>LR750060.1:849955-1029532 GCA_902729485.2 Mus minutoides
TATATATATATATATATATATATATATATATATATATATATATATATATATATATATATATATACATACATACATACACACATACATACACACATATATACATATATGTGTATAAATATACTTATATATATATTTATATATACACATCTATACACATCTATACACATCTGTACACATCTCAGGGGTCTCTCACTATTTTAGTTAAGGTTTCCATTGCTGCAACAAAACACTATAAACAAAAGCAAGCTGGGAAGAACAGGGTTTATTTGGCTTACACTTCCTCATTGCTGTTCATCATTCAAGGAAATCAGGACAGGAACTCAAAAAAATGGCAAGAACCTGGAGTTAAGAGCTGGTGCATGGAGGGGTGCTGCTTACTGGCTTGCTTTGCCTGGCTTGCTCAGCCTGCTTTCTTATAGAACCCAGGACCACCAGCACAGAGATGGCCCCACCCACCATGGGCTGGGCCCTCCCTCACTGATCATTAATTGAGAAAATGTCTTCCAGCTAGATATGATGGAGGCATTTTTTTCCCTCTTTCTGATGACTCTGGCTCATGTCAAGTTGACACATAATGTCAGTCAGTCAGTCCACTAAGGATAATTTTTTTTCTAGTTCCATCCATTTACCTGAAAATATCATGATTTCATTTTTTTAATGGCTGTGTGAGTCCTTCACTGTGTAAATGGACGTGTTCTTTATCCATTCATGTATTGGCAGACATGTGGCTTGTTTGCATTTCTGCCTATTGTAAGCAGCAATGAGCTTGGCTGAGCAAGTGTCTCTGTATAGCAGATAGAATCCTTTGAATATATGCCCAAGAATAGGATCTTGAGGTACGTAGATCAATTTCTCCTGAAAAAGCACCACACTGATATCTGGAGTGGCTGTACAAGTTTGCACTCTGACCAGCACCACAATGATGTCTGGAGTGGCTGTACACATTTGCACTCTGACCAGCAATGAAGGAGTGCAGCCATTACTCCTCATCATCACCAGCATGAGCTATCACTAGTGATCTTAGCCATTCTGATAGATATAAGATGGAATCTCAAAGCAATTTTGACCTATATTTCCCTGATGGCTAAGGATGATGAACATTTAAGTGTTTCACAATCCTTTGAGTTTTTCCTCTTTTGAATTCTCTGTTTAGGTCTGTACCCCATTTTTAAATTGGGTTATTTATTTTCTAGATACCCATAGTTTTTAAAGTGTTCTCAAATAACAAGCAGCCAAGAACAGCCACATTTTCTTTTAATATGTATCTCTCCCAGATAAGTGCAACATTCTGTTTCCGTCCAGGGTGAGAAGATGGGAAAACACTTAGCCAATAATAGAATGATTGATGAGAGCTATGTTACAAGGAAGTTTGTTCTCTCACTTCAGTGAAAAAAAGAACACGTATGTGATATTTTCAGGTAGCAACAGAAATAGGAAAGGGAAGGGCTGGCATGGGAAGGGGTGAGAAGACAGAAAGAAAGGATAAGAGGCTTTGCCTGGCACTGGGCAAGTAGCTCAGCTGGGAAGCTGACGTGGACCCTGGTGAGCTAATGTCTAATGCCTTTTCTGCCATTACATTTTCCCATTCACCCCATTTTTGTCCAGGAATAAACTTCCTTGCAGGTAGCTAAGTGGGTAGTGCACTTGCTGTGTACAGCATTCTGATGCCCAGCAGTCAATGTATGTTCCATGAGGTACCTGCCTCCCTGCCTATAACTGCAGCACTAGCATTCAGGAAGCAGAGGACGGGCATCCTTGGAAGAAGGTGGCTAGCTAGACTGCTGGACTGGTTAGCCCTGGCTTCAAGTGAGAGACCCCCATGTCAGTATACACAGTGAATAGCCATTAAGAAAGACTCCCAGTGTCAACTTCTGACCTCCACTTGCATGTGAACACACACACATACAGGCACACACACACAGTGTCACACACTCACACTCAGACACACACACACACCAGAGACACAGATGCACACACACAGACACACACACACTCACACACACTCAAACTCAAACTTTCACACAGAAAGTCACACACAAACACACACTCACACACATTATTATATATTATGTATTACTATGTATCATGTATTATATATCATGTATCATATAATATATACTACACTATATTATATATTATATAGTACATATCACATATTGCATATCATATCATATTATATATTATATTATATATTATTATCTATTATCTATTACATATATTATAAATGTTGTATTATATATCATACATTATACTATATACTGTATATTATATATTATGTAGTATATATTAATTTATATATCATGCATAGTATGTAGTATATTATGCATTATGTAGTATATAGTATATATATTATATAAGTACACTAATATATT
Source organism: Mus minutoides (assembly GCA_902729485.2). Classification (NCBI taxonomy): domain Eukaryota; kingdom Metazoa; phylum Chordata; class Mammalia; order Rodentia; family Muridae; genus Mus; species Mus minutoides. Next base: position 852,328 of record LR750060.1, read on the forward strand.
ATGTATATTAGTGTATACATATTATATATTATATAGCATATATAATAATATATAACTAACAAAAAAGAAAGAAAGAATGAAAGAAAGAACAAAAGAAAGAAAGGAAGGAAGCAGGAAGGAAGGAAGGAAGGAAGGAAGGAAGGAAGGAAGGAAGAAAGAAAGAAAGAAAGAAAGAAAGAAAGAAAGAAAGAAAGGAAGGAAGAAAAAAAGGAAGAGAAAGAAAGAGGTCCAAAGGCAAAACAAGCCAGTGAGAACCCAGAAGAGATAAAGGTAAACAAACATGACATTTGCAGTGCTGCAAAAAGAGCTGGTAAGAGCACAGTTCCTATAGAGGCACGTTTATAAAGTTGTGAGGAGAGAGATTAATTCCAAAGCTGTGCCCCTTTCTTCCTTCCTCCTCATGAGGAAATGAAAGGAATGACGTGGACTCTTGTACATTAGTCTTGTGTGTCCACAAGAAGAGCCACCAATGACATTTTGTGTCAGAGATGTGAGCATGTGTGTTCCTGCACTCAAACCACAAGCAGAATTTTTTCATTTGCATCTGACATTTCTTCACCACGATAGACTAAATCTTATCGCTAATATGTCAAAGAAAATGATACACAGTAAAATAAAAGTCACTCAAATGATGGGTGCATGCCCACAAGATGAGGTCATTGGTATGAATAATCTCACTGGCCTGATTCACTTTTTAAAACAAAACCTGACAATAGATTTGAAATAATTGAAGTAGCCGTGTAAAGAGCCAAGACCAAACTCATAATTATAACCTCTCATTTTACCACATGCCAAGAGAGAAAGTTTTCCCTTCCATAAGTATGACCTTTAAATTCTCAGCTCTGTTGGACATCTAACACTTCAAAACCCCCATCAGTACTCTACAAAGAACAAATAATAATCACAAAAAGTGTCTGTTCTGTGGTAAAGCAAATTCCTGACAGGTTCCTCCCTAAATAAAAATAAATGGAATGACTCGCGTAAAATTTATGTGGTCCACAGAGAAATATTTGGACTACAACAGGACCTCAAAAATGTCTGGTAAAAAACACAGCAACCACAGAGGGATGAACTTCCTATTGATGAGACCTTTCAGGTTAAGGAATCCCCTTCAAGAGAAGCAAAGGGGACTGTCACTGCTGGAACCTTTGAAAAACATACTGAATACTGAACAGTAAAAAGCAGCAATTACATAAAGACAAAACGTCCACCTCATCCCTAAATCCTCAGACTCTAAGAGACCCACGTAATACTATATTTTTGTTTCCTATCTAAAATTGTTTTTCTTAAAATCTGCAATAGGTTTTTATCTTTGTTTCTCTGACCCATCAAGTTTTTAAGGATAGTTATTGAAATGTAAAGAAAATGTTCATTTGATAACCTACTGTCTTCAAACCCAAATCCCAGGCGTATGTTCAGCATTGGTCCCTAATCTACTGTGGGCAACAGGCTTAGATGGGCTGCTTCATTTGACCATGATGATGAATAGCCCAGAGATTGGATGAAGCTCAATGAAGTGCATCAAGTTTAATCTATTTGTGCCACAATCCGTCTAACTATGTTGATATTTAAGAAGGTAGTATGTGTAGATGGTAATATTAAAGATATCTAGGATGTATTTAAACTTGAATGATTGAAAGAACTAATCTTAGTCACAAAATGACTGAAATTGAAGTAGATTGTAGAAGTAAAACTAAACTTTGAAGATGTTGCTAAGAGCAATGATGTGCTGTAAGGTTGCAATACATGAAAAGTGACCTCATGCTTAAAATAAAAGCTGGAAACAACATCATCTGTGCTCTTAGCATTACTTCGCCAAGTAAATCCCATCAATCAGAATACAGCTGCCTCTGTGAGAAATATATGTAGTGAACACATTTCTACATAATGGCTTAACACTATCCCATGACATTTTTCAATATGTCTCCCTTCCTAGGCTTGGGGAATGGAAATTTCTCATATGTGAATCTCAGGTTCTCAATCAGTTCTTTTATAAATTTTAATGATCACACAGTTCCTAAAGAACTGAATATTCAGTATCTGTTTTACTTCCTGCTTCTTTTTGATGTCCGTGAAAGAAGTACAAAAGGACGGAGCTAAAGTAATCAGTATGAACAAGAGATGTGCACGCGCACGCGCACGCGCACACGCACACACTCACAAACCACCAACACGATTCAAGTGTTACTGCCTGTATAACTATCTATGACTCTCAAGTACCTTCATGGAAGCCCTAACAGGTCAATGACCAGACTGCAAAGTTGGGAATGTGCTTATTTAGTTAGATAAGGAGAAAGTGATAAGAGATAAGAGATAGAAGTAATAGACATAAAGGACAGAGGTAATATAAACTAAAATGTTCCTGCAAAGAAGAATGGTCTACTTGATTTAATTGATCACAAGGCTGCCATGGCTTCATTGGCAGAACTTACTATCAGTTGTCTCTAGGGTTTTAGATGTATTTTATGTGGTTGAATTGCGAGCCTCTTAGCAGCTGTCCGCCATGGCTTGGATCACTGATGTGGTTCTTGTGTTGCTCACAAGGTATTTATGCGACTCAAATGTGGTCTGTGCATAACTGATGTGGTCTGCGCATGCCTTGAGGATCTTTATTTTATGTTTCAAAGGGAGATTCATTTAAGGCGACTGTCTGTGCAGAGTTTGGGTTTTTCTGGTGGTCTGTAACCTTTAAGATAAGTCTATCGGTGGGGAAAAGCAGCACAGCTTGTGATGGCAGGTTGACAAAGGTACTTTGTCCCTGCAGTCATTCCATTATAAGGCTACTTTGCCAAGGAGTCTGAGACCACCTACCTGCACACTGAAAACACAGCTGACATCTGTCTCTGACCCAGACATATGCCCTCTAGACTTCTCTGTAACTGAAAGGAAACATTGCAGCCCAGGCCAGAAGAAAACAAGCACTTTCCCCTGCTTTTTCTGTGGGAAGGAGGAGTTGAAACCCCAGTTAATATATTTGAACCATCTAGGGAGAAAAACAACAGGATTCTGAACACCAATGAGTTCCCTTCCCCTTCAGAATGCTGCTTGCAGAAGGCTTACAAAGAAAACTTCTGCTGTCGCGGCAAACAGCAAGTGCAACCTGTGTTACGTGAGACATTAATTCCCTGGGGCTGGGGAAGTGGAAGAATCAGGTCCCTATATTCATGAACTGTTTTCTTTAGTTTCTGAGACTGTTTACACAGCAGGTTTTAAGAACTTCATTAGGAATCTGCTTTCCTGCTTGATACAGTTACCATAAGCCCACCGGAGGACAGTTTAAAGAGACAGTTCGTTACATGTAACATACGGAAGAGTTGATTTGCTCTTTTTCATTTTGTTTTTTGTTTTTTGTTTTTTAAACTAATGATTATAGTGTGATTTTTGCCTGCTCAGCTTTGTTTAAATTGCCCTGAATACATAATGTGATTATGTCTCAATGCCTTCTTCTCACGAACCTGCATTTGGTAGAAGATATCTGATTCTACTCGAACTCACTTTGTAAAACCATTTGCTAATGTAAAGCCTAATACCTGATAGTCCTGTAAACTGCCTTGTCCACATTTTTAGTCACTAAATTACTAACACATTTAATGCACTTATACTAAAATTGGGAAGTTCCAGGCTACTTAGTAATTTTTGCATGATGTTCTTTTTCCACTAAGAAGTTTCTACTAAACCTAGTTGGTTAAGATTGGACTTTAGAACGCAGGCTCTCTGGTTATTCAGGGTATCAGCATCACTGAGAAATACACTGTATGGGGTTGAAGAAACTGCACAGTTGCTTAAACACTGGCCGTGTAAGCATAAGGACCTGAGTTTGGATACCCAGCACTCACATAAAAGGCTAAGGCATGGTCCTACACATCTGCAACCATGGTCCTACACATCTGCAACCCTAGCACTGTAGAAGAGAAACAGAGCCAGGTCGATCCTCAGAGATCACTGGCCAGCTATTTTGCCACTCAGTGAGCTCTCTTTCAGTGAGAAACTCTGTCTCAAAATAAAATGTGAAGAGCAGAAAGGGCTAGCCAAATGCACAGGAAGTCAGCCTCTGAACTCTACATATATGAGCACACATGCGTGAACATACCTGAATGGATGCGCAAACATTAACTGCATAAGTACACCACACAAAACATGCAAATAAATACATAAATTAGGATAATAAATACTCCTTGTGTCAAGTTCCAGACAATCTGGAACAAAGTTCTCAGGCAGTTGTTACTGCTCTTTCCTATTTTACATAGAGCTCTTCAGTGTGCTCTCTTCCAGTCTCCTTTAACTAATTTAAATTATAAGTAGAATTTTACTGGCTGTTTCAGGTCACGAGTTGGGAGTTTAAATACATCACTATAGATATCACCTGCTCTCGAACTGACCGCTAACCTCTAGATATAACTGTACCAAAAAGGATTACGAGTGAGTACCAGTTCCTGTTGAGTACCAACCCAAGGACTGTTTCTGTTTATTTTTTAGTCTGTACATCTACACCATAACTTTATAAGCATTTCATTGATGAATGGCAGAAAGGAACAAATACTTTGCCAAAGGTAGATTGCTAGTGGGTGGCGGGGCTTTGATGGAACCCAGGATTGTTCATGTTCCCAGCCAATAAGCCAACACCTACTTAGATAGGCTGCTGATTGTTGGATTAGCTTTGAGACATAGGACTATATCATTCACTGGGACTATCCAAATTACAAGGATATTTAGCATTTGTTGCTTGGTTCTGAGAGTAACTCAATATCTCTGGAATACCCACATATTCCTCATGACAAACTGGTATGTTCTTCAATGGTCAAACAACTACATATGTATCCACTTGGTGGTAACTGTGTATCAAAGTAGGGTATATGAAAATTCTGTCTGAGATTGGTCATGTGTAAGAGTTAGTTCATTCTATGGCATGAGTGTATAACTTCAAAGACAACTTATTCCAGAACCAACAGAAGACAAAATGCAAACTGTAATATAGGCTTTTAACTTGTCCTAATGACGAGGTATGTGTCATACCATGGCTTCTTTCACTTTTCAATCTAGTGTGATCATGACATTTGCATTAATAAGATTAAATATACTCTGATGTGCTAACACATTCTGAGGCAATCTGTTAAGTGAGCAAGTAATTAGTTGCATCATCCAACAATTAAAACAACTGACGATTTCACAGAATTATTTAATAAATCACTAGAAAATGTAATATGCCTCTGACATATTACAAACAGCAATTTGTAAGTAAGAGTGGTTGATAAAGGGATAAATACAGACAAAGGGCAGGCCTAAATGTTGAGGTCAAAGGACAAGGTATGAATTTCTTATAAACAGGTGTACATTGGTTTATCATCCATTTATTTTTGAGTTTTGACAAAACAGAGGGAAAAGGTTTTATGTTAAAGAGCTTTTTAATAATATGTTTCCCAGAATGTCTAAAAAAGGATTTTGTATAACTGAAAATCATTTCTCTTCTTTGATTTTTATGTCCTGGAAAGAAATAAGCAAATTAAGTGTCAGTTATAGCTAGTGTGTGCTCATGATGTGAGCTCCATTCGGAAAGGCTCTGTCTTCTTGCTTTAAACTTTGTCCCCAAATATTAGATACTATCTCAAGGATTTATCAGCTATGTATAAACAAATGGGAATTTGTAAAACCCTTTTAAAGCTTTGAAAAGTTGAGAAGAATGTTAAATGTACTTTTAGGACATTTATTTTTAAAAGTACAAAAACCATTTAAGCTGGGCATGGCAGCACACACTTGTAATTAGAGAGTTCAGGAGGCTCAACCAGGATGAGCACCACATGTCAGGGTCAATCTGGGCTACATAGTGAGTTCAAGTCTAGCATAGGTTACATAGTGAGTCTTTATCTCTCTTGGAGAGAGGAAGGAGAGAGAGAGAGAGAGAGAGAGAGAGAGAGAGAGAGAATTAAAATATGTATTTATTATAAGGTAATATTAATTTCTTTTACAAATATTTGAGTTGAATACATGTTTTGCATATCACTCAAATATTTTCAAAGCTTCAAAATGCTGAAATATTCCTTGCAATTTCAGAATCAGAGACCTTTTTTGAGACTGTATCTTATTATAAACTTGTGTTTGGGGTCAGAAAGTAAAAATTATTGAACCGTAATCCTTGCAGTGTCTGTAAATCCTTTTCAAAATGGCCAGTGATGAAATAATTTGAAGTTTTGAAGCCAAGTGAGTCAACTATTCCCTGAAATGGAAATGTTCATCTGGGAGAGATCTGTTCCTAAATTGGACCTCAGTCATACTGTTGGTCTCAGAAACAGTTCCTTTTCAAATAAGTCATTGATCAACTACAAACAAGTCTGCAGACTTCTGGTGGACATAGGCTTGTTATTTCCCCTCCCCAGAAAAACAACACCATTATTCTCCTCTGCACTGTATAGTGTGCACATCTTTGCTTGCATTTAAAGTTGTAAAGAGTGTTAGAAGATGCCTCAGGGGTTTAAGAACATGAACTGTTTTTCCAGAAGACAGGAGTCCAGTTCCCAGTACCCACAGCTGGTGGCTCACAACTGCCTATAACCCCAGCTCTATGTGATCCAGCACCCCTGGCCTCTCCAAGAACCTTTCACTCATGTGCTTGTTGACAGGCAGAAACAAACGTGCATATGTAATAAAAATCATCATCACAAACCTTTAAAATTGTGAAGCAATTGTTTGAAACCCTTAACACAAATCTCTTATTAACATAGATAATTAAAATAGAAGATCCCTTGAAGGCTATAAAAGCAGACTCATGCCCACCTGATTCATGTACATCTGCGTTATTGTCCATAGACAGGTTGCTGAGATCACACGAACCTCAGGAAATACTCAGCGATAGTTAGACCTTGTCTAACTCACTTACAAGGTAAATTAGAGATTTCTTCTAAACCTTGAAACAGTAGTCAATTTATAGAAAGTGTTTGCTTTAATGAAGAACTCTATCGCAAAAATATCTTTAAGATATGCTTCAGTCAATATTTCTGGATATGCTATAAATAGATTTATATGATACTGATGTCTGTGTGTATGTGTGTTTTAGACTTATATGCTATTTTAAAGCATACATATAAGTGTTCTATAAATAGAGATGTTATTTATATATAAGTTATATATGAGTTAGTATAAAATTAGTCATAATTTCAGTAAATTATATAAATTTTCACCCCATAAAGAGTGTTGAATACAATTTTCTTGGGTTAAATTACTAGTAGAACAAGAGTGGCCAGGACACTGGTTTATGCACAGTTGCACTTGTGTAGTAGAATTTTACCACCATCTTCGCCTGATGGGGCAGTCAGTACTGGCCCCTAAATTATGGAGGTCACTGAACAGAGAATCTCAGCCAAGTGCTCTGTGAGTTTGGGTTTGTCTTTCCTGTTGTCATAGCATCAGAGTTTTGAGACTTTTCCCCTACCTACTCACTTATGATGAGAAGTGTACTTTTACATTCTTGAGAGACAGTCTCATGTCATCCAGGTTAACCTCCACCTCACTAACTAGCCAAGCTTGACCTTGAACCTCTGATCCTCCTGCCTCCATTTTCTGAGGAAAGGAATTATGGGTGTATGCCATCACATCTAATTGACATGGTGCTAGGGATCACATCACATTCAGAGGTTGTGTGTGTATTAGACAAGGACTCTACCAACTGAGCCTCTTTCCTCTTCCGGTCAAGAGATTTCAACAGTTACATAGCTAAGTTGCTATGAAGTACTAACTCTGATAACTTTTTCTTCACTATTGTGTCAATATTTGTAAATTTGCATTTCTTTCTAACAAGTGCTGTATTTAGACTGAGGAGACAGAACCTAAACATGACTACTTAGGGACCAGAGATCAGCTAACAGGTAGCATGTAGTCTACAATCCACATTACTCCTCTGCCAGCCATTCCCTTTGGTGAAATGGTCCAGAATAAAACTATTTCTCTTATTTCACCCTAGAGGTTTCTTTACGCTAATAACAAGGTTAAATGGAATAACAATAAAATAGCTCCATAATACCTTAGCTTGACTTCATCTCTTCTATATGATTGGGCCCAACTATTTGTGATTGTACTTTTAACCTATTAACATGTGCTATGCAATCTATTAATTTATATAAAAATCCATTATGTTTTGGAACTGGAGACATGGCTCACTGGTTAAGAACACTTGCTATACATGTCAGGTGGCTCACAAACACCTGTAACTTCACCTCCAGGGAAGCCTGATGACATTTTCTGGCTCTGCAAGTAAACACAGAGATAAACACACACATACACACACAGAGAGAGAAAGAGAGAGAGAGAGAGAGAGAGAGAGAGAGAGAGAGAGAGAGAGAGACGCACAAACACACATGTATGCATATTCACATAAATTTAAAATAAAAGAAATTTTATAGTAATAAAACAAAAACATTATGTACCATCCAATCCTCTGACTGAGACTGTATCACACACCTCCGTGGGAGTACTCACAATTTCCATGGGTGCCTCTCTCCTGGCCTTCAAGATACCAAGTTTGAAACTCCAACCATAATGAGCTATAAGACAAAATGACTTCTATCATGCTAATGTAAAATGATAAGTCAAGCAAAATATAATATATTATTATGTTTTATAGTATATTGAATAAGTAATGTTATACTTTGTGTGTGTGTGTGTGTGTGTGTGTGTGTGTGTGTGTGTGTGTGTGCCTGTGTGTGTGTCTGTGTGTAGCAGATGTGCATCTTGGTCTTTATGCTGGTCCTCCAGCAACTGGAACAGGGGCTTACCCTGACCCTGATTTATGCTTGGGGATCATAACTGAACTGTCTTGTCTGGCCTCAGTGGGAAAGCATGTGCCTGGTCTTGCAGTGACTTGAGGTGCCAGGGTGGGTTGGTAACCAGGGAGGCCTCCCACTTCTCAGATATGAAGGGGAGGGGGAGGAGAGGGAACTTGGGGGGCTGAGATGGGGGTGTAAAGTAAATAAACAAATTAATTAATTAATGGGGGAAAAGGTAGATGACATTTTAAACACCACCTTCTACAACTCCTCTAAGCCAGAGGAAGGGTCCAAAAGGTCGTTTTTCACCAAAAAAGGACTGTCTGAAAGCCATGTTTACAAACACATTCCTTTGCTGATTGTCTGCAGCCCTTGCAAGGTCAAAGCAAGGAGTCAGCCGGAGGCCGAGGCGGTGATGGGTGAATGAAGCCTTTCTCAGAGTCAGAGAGCCATCCTCAATGAGGCCACTCTTTCACGGGAGATGGAAAGGAATCTGATGATGCCTGTTTGTGCTGGCTGCCCATGTCCTGAAGATGCACAGGTCCAGAGAACGACAGAGAGTCATTTTTCCAGGCTAAGGCTAATTTGTGTTCCCATAACACTGTGGGAACATGAAAATTGAAGCCACACAAGTTTGTCCCAAGCCTGCAAATGAACAACTCTCTGCTCTCAGACATACAGCACCTGAATCACCTCTCATCCACTAAAGATTCACTTAAAACCTTAAGAAAGAAAATGCTACACACACACACACACACACACACACACACACACACACACACACTTGTTTATAAAGGACTTACAGATGTCCAGGGATCCTAGATACCACAGCTCAGTATAAGATGTTACTCCAGCCTTAGTTCTTTAGTTCAACTTTCAGAAAATATGAACTATAGCTATTAATTACTGTTGCTACTGATTTTTGGATGCATACTATGCATGTATTTGCCATTTTCCTTAAATGACTTGTAGAGTCTGCTGACTTTTTTTTTTTTTTTTTAGTATACACGAATATCTTTCCAATGATATTTGCACTTTTGGTTACTTCGAATAATTCCAATCATTGAGTGGATGAGTCTCTCTGACTGGAGCATGAGTAGACCTTGATAAAGAGCTTACTAGCTGCATGTGCCCTTTCCTTGTCAGTGAATAAAAAATGACAGCAGCTAGTCTCCTGTTAGTACTTAACATCATGCCATGCACATTGATATGTTATGTAGATTCATTCACTCAAACGCCACAACCACCCTGACTTAGACACTGGGATGATTTTCATATTAAATAAGAAATAAAGGTTAAGTAACTTGCCTCCTGCATGAAGCAAATACATACAGGAAGTACTGATACCTAAGCTGACAGGGATAATGAAGTAGTTATATATCTTTGTGAGGTCACAGCTCATGTTTTAGATGTAAGAAAAAATCTATAGAACAAACTATTGATTATGGCAGTATGGTGGACTAAGCTAACTTCCTACTAAAAACCCTAAAGGATGGGTAAGACAAAAGTTCAAATAACCAGACAGTAAAGCCAGTCGTGAATAAATGTCAGCTACTGGATGAGACAGAACTAGAGTGGCGAGCTGAATTCGGTTTGGGGCTTAAATGTCCTCAGTAAAATCTGGACTTTGTACTTGCTTCTGTGGCTTCATGACACAAAAAAGGCAGGATATAAAACTCTCGGGCTAATCAACATTGTCAACATATAAAAATACATGCTGTACTTTCAGGGGAATTTGAACTAGAAGGGGAAGTGCTTCCATGTATTCTGAGGCTGCAAAGAGATGCAGCTCATGAGCCTTAGTGCTCCTTGTGGGTGGGGAGTTGTGTTTTGAGAGGTTGTATGAAAGGTTCTATACTGTGCGGGCTCCCAAGTCAGTTTTCAACTGTGTAGGTCCCCTGAGGAGTTTTCAAACCAAGACCCTAAGGTGGCAATAGGCTAACTGTATCCCTAGCAACAAATCCACAATCTTCTCTGGAGGAACTCTAAAAGCTAGAGCTCAATTCCCTAGGTAACACTCCAAAAATGGTAGTCAAAACCAGTAAAACAGAATACAATACACAGAGTGAGAGAGCCTGCCACTGTGACACCAGGCTTTTATCTGCTAACATTATAGACTTAATATGAAAGAATGTACTTTCTCCTTTGAAAATGATTAAAAATGTTTATAAAAATAGAATTTGAGTAAGGATGACAGAACTACTAAGCCCAATTTCCAAAGGTAAAGATGTAATATCTAGAAAACAATAAAGGAATGGCTGTAAGCAGTCAACAGTAAACACTAAAGCTAAAGTGATCTTTCATTCAGTAGAATATAAATCTGAAAAACAAAATGCTTAAAATCAAGTTTGGACTCAAGAACTAGATCCTTTGAGGGAAGACTTCAGAGCCATGGAAGATAAAGAAAATTTAGCATCCGTCAGACTACTGACCCAGAATCAGTTTTCCTGAGGAGATAAAAGAGTTTTTACTTTTCTGAAACTGAAAAATAATAACTTATGTCTTAAGAATCTAGTTGGATCCCAATTATGATAAATTAAACGAAAACCTCATCTAGATATAACCATTAAATATCAAAAAAGCATAAAAAAGGAAGCAAGGTAAATAGTCAATAAAAATATTATGTTGACAAAAGAAGAATTGAAAGAAGAGATAACCATGTACTTGGAATAGGCGAGCTTTATTACATTGCACACGTTTATTAATATATTGCATATTACATATGTAAATAATATGTAACTTTAATTTTTTAATCCTTATTTTTAATGATGGTTCTTAAATGCTTTAACTTCCCTTGTAGCCCACTGCTCACCAGAAAGGATACAGGGATATTGGACCTGTTTAGAAAGACTCTTTGGGGCAACTCCCATCTCTGCTGTAGGGAAATCGGCAGTTCAGTTCACAGGTTAGCAGTGGGAGCTCCATTCACTCAGAAACACTTCACAGATACACCAGCAGCAGTCCAGTTCAGTAGAGTAGGGATAACAAACACGAATCAGCAGTGGTGGCACAGCCTAGCACAGACAGCCAAGCCTTATCCTCAGCTTGAGTCAGCAGAAAGGACCAGCAGGAACACTAGGAGAAGTTCTCTGCTGTTCCTCTCTCAGAGAAGCGAAGATCAGCATAGAGGAGAGACCCACAGGTATTGCACAGCTAGCTGTAGCAGCAAGCCGAGCTCTGTCTCTGTCACTCCATGGAGACCTAGTTATCCCCTCCAGACATCACGTGTCTTACACATGCCTTGCTTCAGCACGGGTCTTGCCTCAACAAATGCATCCAATCAGCCGGAGTCCTTGGAGGCAGCAACAAACTGCAGCACACCACCAGAAATTTTTTAGTGTGTTTCTTTCTTTGGAGTCCTGACAAATGCTGCTCAACTATGCAATGTAAGGTGGACAAATATATGCATGTTGTTAGCAAAGAATCCTTCATCACGTGTCCTTTCACGTGCTTGCTTTAGCAGACCATCCTCTCTCCTGTGTCTGCTCAGTGAAACATTCCTTCACGAGTCTGCCTTAGTCTTTCACCTGTACCCCCTGTATGAGTTTGCCTCAGCAAAACACCATCCAACTGATTTTCCAAAGAGCCCTTAAGTATCCACTTCAACAATATGCAAGACTACAGTAAATATATAAAGTATCCTTCAATAATGTTTACTTTTAAAATTTGGTACAGATTAGAAAATGCATCAAGAAAACCTGTATGCAACTGAATTAGCAGAGCTAATTTGGAGAAATAACACAGTTAGGATTTTGAAGAGTACAACAAAATCCAACTGGTAGTTAAAATAAATATTAGGATAAAGTTCTAAGCCTTTCCGAGTAACTTAGGAAAACAACAGCTAGGTATTGTGGATCAGGTCTTTAAAGTCCTCTTACCCTGGAGGTGAGAAGGAAGGTGATGAGCTAGAGTCCATCTTGGTCTGTATAGACTGAGTTTGTGACCGGGTACAGATACAGTGCAATTTTTTTCTTAAACCTGCAAGAAATAATTTATTCAAGCCACTACCTTCAAAAATCATCAGATATAATTTAGACAAAAAGAGGATAATCCCAGATATAAGCTCAAAAGAAAATTAATAATTAAACGTTTAAAGCAATTATGTATGTAATCATCCAAAGGGATGTACATTAGAGCCAGTGAGATGGCTCAGAAGGTAAAGGGGTTTGCCATATCAGTTCAACCTTAGGACAATATCTTGGAAGAAGATTACAGACTCCAGCAGGCTATGCTCTGACCTCCACAGATATGCTGTGGCTCATGAGCCTAAGTGTAAATACAGAGAGTTGTAAACAGATAAAAATAAATAAAAAGGTGTTTTAAAAGTTTTAAACTGCTCCACTACATAAAACACTTATAACAAGTTTTAGATAAATATATGACATGATATAAAGAGGTATAAAATGTAAATAATAAACTAGACATAAACCTAAATTTATAGTACAGATTAAAACTGAGTAATTTTCCAATATAGAGATAAATTTTTAATTTAAGTAAATCTAGCTGTATCTAGTAACTACAGCTATAATATACACACAAAGATTAAAACTCACAAGAAAATGAAACATATATTGGAAAATAATAATTAAACATATGGAAGCTACTTTAATACATCAGATAATATGAGTCTGAGGATACTTATTGAATAAGATGAGAGGAATCAATTAATAAAGAAGAGATGTTAATACCAAACTAAATTTAACCAAGTCAGACATTTTCCAAGAAACACCAGATGCTTGAGGAAAAGAGATGTTGTTTCCAAAGGACAAAGATTTGAGAACATCTCTCTCCAGGGCTGACAACAGGACAAAAATCAGCAGAAATCTATTTGCGTAACACTACCAAGGGAAAAATTATGGTATTGTGACACACAGCACATAAAGAATAATTATAGTTTGTAAAAATGTCAAAAAACTAACCACATACTGGATCTTAAATCGAAGTTTTCCAGTGTCAAAGAGTTGATCTACTGCTTATTGATAAGATCTGTGCCATAAAGAGTTGCTGCTGTTTTTAACATCAGTGTTATGGGAAAATAAACTTTTATCAAATTTAAAAATCAATCAATAATTGTTTCTCTCCAAACAGGAGGCTACCCATGAAAATAGATTAATTCAACTACGTAGAAACATGAATATCTCACAAATATGAACTCAAATGGAAAATATATTTCAGATGTAAAGGTCAAGCTTAATTCCATTCATAGAACTAAAGAATACATCAAAAGATAAGAGAAACTAGTTACAAAGTAATACATTAATTCCCAAGATTGTATGAAAAACAATTATAGCGAGACGTGATTTAAAGGTTCCCAACCTTTCCAATGCTGCAACCCATGAAGTCAGTTCCTCATGTTGTGTTGACCTCCAACCATAAAATTATGTTCTTTGCTACTTCATAATTGTAATTTTGCTACAGTTATGCATCATAATCTAAATATTTTTGGAGATAAAAGTTTGTCAAATGGGCTGCAACCTACAGGTTTAAAAATACTGACTTGATAACAGTATTTATTATCTCTCTCCATCTCTGTTGTTCCTGAATTTTCACAATGCAGAAAGACATTTTCCACAATTCTGGGACTTGAAAAACCAAAGACTGTGTGTCCCTTTCACTCACGCATCTGTTATATGAAACCTGTTTTCTGCTCATTGGTTAGCAGAAGTTATCAGCCAGAATGACCTGTGGCCTCTTCATGTGTCCTTTCCATTTCAAGAGGCAGAGTTCTGAGTGCAAGCATGCTTAGTGGACAAGGCAGTCCTGATGAGTTAGCCGCTGAATCTGGGCTTCATCATCCCCATGAACTATGATGACTTGGGTTATCACAAGTCCTTGTCCAGACTCAAGCAACAATAGACATAAACTCACTATACTTCTCTCAGGGAGAGGGAAGAGGGTATTTGAAAGGGTTCCTGGAGGTCTTTTAGGTACTAGCAGGTAATCCTCTTAAAGCTAAAAAAGAGGGATGTTATATTATCCTCCTTCCTAATCTATTCTGAATTCTGCCCCGATTCACCTCCCACTGATTGCTTAAAACTACCAAAGAATCAATATTGTTTGAAAATTAAAGCTTAGTTCTTTATGTTTAAAGAGAATGTTCTATATTCCCTAGTTCACAGTTTTGGTTTCACTTTGAAACACACATCTGGCTTGCATTATACAGCAACTTTTTAAAAATTAATTTATTTTTTACACTCCATATTTTATCCCTCCCTTGTCCACCCTATGACTGTTCCATATCCCATAACTCCTCCCCACCCATCTGTTTCCATGTGGATGTCCCTACCCCCCACCCCACCTGACCTCTAAACTCCCTGGGGCCTCCAGTCTCTTGAGCGCTATGGGGCATCATTTCTGAATGAACACAAACCCAGAAGTCCTCTACTATACGTGTGTTGGGGGCCTCCTATCAGCTGGTATATGCTGGCTGGTTGGCATTCCAGTATCTAAGAGATCTCAGGGGTCCAGGTTAATTGAGACTGCTGGTCCTCCTACAGAATCACCCTTCTCCTCAGCTTCTTTCAGTCTTCCTTAATTCAACAACAAGGGTCAGCTGCTTCTGTCCATTGGCTGGGTACACATATTTGCATCTGACTCTTACAGCTGCTTGTTGGGTCTTTTGGAGGGCAGTCATGATAGATCCCTTTTTATGAGTGCTCCATAGCCTCAGTAATAGTGTCAGGACTTGTGACCTCTCCTTGAACTGGATCCCACTTTGGTCCTGTCGCTGGACCTTCTTTTCCTCAGGTTTCTCTCCATTTCCATCCCTGTAATTCTTTCAGACAGGAACAATTATGGGTCAGAATTGTGACTGTAGGATGTAACTCCATTCCTCACTTCCTGCTGGAGGTGGGCTCTGTAAGTTCCCTCTATCTACTGTCCGGCATTTCATCTAAGGTCCCTCCCTTTGAGTCCTGAGAGTCTCTCATCTCCCAGGTCTCTGGTGCATTCTGGAGGGTTCTCCCAACCTCCTATCTCCGTGGGTTACCTGTTTACATTCGTTCTGCTGGCCATCAGGACTTCAGACATTTTCCCTCACCCAATACTCTATCAGGTTTTCTTCTCCCTCCCACTCCCCCCACCTCATCCACTTTCCCTCCCAGGTCCCTCCTTTCCTCCCCACTTGCGATAGCTTTCTTCTCTCTCCCGAGTGGGACTGAGGTGTCCTCACTTGGGCACTTCAGTTTGTTGACCTTTTTGAATTCTGGGGACTGTATCTTGGGTATTCTGTACTTTTTTTCTCTCTCTCTTTTTTTTTGGCTAACATCCACTTATGAGTACACACCATGCATGTCCTTTTGGATCTGATTTACCTCACTTAGGATGATATTTTCTAGTCCCATCTATTTGCCTGCAAAACTCAGGATGTCCTGGTTCTTAATTGCTGAGTAGTATTCCATTGTGTAAATGAAACACATTTTCTGTATCCATTCTTCTGTCCTGGAACATCTGGGATGTTTCCAGATTCTGGCTATCACTAATAAAGCCAATATGAACATAGTGGAACACATACCCCTGTGGCATGGTGGGGCATCTTTTGGGTATATTAACAAGAGTGGTGTAGCCGGGTCTCCAGGTAGATCTATTTCTAATTTTTCTGAGAAAACTGTAGACTGATTTCCAGAATGGTTGTACCAGTTTGCAATCCCACCAACAGTGGAGGAGTGTTCCTCTTTTTCCACATCCTCTCCAACATCTGCTGTCACCTGAGGATTTGATCTTAGCCATTCTAATTGATTTAAAGATGTAAGATTGGTAAAGATCTTTTCCCAATCTACTGGTTTCCATTTTGTCTTATTGACAGTGTCCTTTGCCTTACAGAAGCTTTGCAATTTTATGAGGTCCCATTTGCCATTGGTGATCTTACAGCATGAGCCATTGGTTTTGTGTTCAGAAAATTTTCTCCTGTGCCCATGTGCTCATGGATCTTCCTCAACTTTTTCTTCTATCAGTTTCAGTGCATCTGGTTTTATGTGGAAGTCCTTGATCCACTTGGACTTGAGCTTTGTACAAAAAGATAAGAATGGATCAATTTGCATTATTCTATATGCTGACCTCCAGTTGAACCAGCACTATTTGTTGAAAATGCTTTTTTTCCATTGGATCATTTTAGCTCCATTGTCAAAGATCAAGTGACCCTAGGTGTGAGTTGGAATTTTGAAAGGGATTGCATTGAATCTGTAGATTGCTTTCAGCAAGATGGCCATAAGGTTCATTTCTGGGTCTTCAATTCTTTTCTATTGATCTACCTGCCTGTCTCTATACCAAAAACATACAGATGTATCACTATTTCTCTGTAATACAGCTTGAGGTCAGGAATGGTTATTTCCCAAGAAGTTATTTTATTATCGAGAATAGTTTTTGCTCTCCTTGTTTTTTTGTTATTCCAGGTGAATTTGCATATTGTTCATTCTAACTCTATGAAGAATTTTGATGGGGATTGCATTGAATCTGTAGATTGCTTTAAGCAGGATAGCCATTTTTACTATATTATTCTTGCCAATCCATGAGCATGGGAGATCTCTCCATCTTCTGAGAACTTCCTCAATTTCTTTCTTCAGAGACTTGAAGTTCTTGTCATACAGATCTTTCACTTGCTTGGTTAGAGTCACACCAAGGTATTTTATATTATTTTTGACGATTGTGAAGGTTGCTGTTTCCCTAATTTCTTTCTCACCCTATTTATCCTTTGAGTAGAGAAAGGCTACTGATTTGTTTGAATTAATTTTATATCCAACCACTTTGCTGAAGTTGTTTATCAAGTTTAGGAGTTCTCTGGTGGAATATTTGAGGTCAGGCCAGGCTATTGTAGGTAGGGTCACCCCTAGGCTGGTGGTCCTGAGTTCTGTAAGAAAGCAAGCTGAGCAAGCCATGGGAAGCAAGCCAGTAAACAGCACTCCTCCATGGCTTCTACATTGCTCCCCCTCCAGGTTCCTGCTCTGTTTGAGTTCCTGTCCTCACTTCTTTCCATAATGGTCAGTGTTGTAGAAGTATAAGCAAAAATAACCCTTTCCCCCCAGGTTGTTTTTGGTCATTGAGTTTACCACAGCAAAAATTACTCTAAGACAACTCCAAAATTGATCCATTTAGTACAAGTTTCTGCTTTTCCATCTGCATATTAATTAATATATCAACTTGAGGCATCTGTGCGAGAACTTCCTGCACTGTAGGTAAGCTTGCTTTGTGTGTGAGCTTTTTGGATTTGTGTGTGATCTTGTCCTTCCTGTGGACACTATTTTCAATACTGTTACTTGAGAGTAATACACAAAAAATGGCCCCTGAAATGAAGCAGATTCTTCAGTCTTTTCTGGAACCCGAAGAGGACAATTGTGTTTTGCACATTTGAAAGGCTCTAAGCAACCATGTGGGCTCCCGTCTGATTCAGAGTATTGACTTCTGATTTGTAAATGCCTTCAACTAGTGTGGACATCTAATATACATCTAGAATTCAGGGTGGGGTTTGCATCTAGGGATTATGTGTGTGTGTGTGTGCATGTACATGTGTGTATATGTGTATGTGTGTGTATGCATGTGTGTGTGTACGTGTGTGTATGCATGTATGTGTGTATGCGTGTGTATGTGTGTGTGTGTGTGTGTGTGTGTGTGTGTGTGTATGTGTGTATGTGTACCTTGCATCGTTTCCTTGAAGGGTAATGTGCCTGATTAAAACAGCTTCAGTTTGGCATTGTCTCATGGCTACGGTGCCTCCCTGAAGTAACTTTTCTGTTAGAACATATCCTTATGCTCCTGTCTATTAGAATGCATTTGTCACACAACTCCTGCGTGCCAGGCATTATGTGGAACCCTAGATAATATGAGGCAGACAAGATTTCCACTCTTCCTGCAGCTTTGATGTTTATAGTTTAGTGGCTAAATGGGAGGTCTTGATTTTCTTATACAAAAACACTTAAAATTTATCTTTAAGTTTATAAAATGATAAATTATTTTCAAAATGTCCTATTTGAATGCTCATAGTAGCTTGATGACATAATCTATTTATAAACATTGAAGAGAATTTCTCAGAGGGAAAATCACAGAGGATATAAGGGAAGCATAGAGATGACTAGAGAGTTAGCTTTAGAGCCTGATCCCTGGTGATCCCTGCAAGTGATGCTCTGCCATACATCTTTAATATACCAACTAGAGAGATAAGCAATGTGGCAGGAAGAAAGAGGAGATGGACTACATGTGACACATTGAGAAAGGAGCAGATAGAGAGGCTCAAAGATTCCTACATCCGCATCTGGGATCCTGTCAAGGGGTTAGATTTAAATAGAGGCCACAGGCATGGATAACTAAGCGTCTTGCCTAAGATACAGCCCCACACTTCAATGACCCGTCATTGTTTTCTCCCCAATTCATCCAGTCAAGGTGTGAAAACTTTTCAGTGTGGTGTGGAGTGTCTTCCTCAGACAGAAGCTCCCTTCAAGAGCAACATTGGAGCTCCAGTCTGCATCCCTGCAGTATGCAACCCTTACAAAGGCGGCCCAGTTCCTTGAACCCATGGTCTCAATGACATGATAGCTCAAGCCAAGGGCATAAGTGCCTCCTTCCGGGATAGTTTTGTTCCTGACAGGAGACAGATGCGACAGCATGGTGAAGGCAGTGAGTAGCTTTGATAGTCTGAGTTTTCTGGCAAGCAGCCATTTTTTCTGTATCTAAAAAAGCATACTTCATGAAATGACTAAGTTCCATTGTCACAAACCTTGTGGTACCTACACAATACACATTTTGGACTAGATATTTTGACTTTTTTTCCAATTATTATTAGGTATTTTCTTCATTTACATTTCAAATGCTATCCCGAAAGTCCCCTATACCCTCCCCCTCCCCCTCTGCCCTGCTCCCCTACCCACCCACTCCCACTTCTTGGCCCTGGCATTCCCCTGTACTGGGGCATATAAAGTTTGCAATACCAGAGTGCTTCTCTTCCCAATGATGGCCGACTAGACCATCTTCCGCTACATATGCAGCTACAGACACAAGCTCTGGGGGTATTGGCTAGTTCATATTGTTGTTCCACCTATAGGGTTGCAGACCCCTTTAGCTCCTTGGGTACTTTCTCTAGCTCTTCCATTGGAGGCCCTGTGTTCCATCCAATAGCTTACTGTGAGCATCCACTTCTGTATTTGCCAGGCACTGGCATAGCCTCACAGGAGACAGCTATATCAGGGTCCTTTCAGCAAAATTTTGCTGGTGTATGCAATAGTGTCTGTGTTTGGTGGCTGATTTTGGGATGGATCCCAGGGTGCGGCAGTCTCTGGATGGTCCATCCTTTCATCTCAGCTCCAAGCATTGTCTCTGTAACTCCTTCCATGGGTGTTTTGTTCCCAATTCTAAGAAGGGGCTAAGTGTCCACATTTTGGTCTTCATTTTTCTTAAGTTTCATGTGTTTTGCAAATTGTATCTTGTGTATTCTAAGTTTCTGGTCTAATATACACTTATCAGTGAGTGCATATAAAGTGACTTCTTTTGTGATTGGGTTACCTCACTCAGGATGATATCCTCCAGATTTGCCTAAGAATTTCATAAATTCATTGTTTTTAATAGCTGACTAATACTCCATTGTGTAAATGTACCACATTTTCTGTATCCATTCCTCTGTTGAGGGACATCTGGGTTCTTTCTAGCTTCTGGCTATTATAAATAAGGCTGCTATGAACATAGTGGAGCATATGTCCTTATTACCAGTTGGAATATCTTCTGGATATATGCCCAGGAGAGGTATTGAGCGATCCTCCAGTAGTACTATGTCCAATTTTCTCAGGAATTGCCAGACTGATTTCCAGAGTGGTTGTAACAGCTTGCATTCCCACCAACAATGGAAGAGTGTTCCTCTTTCTCCACATCCTCACCAGCATCTGCTATCATCTGAATTTTTGATCTTAGCCATTCTGCCTGGTGTGAGGTAGAATCTCAGGGGTTTTTTGATTTGCATTTCCCTGATGATAAGAATGTTGAACATTTTTTCAAGTGCTTCTCAGCCATTCAGTATTCCTTGGTTGAGAATTCTTTGTTTAGCTCTGTGCCCCATTTTTTAAATGGGGTTATTTGATTTTCTGGAGTCCACCTTCTTGAGTTCTTTATATATATATATTGGTTATTAGTCCCCTATCTGATTTAGGATTGGTAAATATCCTTTCTCAATCTGTTGGTGGCCTTTTTGTCTTATTGACAGTATCTTTTGCCTTACAGAAGCTTTGCAACTTTATGAGGTCCCATTTGTCAATTCTTGATATTACAGCACAAACCATTGCTGTTCTATTCAGGAACTTTCCTCCTGTGCCCATATCTTCGAGATTTTTCCCTACTTTCTCCTCTATAAGTTTCAGTGTCTCTGGTTTTCTGTGGAGTTCCTTGATCCACTTAGACTTGAGCTTTGTACAAGGAGATAAGAATGGATCAATTCGCATTCTTTACATGATAACCACCTGTTGTGCCAGCACCATTTGTTGAAAATGTTGTCTTTTTTCCACTGGATGGTTTTAGCTCCCTTGTCAAAGCTAAGTGACCATAGGTGTCTGGGTTCATTTCTGGGTCTTCAATTCTATTCCATTGGTCTTCCTGACTGTCGCTATACCAGTACCATGCAGTTTTTATTACAATTGCCCTGTAGTATAGTTTGAGGTCAGGCATGGTGATTCCTCCAGAGGTTCTTTTATTGTCGAGAATATTTTTTGTTATCCTAGATTTTTGTTATTCCAGATGAATTGCAAATTGCCCTTTTTAATTCCTTGAAGAATTTTTTGACTTTTTATTTTAAGGAAAATCCCATTTTCTTCAACTACATAATCCAAATATCACCTAACATTATTTTCATAATTGGTGAAATATTGATATATTTTGATCAAGCCATATGGTATTGTAACTATTCACTGCCATAGACAAGGCAATTTATACTACAAGAAGTAAACAAGAATACTTCATTGTCTTCCTTTCCAATTTGTTTCTCCTTTATTTCCTTCACTTGTCTAGTTGTTCTAACTAAGCCTTCGGTCACTGTAATGAACAAGGCAGCTGACAGTGAACCTTATTTTCCTTCCTCTTAATCATGTTGTAAATGCTTTGTCTATTTATTTATTTGTTTAGCATGATGATAGTTAGCACAAAGACCCACAACTGGTCTACATGCAGAGAATAAAAGACTTAGAGGGCTCAGCCCTTAACCTGGACATCTGTAGCACAGCTGCTTCCCGAACTCTCTAAGGTAAGGGATTGTTGGCAGATGGGTGACTACAGCAAAACATTGTTTTAGGGACACAAGTGGGCAGGGTAGCAATGACCTCACAGTAGCTGTGACAGCAAGCATGAAACCTGAACAAGATTGGACACCAGACAAAAATGCCAGCATGAAGATGGGAGGTGAAGAAAACCCATAACCCTAGGCGAGGAGCCATCGGCAAATGATGGCAGCTGGGAGGAGTAGAGCAAGCTCTCCTCAAGGTTGTGGTGTCCGAGAGACTATCCATGAACCAGTGGATGGTCCTGGATCTATGTGCAAACAAGCTGCACTAAGTAGACTCAGGGTGTATTACACACACACACAAACATACACATACACACAAACATACACAACACACACACATATATGTATGACACATGCCAAACATGCCACACACACACACACACACCATACATACATACATACACACATACATGCATACACACATTATATACACACGTATACACATATGCCACACACACAACACACACATACATGCATACACACATATACATACATGTATACACACATGCCATACACACAGCACACACATACATACACGTGCATACATACACACATATACATGTACATATATGCATACACACATAAACATGCATGTACACACAAGTATACACATGTGCATGCACACAGATACCACACACACACACACACACACACACACACATGCACACACACACACCACATACCACACACCACATACCACATACAAAAAAGTTGGAAAAAAGGATTGTAGGCGAAGAGAGATGTTGAAGAAGAGAGAATGGAAGATGGACTCTGTCAATACACAATCTATGCATATTTGATGACTGTGACTGGCTTAGGAACCTTCTTCAGTCTAAGTCAGCACTCCTTCTTTCAAGCACTCTCTCAAGCCAGGGAGGAGACAATGGTACTAGAAAGGAGGCTGCTTTGGTTGTCATTCTGATCCTAAATGCNTTTTTTTTTAAGTCACCACATCAGTGTCAGGGATAAGAAATATTATCAGGTATGTACAACTTCCAAAAATACCACATTATCAAAAAAATAATATTGTACCAAGTAGGTCAACCATTCATGAGAGTCTGGGTAGCATAGTCACAGACTAATGTCAAGAGAGTGGATCTAGGCCAGCAGAGAGAAAAGCACTTTGTTTGCAGTAGACCAAACACGGACACACAGATATAAAGGAGGAAATTACTTCCTCTTCAAAGGGTTTTTTCCTTCCTTTCCCTTTTTTAATCTTTAAGGGTTCATTCATTCAACAAATATTTATTAACTGTCCACTACATTAAATATGCTGTTCCCGGAATTTGGGATTTGGCAGTAAAATCTTCTGTTCACATCCATCTTACTTTCCAGTAGAGAGACAGAAAATAAACAGATAGTTCCTTGGGCACTGATGTGCCATAACTCCAGGGCACACATCTTGCATTTCAAACTCAGCAGCAGCCAGCATGACACGTGACACTTAGCATTGGTGTGAGTGCGTCCAATGGCCTCTATAAATATCCACTAGCCACCTAAAACACAAAAGAAGCTGGAAGATATTGTCTATGGACTGTAAGCTATCTGGCATAGGTGAAATTGGCACCAAGTCTACAAAGAGACGTCGAATATGTATGCTGAAGAACAGCTACTATTTAAAATACAGTTCACAATACTATAAAATAACACATTACCATATGCAATAATCTCTTTCCCTACAATTTCCAATTATTCTTTGGTCCTCCCTTGACACCTTCTGCTGCAGCCCTGCCAGAGTTTGGCCCAAATAAGATTCCTTGCAGGGATAAAGAACCAACTCCGAATGTGTTCTGTGCTAATCAGTGTCCAGGAGGAGTCATTCATTGAGTCGAGATAATTGAAGCCAGAGAACAATACATAGAGAAGATGTGGTCACATGAGGCCCCCTTGTCATGTTCCCCACTTTATGGGCTAAATTGAGGAGACCAAAAGCATAAGAATACAGAAGCCTGCAGAATCTTTCTGGGTTGATGGGAAAGCAAGCCTAATAGGACATATCTGCCCAAGCCACATGGTACTCTCTGCACATACTCAAAGACTCAACTCCTTGTCTTTCACAGGAAGAGGGTATGATGCCTGCCAGTAAAACCACTCAGGCAGCACTCGGGGGGATGCCTGCTCTTTTCCAGAGGGTCTGCCTCTGGCCTGAGAAGTACAGGGGAGAAGAAATTATTTGTAAAGAAAGACCACTAATATCTCTCTCCTGCCGAGAACCTCAAGCAATGAACACGCGGTGTTTATTTTCCTTGAAATATATTTTTGAAAATATTCTCTGATCCAAAATATGTGTTTTCAATTTGGCTTGCCATGCCCTGGACTATGAGTGATGTATTTTATCCATATTCATCACCAGACACAAACTTTCTATTCATAGCTCACTGGGCAGTATAAATTCTGGCTTCCAGGAGGAATTTCCTTATGTGGTTCACATATGGTAATCTTTTACCACAGGCCTGGATCCAAAGGAGGTGTTTGCATTCCTCCAAGGGCTCAGGTTAAACGTAAAGGGTCTTCCTTCAGAACTTAAACTGCTGTTACATGTCAGGGGAAGGTAGGACAGTGTGTTCTTAAACCCTTGCTAGTTTCAGGAATGTCTAACCTGATTTCCTGCCATAAATATTTTATTTGAAGAGGAAAAAGGAGACTTTTCAAATATGCCAGTTCAAACTCAGTGCAGACCCCTTTAGCATAGCAGCTCTGTGGTGATGGGAAACGAGCCATGTGGTCCCCAGAGCCCAGTACTGGGTGGTTATGGGCATCCCCACGGGCCTCCTCCGCATGTTTGGTATGAGGGAAAGTCACCCACCTGGGGGTTTTCTACTGGGTGGTAGAGGGAGAATTGTGGGTGGCAGCATAGCTCGTGTGCTAAGAGCTTGGACAAGAAACATGTTTACCAAAGGGTGGCTTCAAAGCCTCCTCAAAGAGCGAGTCTCTGTCCCCATGTCCACCTCTGCTCTGGAAAACAGGCCTTTGGTCTCAGGTAGGAGCTCTGGTTGGATTTCCCTCTGTTGAGTGCCTGCTGCCAGCCTCTTTCCTTTGCTCTTTGATGAGGTGACACCAGATAATCCCAGGTTCCTGCTGGTGCCAGGCTTGGAGGGTACCATGCGGTATATGCCTGTGGGGTGTTATCTGCACTGATCTGGACTTTGGAGGTGAGTGAAGTTGCCGCTTAGGTAAAACCAGTGAGCTCAAACAGTCCCTTTGCTTGGTCCTTTGCTCAGTCACACCTTTCCACTTGGCCCTGGTCCCCAGAGCTGCCAATGAACTGAAACTGAGAGGCCATGAAAAGAGAAGCAAGAGAGAGAGGTGGGGAAAGCCATGTGTTGTTCCTCTGGGACCCAAAGCTCTGACTTTTTCCAGGTTTGAGCTCTTTTCTTTCCTCCTTAGCAGTCCTGCCTCAGAGAAGACAGACTCCTACTCCCTTAGAGTGCCTCTGTAAGAACACGGGGTACACCGTCCGGTGGAAGAGAGCAGTGTTCAAGGCCATTAGGAAGCAGCCAGGGTGCTCCCACTTTCTGACAGGAAACATTTCTCTGGAGCAAACTGGAAGCTGAATCGGGTGTTTTTGTCGATATCGTTCCCAGACACAGTCTCAGGTTTCCCTCAAGTGTAACTCGGGAAGGTCCTGTTTTCACTATTAAACTTGGACCCATTCATGCAAAGTTGTTGCAATCGCTGTTTTGACTGTTTTCAAACCGACTGGCGCAAAGTTAATAACATCAGCCCAGGCCAGCTGTGTCAACAGAGACCAAGGAATTATTGAATGGCTAATTCATTGATATTTTATAATGATCTTGTGTTTAGAGGGATTGGTGATTATAATAAACAACAGATAGGGAAAAACCAACCTACAATCTGCATTCAGGCAGTAAATTCACCAAGAGCCTCATGGCTTCAGACTTAAGAAAGATCTTAACTTCTGTCTCACTTAGGCATTCTGGGGCACTGTGAGACACAGAAGATCCAAGGCTAGAAGATGTCATCTTCATACTTGGTAGAAGAGAAAGATGGGCAAAGAAAGCAATATCACAACTGCAGCTTACAGAAAGATACTTAGGGAGTGATAGAAGCAAGAATACTTCTCTGAGTCAGGGAGAGGTGAGTTGTCAGGAGCAGTTTTTAAAGAAGAGAATTTTCTGGTAAGTTCTCAATGATGGATCAGATCTACTAAGAATACAGTAGGGAGGTGGTGGGTGTTTCAGTATACGTAAAGATAAAGACGTGAATAAGGACAGACTTTGAGAATTTGAAGAGTCCGGTGTTCTCTAAGGTTGGAGTTTAGTATGCTGCTTAGGGCTACTGGGAGTTAAGGTGAAAGAATTATGTGCCAAGATCTGTGAGAACTTCAGTATCACCCTATTAAATTTATGCTGACAGCACAACCTTCTTGGGGAAGCCAAAGCAAGAGTCTACCGAGAGACTTGTCCATACTATTTATGTTAGAAATATTTAAGCAGGAGCATTGAAGACTACTATAAAAACAGAAAGAAGAAAGAGGTTGGTAATGCTAAGAGGGACCACAGGGAAGCTACAGGAATGGGGGTTCAAAGAAAAACTGGAGAACCATCAAAGCTACTCATGAAGTTGAGGTAGGAAGTTTACAAGTTCAAGACCAGCCTGGACCATATAGTGAGTTTAAGGCCACTTGGGCAGCTTAGAGCTTGTTTTAAAATAAAAAAAAAGAAGTAAAGTGACGAATGGAGATTCAGTTCTGAGGTAGAACATGTGGCTGACATTCGCAAGGCCCAGTATTCAATCCTAAGCACTGAGAAGGGACAGGAGGAAAGAGAAGGAGAGGGAGAGGGAGGAGGCTCTAGTTCCAATAAAGAAATCTGCGCATACCTATGCCCACTTGGGTAACTAACTACTCAAGTGTAGAAAACACCAAGAACTATAGCAGATCTAGACCCTGTGTGCAAATTAACAATTCTTCCTGCTGCCATTTCATGGGTGCTAAGAGAACATGCACCCTGGATCAGAGAAAGAGTTAATTAGTCATGGCAGTTTCCATAAGCAAGATTTAGAAATCCTTATTTTAATAGAGATTTAATTCTTATTTTATTCTTAGATGAATAAATCCCCCCACCCCCGTCACAGGAATACAAAATATCTAGTCCTTGTAATTCATATGTTCTTTCTTAATGTCATAAGTGGCTTGGCTACTTCAGTGGAATCTTAGGGTGCTTTGTGAAGAAAGTAGTGACTTCATTGTATTAATTTGCAGATTAAGTATACTTTTGTGACTGTTCTGAATTTTAACAGCCCAATTAGCATGTGCCTTCCTGCTGGCCATTGTAAAGACACAATTTATTTGTGTGACATAATGTTTTGCAGTTGCTTTAGTTTGCTTGGACCCCAAGGCATGAAAACCATTACGGCATTATTCAGGGATGTTAGCATTGAATAGACACCAGTCAGTAGCTTTGTATCTGACTGCTGACTATCATCTAAAAATCCAAGGCCTTAGAGTTTTCCCACAGGTTGGTATGGTCATAGTAAAGAATACTTGACAGCCACCAGGAGAGTGCAATCAGATCCCAGAGAGGTCAAGGATGATTGAACAGAGTACTTTATTGACACAAGAAAAGGTCTAGGGGGGTCAGTGGATTGAATACTCATTGCCCAAGCAGGAGGACTCACCAGTTTTATCCATACACTCACTGTAAGTGCCCAGTGAGCGAGGTAGGCTGCCCGTAATCCCAGCACTCAAAAGACAAAAGATAGAGACTGGATGTCTGTGGCGAGCTAGACTAGATGAGTTCTACCATCTAGCTCTGTGTTCAGCTGAGAGACCCTGCCTCAGAGAATAAAGATGGAGACTCCCACTGTCAGTCTCAGTGCCCCGAATCCAGGCACATGCGTACATGTGCACACCACACAAATTAATAGAGAAAGAGTGAAATAAGTAAAGCCAGCGAGTTACCTGAGAGAGAAAATAATGAGGGTTGGGAGCCCTGTGTTTTAACAAGAATGAGAGGAAGCACCTCCTCATCCCTGCCCCGTAGTGAGGTTTGGCTTGTTTTCTTTTCTGACTCACTTTGAATCTTCATTTCTGAAACTGCAGAACTGGAGATGAAATCTTGGAGCATGTATGAGGCTTAGGGATAGTTTATGTCACCTACTTAGCACATCAAAGTGTTCTGTGCATCACTACGTGATTCACTGCTGCCTTTCCGATGCCTTTGTTTCTGACAGATGATAAGCTTGGCATCTCACTGCTGTCCAGCCAAACCCAGGCATCTCTTCATCTGCAGGATCACCCTCCCAACGACCTCTTTCTTTAGGTTTCACTAACATCTGTCAGGGCAGCTGCTGGATGGCATGGAAGCACTACCTTCCATACATGATCTCATGTCAATACCCTAAGCAACCTAATGGGAAGGAGCTGTCCTTACTCCCACAGGAAGGGTACACAGATCGTAAGTTGTCCAAGGCCTACTGTGAAGTCAGCCTAGACTGGAAGTCTAAGTGTGATTCTAGAGATCTTAACTGCTGTACCTCCCTCTCAACCACCATTCCCTTCTCTCCATCCCTGACCAGGAGCACCTTGCCTTTGCCACCCCATCTTTCCTAGGGCCAGTGGCAGTGTTCTTGCACAACACTCCATACGGTATTTACTGGTTTTATGACTAACTCTTCTGAGAGACCCAGAGGTCCCTGAGACCTATATCTGTCAATTTTCTGCCAGTGTCTCAAAACAACTGTGAGAATTCAAGTTCAAGGAGTAATGGCTTATTTTGGTTGTCTTTTCAGAAATTCTACCATTTGGTCACTTGGTTCTGCTGTGTCTCTGTTCGTGGAAATGCAGAGCATTGTGCAGGGACCATGGAGGGGGACAAAGCTGCTAATCACATGCATCCAGAAAGCAACAAGAGAGGAAAAGGCCCAGGAAGGCACATAGCTGAAGGGCTTTCCTTCTGTCGTTTATTTATTCTAACTTATTCTTCCTCCTAGTTTCTATTACTAACTATTCCAGTCACCTGTGAACTCCAGTATGAATCACTGTTCTCTCAGGGCCCACTGCTGTCCTAGGACCTTGCTGTCCACTCATTAATGCTGAGGGGGCCAAGTGTGGTGGCACACACCTTTAATCCCAGCACTCAGGAGGCAGAGGCAGGCATATTTCTGAGTTAGAGGCCAGTCTGTTCTACAAAGTGAGTTCCAGGACAGCCGGGGATAGACAGAGAAACCCTGTCTCGAAAAACCAAAAAACCAAAAAAAAAAAAAAAAAAAAAAAAAAAAGAATATGAATGCTGAGGGGAAGGGCAGGCATTGGAGACATAAACTCTAACCATGTCCTCCATCTTTCTCGTACCTTCCCTGATCAGTTTTCTGGCACCAGAGCAGGAGTGGACAGACTGCAGGGTCTTGCTGTTTGTTGACTTGGATGTCTTCTCCAGATAGAAAAGAATTCTGTGTATTTCATGCTTAATATTGACCTTGATAGAAAGGTTTCCTCCCATCATAGAAGACCAGACACATTTATAGAACGTTTCCCTCCTAGTTTTCATCTTACTTGTAAGCTTCCAGGAATGACATCATTTAACTGCTGCTAATTTTTTTTTTTAACTAGGGGAAATTATGGTGGGGGAAAAAAAAGCAGGAGAAAACAGATTTTAACACAATTAATGGAACTAGTCAAGAAGTGCTTAATTTCCAAACCAGAGTATATATCAAATTAAATATTCAAAATAAAACAAAATGCTGGGTGGGCTCTTTTGTGGCCCATAAAGCACTAAAGCCATCAGTTCTGTAGAAGATGGGGGTGATGTTTTTATGTAACAAAGGGAAAGTTGGGTTTGTAGCACAGTTCTTACAGTAGTTTATAATCTTAATTTTTCATGTACTTTCTCTCTCTCTCTCTCTCTCTCTCTCTCTCTCTCTCTCAGAGGGCATGTGCTCACACACATGTATGTGAACAATAAAGGTCAGGAAACAACCTGTAGGACTAAGTTCTCCTGTTCCACCATGTGAGTCCCAGAGATTGAACTCAGATGATCGGGCTTAAATAGCAAGCTCCTTTATCCACAGAGCCATCTCGAGGAACCCCAGTTCATAACTTAAAAATTCTCCAGGTGTTTGCAAGACAGACCTAGGCTGAGCCGTGAGAAAAACAACAACAGTTTTTATGCCAGCATTTCCTAATATATGAGTCATAATCAATACTTTTATTTTCCTGTTATGATAAAATAAGCTACTTTGAAATTCTACCAGAAGAAACACTGGTGGCTGCTGTTCCTACCTCTGGACCCATGGCTGCTCTGCAAGGCCCATCCTGCCCCAAGCCTATAAGATGGAGCTCTGTGCTCAGAAAGTACCTTCTCCACATGGCCATCAGTTTGGCATTCAGGATCTTCTCTTCAGAAGCCTTGCCATCTTTTCAAAGTAAAAATATTACAATTTTGGTTTTCAAAAAGCATTACCTAATTTGAACCAAACTCCATGTCCTTTTCATCCCAAATAAGAGTCAAATAAAGTTTGATATGATTTTTGAAATTTAGACCAAATACTTGTACATTCTTATAGATGTCTCTTTGTCACTTAAGGAGCTGTCTATTAAGACAGGCTTTCTGTTTTTTTCCTGTTTCATTCCTACTCTGGATGTAGATGTCAATGACAGCCATTTTGAATTATTTGTCTTAGGAAACTGTGTTTGCAGTGACAGTGGTTAAGGTATGTGTGGTGGTAACAACAAATATACATAATAGGCAAGTAGTAACAGGCAAAAGTATCGGCACAAAGGGCCAGCAATGGCTGAAGAGCTGTGCTTCTCATTCAATGGCTGAAGAGCTGTGCTTCTCATTCAATGGCTTAAGAGCTGTGCTTCTCATTCAATGGCTGAAGAGCTGTGCTTCTCAACCTTAGAATGGTTGGCTCTTAAATGCAGTTTCTCATGTTGTGGTGATGACCTCACACTCCCCTCCCCCAACCCCCAATGTGGTTTGTATAGGAATGACATCCATAGATTCATGTGTTTGAATACTTAGCCCATAGGGAAGTGTGGCCTTCTTGGAAGAAGTTTGTCACTATAAAGGTGGACTTGAGGTCTCCTATGCCCAAACTATGCCCGGTGTGTCACACAGTCCCCTTCTACTGCCTGTGGAACAAAATGTAGAACTCTCAGATCTTTCTCCAGCGCTGTGTCTGTCTGGAGACTGCCCTACTTTATACCATGATAGTGGACAAAACCTCTGAAACTGTAATCCAGCCTAAATTAAATGTTTGTCTTTATAAGAGCTGGTTTGGTCACACTCTCTACACCAATAGAAACCCTAACTAAGATACTTCCAACCATAAAACTGTTTTGTTGCTGCTTAATACCTGTAATATAGTACTGTTATGCATAATATATCATATCTGAGCTTTCGGGTGGTCTTTGGGGGTCACGACCCAGAGATGGAGGACCACTGCTTTAGAGCCTTGATTTGGGTCTATTTAGTTGCTCACTCTGCTTGATTTTTCCTTTCCAATTTAGAATAGTATCACAAATCATAAAATTTCCAAATGGACTGCCCCCAAAGATAAAGTGCTAAAGTCATGAGCTGGTCTCGTTTATTTTTCAGAACAATTGTATATGTTTAGAGCATTCCAATCAGAACACATATTATGTTATACTTGAACGAATGACTTGGGCCCTGTCTACGGGTCTCACATTTTACAAATCCTTCCTCAGCCACCGAGAAGCTATGTAGTTTTAGGCAACGTGCGTGTGCCATGTTTGTTTTAGCTAGGAAGTGCAGGTAACATACGACAACTCATGGAGCCACTGGAAAGATCAAGAACCATGGATAGCACTTATTAAAGACTCAATGAAGCTTGGCTTTTATCAGTGCTCGCCTCAGAACTCTAGGACCAAGGCTCCTCTCCTTGAAATGGAGCCACTACCTGTGTGGAATCCTTACAACTGTTTCTATTTCTGCTTCCTGTCCAGGCCTCTTCTAAAAGCAATCCATATTCTCTTTAAACTATCAGGGGGAACGTCATCTCCTCTTCTTTGGGGTGTGGAAGGATTTGCAAGCTCAGTGATGGGGCTACTGAGTCATCTCCACAGAGAACAGCAGCTCTATAGAGAGAAGATCTCTAGGCTCAGCCCAGACAGACATCACCAACTTCAGCACCCATTAGGAACAAGAAAGTAACTTTGAGTTGAGAGAGAAGCATATGAATGTATCAGGAAGCTCTTTCACTCAGAAGCTCATGAGGTAGCTCTAGAAGAACGTGGCTGAGTAATGGCAGCCCGACAGAGAAGAACTTGTCCTAGGAGTGGATAATGTTTACTAGGAAAATAAAGTTTTCTAAGTGCCTTTTTGGACTGCTGAATCTCAGATCTGTAAACCAGTAGAAAAAACAATGTCTCCAAAGAATGTAACTCTCCCGGTAGGTAGTCACAGCAGGCCTCTCCTTTCATGCCCAGGCCTTTCTCTGGGAAAAGGCAAACCAGTACCCTGCAGGGGGTTTTCCAGGTTGCTTTCCACCAGCACTGGCCAGCTCTGGCAGCCTGTGTTGACAGGCCAGATGGAAAATGTTGAAGCACTGACAAGCATGTTCTTCCAAGCAGCTGAAGCTAGTGGAATATTCTTTTGATATCATTCCACGTTTCCATATTCTCCAGCTGAATAAGGGAAGAATTGGATGTACTGTGCTCAGCGGTGGCAATTAGACTGGATGGATCGCTGAGCATAGACTTTAGGACTTGGTGGTTGCATTCTTCACTAGACACGGACTCTTATTAAACATTTCACGGCTGAGGAAAAAGGTATGGAGGTGAGGTGGTGATTTTCTAAAGAGAAAACCGGTCTCTGAGGCAACTGAAAGAGAATGCAGGGTTGGTGTAGATTAAGAGAGGTGAGAGATGAGAAGGGAAGGATGTGGAAGAGAGAGGGGACTCAAGTCTGTAAGGAGATCCACCCCCAGACTTCCCAACTTGCAAATACCCCTACTTCTTGCCCTGCTTCTCAGCCATGCTGATCCTCTTCTTTGCCCCCCAACCCCTTCCCCGGGGCAACTTGCCCACTATTCTCCATTAGTTCCTACTGGGTACAGGACAACCAAGCTAAATGGACTCCTCATGCCACCTTGTGGCCATGTATGAGAAACGTTTTTTTTTTTTTTTCTTTTTACTTATTTATTTACATTCCAGTCTGTTGTCCCCCTCCTTCCTGTCCCCCTTCCCACAGTTCCTCATCCCATTACTCCTCCCCCTTGCCCCTGATAGGGTGCTCCCTCCAGACCTTTCTGCTTCCCTGGGGCCTCAACTCTTGCCAGGATTAAGTGCATCTTCCCCCACTGAGGCCACACCAGGCAGACCTCTGCTATATAAGTGCCAGGGGTCTCAGACTAGCCCCTGTATGCTCCTAGTTGGTGGTTCAGTCTCTGGGAGCTCCCTGGGGTCCAGGTCTTCTTAAAAGGCTGCTATCTCCCAAGTCCTTATTCCTCATGTAGCTACTTCCCTTCATGTTAAATGATTTTTCCCCCATTTTGGGGAGATGGCATCAGGGATTCAAAATGGTAATTCCACTTGTGATCACGATCGCTGAATTTTGTCTTTACATGTCACCAGGAAGTACATGGAAAACTGCCTTCTTGTTCAGTGGCCTCCCTCCTCACGCAGTACTCAGGCATCTCTATGTACTGTTTGCCCTTTCCTGCACAGTTACTGGAATCTCCTAGAATCTTCTCTGCTCCTAGAGACTCAGGGACCTGAAAAGCACATGGTAAGTCTTAGAAGCAAAAGGAAGGATTTGAAGGATCCACAGCACTTAGATCGAGTCCAAGGCTGAAATGAGACACAAATAAATAACCAATGTCATGGAGGTAGTCGTGGAAAAATAGTCAACTATAAGGGAAGCAGAGGCAGGCAGATTTCTGAGTTCGAGGACAGCCTGGTCTACAAAGTGAATTCCAGGACAGCCAGGGCTAAACAGAGAAACCCTGTCTCGAAAATTTCAGTTATTAATGTACAGAGTTCTGTGTAAGACAAAAAGATGTTGGTAGACCAAGTGTTCCTATCTGTCATTACAGTAGGATGATCATTTTGCCCAGCTCTTGCAGACAGCCTGGAAATGGACTGATGAGGGTTACTTTTGGATTTTTTTTACTGGTCACAAGAATAGATTTCAGCAGATTCTTAGCCTAAACCTAAACACCAGTGACATGAGTCCTGAACCTGCATTTACTCCCGAGCTTGTAGCAATTGCAAACTG
This sequence comes from Mus minutoides, assembly GCA_902729485.2. Classification (NCBI taxonomy): domain Eukaryota; kingdom Metazoa; phylum Chordata; class Mammalia; order Rodentia; family Muridae; genus Mus; species Mus minutoides. The sequence goes on from LR750060.1 coordinate 886,530, forward strand.
GCTCCTCTAGTGTACAAAAGAAACTCCTGGGACAGGCACAGAATGAGACACTTGGTGGATAGTCTTCTCGTCAGGTCTTCACTGCAACAGTGCAAGTCTGTGACCATTCTCGGTCACGGATGTCAATGGAAACTCTGTGAATAAAAGATCACATCTGATTTTTATCATACCGAGCTAAGGGACTTTCCTTCTTGTCATGGTATAAATAAAAATACTGTCTCATTTGGATTCTTACCATCTTTACGTGGTTCAACCTGCACTTGAAGGGTATATCACGAGGAAGGATCACCAGCATCTGGAATGCACATTTCTGCAGCATGTGGTACCCACCTTCCATATCTCTCTTGCTGATCAGAACTGAGGTAGACCAGATAGCTGGAACATCTATAGCTGTGTGATGTCAAAGAAGGGATTGCTACAGGCTCAGGCTTGACATGCTTTGAAACATTAACCAGATTTTTTAAAGCATACTTTTTCCATGCAACCAATCCATATTTTTAAATATATATGTGGCTGAAAAGTGAGACTTGGGGAAAACATGGAAAGTTCCTATACCTACAAAATGCTGATTTCTCTATGTCTCTATGAATTCTATGTAGACTTCTTGAGAACTGTAGGAGTGAATATTCCTATATAAATATGGTCATTCCTAGTGACAATTTGTTGAATGTAGTAATGCCTCAGTGATACAGAGCACCTCAAGATTTAAAAATACTTTACCAGAAAAAATGTCATTTAGTTTTTTTATGAGTTAAATAGATGAAGCCAATTGCCATTACTTAAATGAATGCGCCAGGAAAGTTCTTTGCCTAGAGGATAAGTGGGTGGGTAGATAGATGGGTGTATGAACACACTAATTACAAATTATACACGTTGATTCCACCTTGAAACCATACTTTTATAAATCCAAACTGCCAATAAGTGAAAAAGAGAAAAAGTATCTACATGTAATTGGTGCTCTGAAGAAGAATAAGTAGATCGTGGATGGATGGATGGATGGATGGATGGATGGATGGATGGATGGATGGATAGGTGGATGGATGAGTGAATGGGTACGTGGGTGGGTGAATAGATAGGTGGATGGCTGCATGGGTGGGTGGGTAGGTAGGTGAATGTGTGCATGGATGGGTGGGTAGGTAGGTGGATATGTGTATGGATGGGTGGATAGGTAGGTGTATGGCTGGTTGGGTAGATGAGTGGGTGGTGGGTAGGTGGATGGATGTGTGAGTCTGTGGGTAGGGATGTGGATGGATTCATAAGTGGGTGGAGAGGTAGGTGAATGGATGTGTGTGGGGGAGGGTAGATAGATGGATGGATGGGTGGATGAATGGGTAGGTGGGTGGATGGATGGGTGGATGGATGGATGAATGGGTAGGTGGGTAGGTGGATGGGTGGATGGATGGATGAATGGGTAGGTGGGTGGGTGGATGGGTGGATGGATGGATGAATGGGTAGGTGGGTGGATGGATGGGTGGATGGATGGATGAATGGGTAGGTGGGTGGGTGGATGGGTGGATGGATGAATGAATGGGTAGGTGGGTGGGTGGATGGGTGGATGGATGAATGAACAAACTAATTACAAATAATACAAATCAATTCCACCTTAAGAGAAATAAATTGAGATAGCCTAACTTAGTTCTTTATTCATAGTTTTTACACCGTGTTTGATCAGCAAGTTCCCATGTGCACATATAATTATTGGAACTGGATGCTTAAGTATTAGTCATTGTCGCTATTGCTATGAGTTAGAAAGAACCACAGATTTCCTTGGGGAAACAGAGATGAAACACTATATTCTAAGACATAATATGATCTTTTTAGCTTTTGAGAACTTACAGGGAACATAAAATAGGAGATAAGATGAAAAGCAGGACTTAGAGCACAAAAGGATCCCAGCACTTTCCCAGGACTAACTAGGGAAGCTCTCCTGAGAGATAACAAGTTGTAAAAATGTTCAGAGAAAACTCTGGATAATTCTTTGCAAAAAGGATATGAAATTTATCTATTCTGGTTTGGATCCTCAGCATCCTACAAAGGGCCATGTCGGTCTGTGGTGGTGTGGGGAGGCAGTGGCATCACTAGGAGGCAGGAATTAGTGAGGGAAGTTAGGCTATTGAAGGTGTGCCCTGGAGAGCCTGAGGCATGCCCAGCCCTCTCCCTCACCTCTTCCTTTCCACCACAGGACAAGCATACTCACTTCATCATGTACTCCTACTGTGTAACATTCTCCCTTACCACAAACACCAGTGATGGGAACTTGGCATTGACTGAAATCTCCAAAACCCTGGGTCACAACCTTGGGTCACAACCCTTCCTTTTAAGTTGCTCTTTCTCATCAAGCATCTTCCACAATGATGAAACCTCAACACATGACCTAGCTAATGTATTACATGTGGATATTCAAAATTACTATTTTTCAATAGTGTGTATCAATTTATAAAAACCTTTGTACCTAATTACTATAATTAACAATTAATGTCCTACATAAACATTAAGGCATACTTTTAATTTTTAGTTCCTTTTAAACCACTAATAATGATATTTTATAGCAAGATTGTAGCTGATATTTAAAAATGTCATTATGTCCTTTTGTATTTATAATTCTAGAAAAAAATTAGAAATTAAATTTTCATTTGCTCTTAAGAAATTCCATTCATCTAACAAAAATCTGATGAAAATATTGGTACAAAACCAATTCAAAAGAGGCTGGATGAAGACAAGCAGACCAAGAATGTTAGGGGCAGTGAAGACACACCTTCTTCACCTGGAATTTAAAATGGACATGGCCAAAGATTTTGCCAGGAAAAAAAATGTTTAAAGGAAAATTTATGACTCAAAAATAGAATGCATGGGCAGTCTAGTATCTCTAGGTTCACTCACCGTAACAGATATACATACATACATACATACATACATACATACATACATACATACATACATAAATACATACATACATCAAATGCTGAAATAGATGTCCAAGGCAGCTCTTGTAGAGATTCTGAGAAGTAAAGAGAGCAAGGGTAACATAAGATCATTTCCTGCCCAGCACACTGTTCCTGGCTGGCACATATGGTGAAAGTCAGTGGACAAAGTCAGTGCCAAACATCTGCTGAGGATTTCAGGTAGAGGAATGGCCTGCAGATGGAGGCACCAGACATGCCAGTCTGTCAATTTAATGGACTATGAAAATGGTATTTGGTAACTTTCTAAACACACACTATACAATATTCAATTTGTGCAGCAATGAACATTGATATGTATGTGTTCAGAAGTAAATAATGTAAGTGCTTGTACTCAGGAAACACAGAAGAAAAAATAGTAACCAGATGAGATCATGATTGTGTGAAGTGGGACACTATGAAGATACAGGCATTTATTCTCTTTAGAGCTTAAAAAAAAACGTTAACACACAAGATGGGGCTTCTCAAGGCATTTAGTAAAGTTTGACTCAATTCAGCATGTATTGATTGCTCACAATCTGCCAGCCACTGAATCTAGATCAGTTTTATCAGTATCTTTAAGATATACTCAATGCCTAGCATGCAGTATATATATTTCAAGTGTTATTGGATCCATGTAAGTAGGCGAAGAAAGTGCTCATGAAGTCTAGTCAGAAGCCCATTCCTTTCGAAATCTGATTTTGTTTTTTTAAATAGTCATATTTTTTCCTCTTTATTAGATATTTTCTTCATTTACATTTCACATGTTATTTAGAAATTTTCCCTTACCCTCCCGCGTCCCCGCCCTGCTCCCCTACCCACCCCCTCCCACGTAATGGTCCTGGCATTCCCCTGTTCTGGGGCATATAGAGTCTGTATGACCAAGGGGCCTCTCCTCCCAATGATGGCCAACTAGGCCATCTCCTTCCATATATGCAGCTAGAGACATGAGCGCAGGGGGAATTAGTTAGTTCATGTTATTCTTCCACGTAGAGGGTTGAAGACCCCTTCCGCTCCTTGGGTACTTTCTCTAGCTCCTACCTTGGGAGTCCTGTGTTCCAACTAATAGCTGACTGTGGGCATCCACTTCTGTGTTTACCAGGCACTGGTATAGCCTCCCACAAGACAGCTATATCAGTTCCCTTTCAGCATTATCTTGCTGGCATATGCTATAGTGTTTATTTTGGTGGCTGATTATGGGAAGGATCCCTGGCAGCCGCCGTCACTGGTTGGTCCATCCTTTTGATTCAGCTTCACACATGATCTCTGTGGCTCCTTCAGTGTGTGCTTTGTTCTTAATTCTAGGAAGGGGNAGGTCAGGCATGGTGATTCCACCAGAGGTTCTTTTATTGTTGAGAAGAGTTTTTGCTAATCTAGGTTTTTTGTTATTCCAGATGAACTTGCTGATTGTCTTTTCTAGATCCTTGAAGAATTGAGTTGGAATTTTGATGGGGATTGCATTGAATCTGTAGATAGCTTTTGGCAAGATAGCCATTGCAGTCACCGAGGTGACTGACTGGTGATTCAACAGTCCTTCCTATCACAGCCAGTAAGAGTTACCACACAGCCCCTGTACCTGAGAGCAACACCAACTCTGGAGTCCCAGGCAAGCTCTCCTGCTCAGTTTCAGGAGATTTAGAAGCAAGATGCCAGCTAAGTTGGGCTTTAGGAAAGAATTGTTCTCCAGTCACATTCAGGTTCTCTGAACTCAGTGTTCCAGCACTTAGAGGACCAAGATCACTGTCTTCTTGCTGGAAGTCCGCGGTGTGTCTTTTCCAGCTTTCCAGGAACGCCTCAGCTAGCCTCTCCACCTCCAGCTGTGATGCCAACCTGTTCACAGGATTATGTTGAATGCTCATCATGCTACAAATATACTTCTTTTCCTGCTCCCAGCTACAAACAACTGCTTTCAGAGGGCTGTGTGGGAAATTAGGCCACCTAGGTAATATCCCCCCTTGCTGCATGACACAAAACATGATGTAATATAAAATAATATAACAACATACTGAAGTATAATGTCAGGAATGTAGCACGAAGGGTGAAGAGTTTGGGGGTCACCTCCAAATTCTGCTTACTGGAGTCTTCCCCATCCCTCACCTCCAGTGAGCTGTCAGCCCTGGCACCATCTCACTTTCTTTCCTTTGCAGTATTGTCAGACAAGAATGAGTGAAATCAGTGGAAGACATAGGAGTTAATGACAGCTCCTTCCACCCAGGTTAAATTCCTCCCAATGTTAAATTTTTATGAAAACCTTTAATATACATATCTGGAGGAAAAGCTATTCCTATTTCAACCATATCAACATTTTTAAACTATAGGGACCAATAGAGATGTCTTTTAATTCTATTATATGTTTTCTGTTACCAGATATTACACACATAGCTCTTCTTTTTTTTCTTTTTTATTAGACATTTTCTTCATTTACATTTCAAATGCTATCCTAGTTTCCTCTCCGAAAACCCTCTCTACCCTCCCCCCCGACCTGCTCCCCAAACCACCCACTCCTGCTTCCTGGCCCTGGCATTCCCCTGTAGAAGAGTATATAATCTTCTTAAGACCAAGGGCCTCTCCTCGCATTAATGGCCAACTAAGCCATCTTCTGCTACATATGCAACTAGAGATACAAGCTCTGGGGGGGGGGGGGGGAGTACTGGTTAGTTCATATTGTTGTTCCTCTTATAGGGTTGCAGACCCCTTTAGCTCCTTGGATACTTTCTCTAGCCCCTTCATTGGGGGCCCTGTGTTCCATCCAATAGATAACTGAGAGCATCCACTTCTGTATTTTAGGCACTGGCATAGCCTCACAAGAGACAGCTAAATCAGGGTCCTGTCAGCAAAATCTTGCTGGTATATGCAATAGTGTCTGGGTTTGGTGGTTGTTTATGGGAACACATAGCTCTTCTTAAACCAGAACCTTGATATCTCTAACTTTGGAAATTTTTTCTGATACTGTCTATGATCTCAATTAAGATATATTCAATAAACTAAATGATTATGTTGATATTTAATAAATATGGGGTAATTGGGTGTGTCACCTGCCTCTTTAACAGGAAGTAAGAGTCAGATAAGAATTCTGTCTACTTAGATTAGTTATTGCTCCTAACTTAAGATCACAGGAAAAAGGATATTATAATAGGTATGTCCCAGGAGCAAAGAGTATCCACTAAGTATTTTTCAAAAAATATGCTTTACCACCAACACTAAAATTACTCAAAGAAATAATTGCTTTTTAATAATATACATAGTGCATCACTCAGAGACTTTTTCTAATGCACTCATTCTGGCTACGATGACACACTTTAAGTTACCCCGACCCCTCAAGCTAGCACTTTGGATATGTTGATAGTATTCTCTTAACTTTACCAGAATCTCTGGCTCCTATTAATCTGCAGAACCTCAGAGTCTCACAGCGGAGTCCACCACCAACACATGCTAATTGATACTGTCTTTAGCATCAACTTCAAAGCTATCCAAAATGTAAATGTTATATGCTTTGCAAAAGTAAGGCACCAAAGAGAGGACCCTTGGTCTTGCAAACTTTATATGCCCCAGCACAGGGGAACACCAGGGCCAAGAAGTGGGAGTGGGTGGGTAGGGGAGCAGGGCGGGGGAGAGGAGGGTATTGGGAACTTTTGGGATAGCATTTGAAATGTAAATAAAGAAAACACTTAATAAAAAAAAAGTAAGGCACCATCCAATTACTGGGCAGATGTTAGTGAGAGAGGATTAGAGCATGGATACTGACTGATGAATTACTAAAAAGTGTTCTGTCTGTCACACAATTGACAAGTCCCTCATCAAAAGGATGTGCAAAACATTTTGAAATTCTAGGTCAAATATCATGCTCTATTTCCAAGAACCCATAAAACCTATTTGCTACCACACAGAGAAAGCACTTGTTTTTGTAGGCTTGGAAGCTCTTTAGAAAGCAAACTGGGGCCATCCATTCTGCCACTACCCTGCTAACATACATGCCAAATGATGGGTTAGTTGGGTATTTGAAGTGAGATACTTAGCAAATGTCACTTATTGTTGCAATGAAAGACTGAGTTTAGATGGAAGAGCTTTTAAAAAATGCCTTCAGGTACTCAGGTACTTATCCTTAAAGCATGGCTGCACAAGTGTTGCCCAAAATAGATAGAAAATATATTATTGTCTTCTTAGTATCCCAATGTTGACTTCCAGAGCAGCACAGCACTGGGTTTAGACGAATCATTTGTTACTTTCAGGTGCCAAATGACTTCCTCACCTGAAGCTTCTGTTCATGAGGAGAATGGCAGCTAGACACCGAGAAAACTAGACTTTAAAAAAACATGAGGCTGATTAAACCACAGTCTGCAGAAGTACATTATAACTTTTACTTCATGATTATAAAACTAAATTTAGATATTCGACAATAGCATCCAATACTCGAAGCCAATTGAATTGAGTTTCTGAGAACTAAGAAAAATTAATGAAATGAAATGGGTCATTTTTAAGGGAAATAACTTCTGCACCATAAAAGACAGCCGCTTTTTAAATTATACCAATTGGATTAGGGTTTTGTTCTCTTCCCTATAAAGGTGGTTTTAGTTAAATATAGTAACCAGAATCTACAGTTTTGGCTTTCCTGCTTTGGGCATTCTTAGGTTCAATTACCACCATTTTTAGTTTTATACATTTGTTCCAAGAACATACCTTTTCTCAAAGGCCAGAACATCCTCTACGTTCAAAGAGACAATTTAAGCAAAAGGTCAAAAAAAGCAGACTCCCTAGAAATGTACTTAACTTGCTTCTCGGAATTCACGCACAGCTGACTTTCTTTAGTTCGGTTTATTCTAAAGAGCAAAATCCCTTGAGGAATTCATAGCTATAACTACACAACCTTAACTAGTATTGATAGTCTAGATGACATTAGCCACAAAGATTCAATTAATCCCTTGAGGGTCACTCTGATTTGAAGCATTGGGAGGTCAGCAGTGACATCCTAATTGTATAATGTCTCTAGTAGGGGTGGTAGATATGGGATGTAATGGAAGGATGTGTAGTAGTCATATTTATGCTATGTTATGGGCACACATTGAAAAAGTAACAAGTGAATACCTAGAATAAGAGGAGGCCAGGAGTCATGAGTGACTCACAGGGACTCTCAATGGTAAACATCATTAAAACCAAGGTTGATTCTGGTCACTCACTCCCATAGCTATTTGTATAATTAGTAGTAGAACAATATGTCTTCTGATGGATAAGGAAACTGACTACATTTTCAAAGGTCTGATCCATGCAAGATACGCAGAGACAGCTCTTTGTTGGGTAGTGCAAATTCATAGGGTCTATGGACATAAACAGTGGGCTAAGTGTGTGGCATTTAAGACAGCATAAGGGTCAGAAAAGTGGAGTCACAGGGTAAGGTAAGAGAAGGATAGAGAAAGGAGAGAGGGCTTCATAGTGTGGCCAAAATTATTAGGGTAACCCAAAGACCTTAAAATAAAGAATGAAAAATATTAATTAGGTGTGCTGCCACTCATATTGTGATACCTTATAATATTTTACCTAAACTTTGGTAAAATCTGAAATGAACGTTGCACTTGTGAAGTCTTGCTTAACTCTTTTCAAACATTAGCACAAATCTTGGTGATTTCATCTGATCATCTGTCTCCCTGAGAATCTATCAGTGGAATGGAAACTTTTTCACAATCTCTGTTTCTGTAGCGCATCCTATAAATGTCCTAGAATTTCCCCACTTGAATTACAGCATTGATTCAGATCTCCATCTCACTGAACTGGAGATGGCTTCTGGGTAAAGACACTTGCTATCAAAGTCTGACAGCCTGAATTCCAGCCCTAGAATTACACAGTGATCAGAGAGAACTGCCTCCTAGGGATTGTCCTCTGGTCTCTGCACACACACACATGAATACGTAAAATGAAATAAGATAAATTCTTTAATCTATAATCCTATGTGCTTTATAGTTAAGGGATCTTCTAATTCAGCTTTGTAGCCTCCACATCTTAGTGCTCACCTAACGCCCAATCATCATTCAGCACATGTTGGTAGGCGTGAACCAGTCAAGGGAGTCTTATAAGAACAAATAAGGGTTTCAGTAACCAAGTAAAGGTTGCTATTTAGATAGGCAGGCTGACCTGAAGGTCAATTCTATAACTGTAGCATCTAAAGTATACTTCAATGCTTTCTAAGTCGTTGCCTGGAATACAATGGCCCTTCCAACAGCATTTGCACAGTTGGTTGCTTGCTAGACATTGTTTTCTGAGAATCAGGCACACCTACACCAACCTGCCATTGAGAGTAAGAATCTAGAAAGAGTTTGGGAAGGGAATTAGACATAGGATAGGAAAGGGGGGAAATGGGAGGGAGGGAGTCAATATTAAAATTTGAGACTGTGGTAAAGAAAATATTATTAAAATATCTCAGGGTATTTTGATAGGGTCCAGACCTTATTTTCAAATAAGGTCCCAGACGTGTGTTTCCATGTTGACAGTGATGGAGCCAGATGAGACTCTGATTCTCCCTAGTCTCCTCCTTATAACTTAGATGCCACATACGCATCGACTCACGTCAAAACAGAAAGCTGGACTCCTCCTATAAGAATGTGCTGGCAGGCAATCTGGGTGACCTTTAAGAATCAGTCCTTCCAAATGGGCACTCGAGCAGAGGGAGTAAGCCTGGCCCGCCTCACATCCACAGACGCTGGCAAGGAGGCACACCTCCAGTTACAAGCAGCGCAGTTTTGTGTGTGTGTGTGTGTTTTCAAACTGCGTGCCCAGACCTTCCAGTATTTTCCATAGGCCTGCTGCAGAAAATAATGCCAGCCTCAAGTTGAACAGGATGTGAAAACTCTCCCTCCCTCTTTTGAGACAGTCTCCCTCCCATGCTACAGCGCCGGAAGGATGCTGGCCGCCTTTACTCAGCCCTGTGTGATTTGCGTAAATTGTTGTAGCAGCCAGATATCAAGAGCAAATACTGGGCTATCTTCTTCCCGTGTCAGTGAGTTCGTCCTTTGTCCCACAGCAGCTGGCACTGCGCCACAGTCAGAGCTGGTCCTACACCAGGCTTATTGGCTCACTGTGGGTAAACACAGCTGACCAGCGGCCTCCAGTCTTTCTGTCCTTACTCAGCCTTTTTAAAAAACCTTTCCAAGATTAGGGTCCAACTGCCTACTTTTAGTCTTTCATTAGAGACCATGTGGAGTAGGGTGGGGGCCACCAATACAGAACTTGGGTGCACTTTTAAAGCTACATAGAAATTACAATTCTAGGATATTATAACACTTTGGTATTTCTGAAAGCTCCTATGAGTGAAATGTCAAGGTTTTCATTTTGAATATTAATGGAAATAGCCCTTATTCAAGTGAAAACACATATGTGCCTGCTCACACATTTGTACACCTACACATGTGCACACTCACATGTTTTCCTACAGAGAAGTGGATTTCTAAGGACATGGGTGACTATTACTTTCTTTGTGGCACAGTGTGTGTGTGTGATGTTATGTGTGGTGTGTATGTGTGGTGTGTATGTGTGGTGTGTTTTGTATGTATCTTGTATGTATGTGTGATATGTGTGTATATGTGTGTGTTGTGTATGTTGTGTGAGTGGTGTGTGAGTATATATGTTGTGCATGGTATGTGTGTATGTGTTGTGTGTGTGTGGTATGTGTACATGTATGTGTGTGTTGTGTGTGCATGTGTGTGGGTGTGTGTTATGTATGTGTGTTGCGTGTTATGTGTTCATGTTGTGTGTGTTACATGTGTTGCGAGTGTGTTGCGTGTATGTGTTATGTGTGTGTTGTGTGTATGTGTTGTGTGTGTGATTAAGGATGTTAATTTTTCGGCAATCCCACCCTTGTATACGGTGCACTGGGATTACACTCACTCCCATGACCTTCTGCCCTCCCCTTCCTCTGCTGGGCTGCTTCTCTCTTCCTCCCCTTCTTACTTTAGGCCCTCCCCCATTTCTTTGTTCAGACCCATACAGATAGTGAGTGCTCATGATCACCATGTCCATGCACAGCATATCCAGAGCACAGCACCCGACTGCTTTCCTCCCCACATTGGTCCCCGTTGTCCTTCCATGGTGCTCCTTGAACCACAGAGGAGCTGGGGAGAAATGTTGAATCTGGGGCCAAGATTAGTATACAACTTTTAAGGTTAAAAAAAATCCCTGGTGTTTGGCTTTCCAAAAATCATAGTTTTGGAGAACACTGGATATACTAAGCATTTTTTCCTAAATGTGACATTTCACTCCAGATGGAAGAGCCTAGTTATGAAGGAAGTGATGTCACCATCCAATCAGTGTTCTGATCATTCCAGACACTTGGTTACCAGCTATTGGAGTTACATTGTGTTCAGTGGTGAGAACTAATTGTATATGAAGGTCTACTGATGAAAAGATATTTTCCATTTTGACTACATCAGTAGACAAACTACTCATTTATAATTAGTACAGGATGTAATTATGCAAATGAATAGAATTTATATTTTCCTAAAAACTGTTTATCATATGGGAAGAAAATTGCAGGAATCTTAACAATCGTCCTTCTTAATATTTGTCCTTTGCTAAATACTTGGGATCCTTTACGAAAGCTGGCACTGTATGTTCCTTATGTGCACCTTCACGTGGGTGTCATTCTGATGGACATTCCTCTACTATTTACTTCCTGTTCTCATGGCAACTCTGGCTAAAGGCTGGTGGCAATTTCCATGCTGCAGCCACTCTCGACGTGACGGATCTTGAAACGAGACGGTATGTGTATTGGTTTCGTAACGGGAAGTTTCGAAGGTCCTTTCCGAGTCTGTCTTGGGTCGGCGTCAGAGTCGGTGTACGAGGAATTCAGAAGTAAGGGTAGACTTCGAATCAGCCGTAGTGGAAATGACGGGTGTAAAGGTGGGCTTAGGACCGTAAGACTGTGGGTACAAGGATTGCCCAACCAGAAACAGCATTCTGAACTTCTTCTAACCTGCTCTGTGCAATTTTTCTAATTTGCTTCCATGGCTTTATTTGAAAGGAACCTCCTCATATAATGCAACATTACACATGTATAGTGAGTGATCTGGTGTATATTTGGTAATGCCAAGCACTGCTAAGTATAGTCTATACAATGACACATGGGACATAATACTGTCTCATGACAGCAAACATTTGTGAACTCATGCACATATTTCCTCTATTTTATTTATGGTTAACATATCATAAACTGTCAGCTGACATCAGTGCTATCCATTTTGAAACATCTGATTGGCCTCAAGAGGCCACATCCAGTGATGAATTTAGGTTTGTATAGATCCACTCTTTAACATTCACACAAGATTTCACCTCAGAGATGCTGGTCTCTTCTTAGTCACCCATAATTTCTTATTTCCAGCTAGCCAGCATCAATTGTCCTAGTAACGCAAAGGTTTCGCTTGAGTAGTTCTGATATTTTGCTAATCACAAGTGAATATTCATCCTCAGCAAACCAGAACCACAGAATCTTAAATCAAAATTACAAACAACCCTGATAGAGTCTTTAAACTTCCTTCTGAAACTCTACAAGCCAGGCCTCCATCTTCTGTACTGCTCTCAACATTCTTAGCTTCTAGGCTCCTACAGAGCATCGAACTGAGCTCCCAACACTCAATACTTTTCTAGCCCAAAGTTCCAAACTCTTCCCACAATTCTCTCAAAAGCATGGCCAGGACTCACAGCAATGTCTGTCACTGTGCTGGTTCCAACCTGTCTTAATTAGTGTTTCTTTTGCTGTGACAAAACATCAAGGCCAAAAAGCAAGTTAGGGGGAAAAAGGTTGATTTGCTTTACAATTTCAGATCACAGTCCATCACTAGAAGAAGTAAGGACAGGAATTCAAACAGGGCAGGGACCTGGAGGCAGGAGCTGATGCAGGAGGCCATGGAGGGGGCTGCTTACTAGGCTGCTTGCCTTGGCTTGCTCAGCCTGCATTCTTACAAAACCTAGGACCACCAGACCAGGAATGGCACCACCCATAACAGGCTTGGCCCTCCCCCACTGATCACTAATTGAGAAAATACCCAATAACTGGATTTTATGGAGGTACTTCCTCAGCTGAGGTTCCTTTCTCTGTGATGGATGGTTCTAGCTTGTGCCAACACACACAGAGTCATCCAGTACCAAATAACCAAAGATTAAGTTGGGGAGGAAAGGGTTTATACTTCCACAGTGCTGTTCATCACAAAGGGCAGGAACCTGGAGACAGATGCTGAGTCAGAGATCATGGAGGGGTGCTGCTAACTGGCTTTCTCCCCAGGACTTCCTCGGCCTGCTTTCTTATAGAACCCAGGACGCTCTCCCAGGGGTGACAACACTCACAGTGGGTTGAGTCATCCCCCATAAATTACTAATTAAGAAAATGGCCTACAAGCTTGCCTGCCGCCCAAATTTATGGAGGCGTTTTCTTAATCGAGGTTCCCTTCTCTCAAATGACTTTACCTTGTGTCAAGTGTCACAAAACTAGTCACTACAGGTTTGCACAAAATTTATTTTATGAGGTGTATAAGATGTCGTTTATCATTTGTCTTATGACAGAATAACAGGAAGTATAAAATTTCAGTTAAATCATGCATGGTGGTATACGCCTATAATCATGTCACTGAGGGCTTGGACACAGACGATCAAGGTCAGTCTTAGCTACTTTGCTAGTTTGATGAGATAGGTGGATAGATAGATAGATAGATAGATAGATAGATAGATAGATAGATAGATAGATTATAGATAATATAGAGATTATAGGCAGGTAATAAGCAGAGAGATGATAAATAGATAGATGGATGGATGGATAGATATAGATAGATAGATAGATAGATAGATAGATAGATAGATAGATAGATAGATAGATTAGATAGTAGGCAGACAGGAGCTTGAGGCAGCTAGTAATACTACATCCTAATTTCTAGTGAAACTTCTCAAATTCTTTCTTTTGTTTTAAAGATGTACAGTAAATTATCTGCAATCTCCTTATTTTTGCAATAGTGCACCAAAAACTCTTGCTTCTTCCTCTCTATAGCCAACAAGTCTTCCCTTACTAAAGTTGGGTTTGCTTCCACAAATTTATCATTCTGTCTGCAAAGTAACACATCAACCACAAGAGGGCGCTGTGCTCACTGTTTACTCAAAACGAACCTAAATTCTCACAAGCTCAGAGCCATTCTGGATTGTTCCAGAAAGTTCCAAGTGTTTGAAAAAAACAAAAAACAAAACAAAAACAAACTTCTTGTACCTGTATCTTGTACTGAGATGTTGTTGAAACTGGAGGGTTCGTTTTGAGCTAGCTCAGGAGTTCTAAAAGCAAGAATATGAATGTGAGGCTCGGTCAACAGAATCATTTTTCGTCCTTGCCACACGATGGAGCCTGTTCCTCAATTACAGCTGGAATGCAGCAAAATGCCAGCCAGAGCTCTCTCTTTTTTTCATTTTGAAAACAGAATATTTCTTTTCTTTCTTTTTTTTTTTTTTTAAATGATTTTAGTCTCGGGTTTCTATTGCTGCCACAAAACACCATGATAGAAAAGCAAGTTGTGGTGGAAAGGGTTTATTTGGCTTACACTTCCACATTGCTGTCCATCACCAAAGAAAATCAGGACAGGAATTCAAGCAGGGCAAAAGCATGGGGATGGGAGCAGATGGAGAGACCATGGAGGGTACTGCTTACTGTCTTTTTCCACATGGCTAGCTCAGCCTGTTTTTTTGTTTGTTTGTTTTTGTTTTAAATAGAACCCAGGACCACTAGCCCAGGGATGAAAACACCCACCATGGGCTGACCCTTCCCCATCAAACACTAATTAAGAAAAGGCCTTATAGCTGGATCTCATAGAGGCATTTCCTCCACTGAGGTGCCTTTCTCTCTGATGACTCTACCTTATGTCAAGTTGCCACACAAAACCAGCCAGTACACTTTTAAAGAGACCTTGCAACTTTTGGTTTTGTTTTATTTTCTCAACTCATCAAAAAAGGTCTGTAATTTCTAGAAAACATTCCCTCTAGAAATGAGCTAACATTAAAAGTTGAAATGAAATGAAAAACTGTTATCATTTTAACTTTGTATTCTTTGCCAGATCCTGTGCAGATTCCAATCCATGCAACAATGTGGATTTCCACACTGTCCTTAGCCTCTGGGTGCTAAAACTTTTAACAAAAAGAAAATATGTTAACCATGATTTCTTCCATACAACCATGAAAAAAGATGGCTTTTGCTCTTGAAAAAGTAGCCCTGCCAGGCATAATGGTCCATGTCTTTAATCCCAGTATTCTAGAGGCAGAGACAAGGGATCTCTGTAAGTTAAAGGCCAGCCTATTCTACATACTGAGTTCCAGGCCATTCAAAGCAACATAGTGAGATTCTGTCCCATAAAAACAAACAAACAAGAAGAAATTCCATTTCTTGATACAGCAATTTCAGTTCTGCCTCTCTCTTGAGTATTTACCCATCTTTCTGGATGTTAACACATTCACTTAGTGACAATGGAAAAACTAGACATCAGCTCTCCTACTTCCGTGTGCATCTTGTGACAAAGCCTTCATGATAAGTAGTGTGTCCCATTAAGCAAATTGTACAACCACTTTCTTTGTCACCCACAAATGTGGGGACACTACATAGGGCAGACACTACATAGGGCAGAGACCCTCTTCACTGCATGGGCCTTGGATCAGGTCAATATTAGCTGCTTTGTTCTCTTTTTAGCATTTGTAACCTCTCATTTTGAAACACTTCCAAACAAAATAATTTCGGGGAATAATCCAAGGGATGCTTGCACCCTTCATCCTGGTTCCATGATTGTTATTCTTTGACCACACTTAAATAATTTACCCTCTGTAAATAGATAAATAGGTAGATGTAAAAAAAGGTGAAGGAGGTGGAAGTCTTCGGAAGCCAGGACTAAGCATCTTGGGTCCTGCTCCACTAATCCATCCCAGTTAGGGCCACCCAGGACACAGCCTGGAGAAGCGAGTGTCATCATATCCCCTGAATGACCTGAATTCCGTTGTCTGCCTCTGGGCTCATTCTCTGGCTCTGAGGAGTCTTGTAGGACCTTAAGAGTGTCCTGCTTCCCCAAGGAGGCCTGTGGAGACCCCAAAAACTATCAGCTGGGAACATTGCCCCACCAATCCCTTGGCAGTGGGATCACCTTGAGGC
Source organism: Mus minutoides (assembly GCA_902729485.2). Classification (NCBI taxonomy): domain Eukaryota; kingdom Metazoa; phylum Chordata; class Mammalia; order Rodentia; family Muridae; genus Mus; species Mus minutoides. The sequence goes on from LR750060.1 coordinate 902,613, forward strand.
ACAGCCAGCCAAGTCAGGTACTCTGACCTTCATTGTCTGGCCCACGGTTTTCCCCATCTTCCCAAGAAGTCCTGCTCCATCAGGATCACCCAGCAAACACCAGGGAAACCCAGATGCCCGAAGGATAGCATAAGAACGCAATCAACAGGGTCTGGGACAATATGGCCCAGATATCCTGCTTCAGCAAACCCTGGATGTCCTAATGAAACTGAAGGACAAGAAGAGGATCTTAAATTCAATCCTATAAAGATAATAGAAGCCTTAAAAGAGGAAATGAATAAATACATGAAAGAAGTACAGGAAAAAATACATTTATACAGGTAGAGGCATTAAAAGAGGAACAAATAATTATAAAGAAATATAGGAAAATACAATCAAACAGGTAAAGGACATGAATAAAATTGTCCAAGACCTGAAAAGGGGAATAGAAGCAGTAAAGAAACCAGAAACCAAAACAATCCTGAAGATGGAAAACCTAGGAAAGAGAACAGATCAGGGAAGAAGTAAAGAAATGGAAGACTTTCTAGAAATCAATAAAAATGAAGGCACAACATATTCAAACTTATGGGACACAATGCAATCAGTGCTAAGAGGAAAGTTCATAGCACTACTGCCTTCATAAGGAAATTGGAGAGGTCTCATACAAACTAATTAGGAGTACACCTGACCCTCTTGTACTTCTCAGGGGTGTAGCAGTGGAAGATTGGAAACTGGGGGTAACCACTAGAAATCCACAAATGCCAGCAAAGCAAGAGGGTCCCAGGACACAATGGGGATGACATTATCTGAAATACCCAACAAAGGAGAGAGAGAATTTATAGAGACCATATCCAGAGGTTAGGCATGGCCCATAGTTTAGGGATGGAGCCACCCACCCATCTCAGAAATATTAACACAGAATTGTTCCTGTTTAAAGGAAATGCAGGGACAAAGAGTGGAGCAGAGACTGAAGGAAAGTCCATCCAGAGACTGCACTACATGGGGACCCATCTCATCTGCAGACACCAAACCCAGACATTATTGCTGATGGCAAGAAATACTTGCTGACAGAAGCCTGGTATGGCTCTCTTCTGAGAGGCTCTGCCAGAGCTTGACCAATACAGATGCAGATGTTTGCAGTCCACCATCAGATGAGCACAGGGACCATAATGGAGGAATGGGAAGGACTGAAGGCGTCACTGGGCGGTGGGGGGTGGGGGGGGCGGCCCTTGGTACTGTGGAGCCTCAATGCCCCAGTATAGGGGACTGCTAGAGCAGTGAGGCAGGAGTGGGCAGGTGGGTAGGGGAGCACCCTCATAATGGTAGGGGCAGGGGGAATGGGATAGGGGGTTTATGGAGGGGAAACTGGGAAGGGGGATTACATGTGAAATGTAAATAAATAAAATAACCAATAAAAAAAAGAATACACCTGAAAGGTCTAGAAAGAAGAAGGAGGAGGAAGAAGGAGAGGAGGAGAAGGAGGAGAGGAGAAGGAGAAGGAGAAGGAGAAGGAGAAGGAGAAGGAGAAGGAGAAGGAGAAGGAGAAGGAGAAGGAGCAGGAGCAGCAGTAAACACACCCAGGAAGAATAGATGGCAGGCCATAATCAAAATCAGGGCTGAACTCAATAAATGAGAAACCAAGAGAACAATAAAAAGAATTGATGAAACCAAGAGCTGGTTCTTAGAGAAAAATCAACGAGATAGAAAAATCTTTAGACAAACTAACTAAATGGTAGAGCAAAAGTTAACAAAATCAGAAATGTAAAAGGAGATATTTTCATTTCTGACATTGAGGAAATTCAAAGAATGATTAGATTTTATATCAAAAGCCTGTACTACACAAAATTGAAAAATGTAAGTGAATGGATGATTTTTCTAGACAGATACCAATTACCAAAGCTAAGTCAAGATCAGATAAACTATTTAAACAGCTCTATAACTCCTAAGGAAATAGAAACAGTCATTAAAATCTCCCAGCCAAAAATAGCTCAGGGCCAGATGTAGAATTCTATGAGATTTTCAAAAAAGAGCTAATGTCAATACTTCTCAAACTATTATACAAAATAGAAATAGAAGGAACATTGCCAAACTCATTCAATGGGGCCACTGTCACCCTAACCCCTAAACCACTAAGAATCAAGAAAGAAAGAAAATTTCAGACCAATTTCACTTATGAACATTAATTTAAAAAAATACTCAATAAAATCCTTGCAAACTGAATCAAAAAAGACATCATATACCATGATCAAGTAGGCTTCATCCTAAGAATGCGGGGATGATTAAATATTCAAAAGTTCATCAACTTAATCCACCATGTAAGCAAACTGAACGAAAAAAAACCTACATGATTATCCCATTAGATGCTAAAGAAGCATTTGACAAAATTCAACATCCCTTCATGTTAAAAGTCTTGGAGAGATCAGGAATTCTAGATACATATCTAAATACAATAAAACCAATATATAGCAAGCCAATAGTTAACATCAACTTAAATGGAGAGGAAATTTAAACAAGTTCCATTAAAATCAGGGATAAAGCTGTTCACTCTCTTCCTATCCAATATAGTACTTGAAATTCTTGCTAGAGTAATAAGACAGCTAAAACAGATCAAGAGGATACAGATTGGAAAGGGAAAAGTCAAAGTATCACTATTCAAAGATGATATGATAGAATAATACATAAGTGACACCAAAAATTCTTCCAGAAAACTCCCACAGATGATAGACACCTTTAGCAAAGTGTCTGGATAAAAAAATTAACTCAAAGAAATCAATAGTTCTCCTTTATACAAACAATAAATGAGATAAGAGAGAAGTTAGGGGGAGGCGATACCCTTCACAATAGTCACAAGTAGTATAAAATATCTTGGTGTAACTCTAACCAAGCAAGTAAAAAACCTGTATGACAAGAAGTTCAAATCTTTGAAGGAAGAAATTGAAAAAGATATCAGAAAGTAGAAAGACCTACCATGCTCATGGACCAGTAGGATTGACATGGTGAAAATGGCCATCTTACCAAAGCAATCTACAGATGCAACGGAATCCCATCAAAATTCCAACACAATTCTTTAAGACCTTGAAAGAACTCAATTCTCAACTTTATATTATTAAAAAACCTAGGATCTCTAACACAATCCTGAACAATTAAAAAGAAAATGTGACTTCAAGCCATACTACAGAGCACTGGTAATAAAAACTGCCTGGTATTGACGTAGAAACAGTCACTTTAATCAATGGAATCGAACCAAAGGCCCAAAAATAAACCCACACACCTATAGACACTTGATTTTTGACAAAGAAGCCAAAACCAAAGAATGGAACCGAAAGAGCATCTTCAACAAATGGTGCTAGTCAAATCGGATGTCTGCATGTAGAAAAATGCAAATAGAACCATATTTATCACCTGCACAAAACTCAACTTCAAAGAGATCAAAGACCTCAATGTAAAACAAGGCACACTAAATCTAATAGAACAGAAAGTGGGGAATAACCTTGAACTCATCAGTACAGGAGACAACTTCCTGAACAGAACACCAATAGCTCAGGCACTAAGGTCAAGAATTAATAAATAGGACCTCATGAAACTGAAAATCTTCTGTATGTCAAAGGACACTGCCAACAGGACAAAATGGCAGCCTACAGATTGGGAAGAGATTTTAACCAATTCTACATCCGACAGAAGAATAATATCTAAAATATATAAAGAACTCAAGAAGTTAGACACCAGAAAAAATGAGGTATAGAGCTAAACAGAAAATTCTCAACAGAGGAATCTTGAATGGCTGAGAAGCACCTAAAGAAATGCTAAACCTCCTTAGTCATCAGGGAAATGCTAATCAAAATGACCCTGAGATTCTAGCTTACATCCATCAGAATGGCTAAGATCAAAATCTCAAGTGCTAGCACATGCTGGTGAGGACGTGGGGCAGGGGGAACACTCCACCACTGCTGGTGGACGTGCAAAGTTGTGCAACCACTCTGGAAGTTAGTTTGGTGGTTTCTCAGAAATTTAAAAACAGTTCTACCTCAAGACCCAGCTATACCACTCCTCGACATATACCCCAAAGATACTCCATCAATCCACAAGATCAAGGGTGGGGTGGGGTGAAGGGAGATGGTGGAGGGCTATAGTTGGGGTGGAGATGATACCTAGAGGGGTATCTCTCCCTTCCCAAAGGAAAAGAGGGAGAGGGGGAGCTGATATTGAGATGTAAAGTGAATAAATAAAAAATGTTTCAAAATGTGGAGAAAAGTGATGGACAGCTATCAATATTCATCAGAATTCATGGACATGTATGTGATTGTTTCCCTGATTCCTTTTATACTGAATCAGTTCTACAGACATACTCAGACATATTTTTTTCCTTATAAGAAAGTCAAATGATGCACACCACATAGAAAACCAGAAATAGCCCTCATGTTCAGTAGTGAGTTTAATTAAGCAAACTGTATAATGTGTTTATTCCTGCTTCCAAGTGTCCTGCCCTTGGTCTCTGCAGCCATTAGAATCAGGGTCACATAGTACTACCGGAAGATCCAGCAATTCCTCTCCTGGGCATATACGCAGAAGATGTTCCAACTGGTAATAAGGACACATGCTCCACTATGCTCATAGCAGCCTTATTTATAATAGCCAGAAGCTGGAAAGAACCCAGATGCCCCTCAACAGAGGAATGGATACAGAAAATGTGGTAAATTTACACAATGGAGTACTAGTCAGCTATTAAAAACAATGAATTTATGAAATTGTTAGGCAAATGGATGAATCTGGAGGATATCATCCTGAGTGAGGTAACCCAATCACAAAAGAAGTCATTAGATATGCACTCACTGATAAGTGGATATTAGCCCAGAAACTTAGAATACCCAAGATACAATTTGCAAAACACAAGAAAATCGAGAAGAAGGCTACTTGATTCCTCCTTAGAATAGGAAAAAAAAATACCCATGAAAGGAGTTACAAAGACAAAGTTTGGAGCTGAGACTAAAGGATGGAACATCCAGAGACTGCCCACCCGGGGATCCATCCCATAATCAGCCATCGAACACAGACTCTATTGCATATGCCAGCAAGATTTTGCTGACAGAACCCTGATATAGCAGTCTCTTGTGAGTCTATGCCAGTGCCTGGCAAATACAGAAGTGGATGCTCATTGTCATCTATTGGATGGAACACAGGGCCCCCAATGGAGGATCTAGAGAAAGCACCCAAGGAGCTGAAGGGGTCTGCAACCTTATAGGTGGAACAATAATATGAACTAATCAGAACCCCCAGAGCTCTTGTCTCTAGATGCATATGTAGCAGAAGATGGCCTAGTCGGCCATCATTGGGAAGAGAGTCCCCTTAGTCTTGCAAACTTTATATGCTCCATTACAGGGGAACACCAAGCCCAAGAAGTGGGAGTGGGTGGGTAGGGGAGCAGGATGTGAGGGGGGGGGTGAGGGTATAGGAGACTTTCAGGATAGCATTTGAAATGTAAATGAAGAAAATAATAAGAAATGCACTGAAAAAAAAAAAAAAAGAATCAGGGTCACATCAAAGCTGCTCCATTTCTGCCTGAGCTATCATCAGTCTTCTCAGTGCTAGGTCCCTGAACATGTTCCAAAAAGTGTTACCATCCAAGGTCCCCACATCCAGGATGAATTCTGAATTTCATGTCTCCCTCACATGGCCTGCAGGTGAGGATCAAAACAGAGGTCATCTCATCTGTTTGGATTCTCTTCTTCCTTGGGTGTCAGGCTTCTCTGCCAGACAGTCTTAGGAAGCAGCTAATGTTTACCAAGGCAGCATCACAGAGACTGTGAAAAGAAGTCAGCACAGGCAGTGTCAGAGGGTCCACTTAGCACCTGATCAAAGAACTCAGAGTGTAAGTGCTGCACAGTATTGTCACTGCCTAATCTCTCCTAATCCCACTCCATGTGTGGGATATATAGTCACCAGGTACCCCAGGAGAACATAGTTCCAGCTTTGTGCCCCGCAATGCCAGTGGGAAGAGGTCTCCTGCAGGGGCTGGCTCCTCACGCACGCTTCTGAAGTGCTTCATGGTTGCTGGGCTCACCTTGGTTACCAAGCACAATAACAATAACTAAGTTATAATAAATAACAGTGACTAAATACAGTACCGAGTCACTCCCAACGGAAGTCATTTGGTTTTGATACTTCAGATCCCAGAAATTCTGAAGTAGAAATAAACATGAAACTTCAAATAGGTGTATCTGAGGTGATCCTATTCTTCAGGCAAATAGTCAAATAAAAAAATATATATAGAAAAAAAATTATAGAATCTTATACAAACCATCCACACAAATAAAAATAAATAACATTAGCCACAAAATAGATCAATATTTCTTCAAATGTAAAAATTCTTTGAGTCAAGAAGTAAAGACTCTAAAGCATAATATTTATTTAAATGACAATATAGATTATATTTGTAAGACAGGAAGGGCTTAAAGTGGAAAAATACAGTTTCTCAGCTGATTTTATTGACATCAGTACACAACAACTTGATTCTCTCATGAATCACATAAGATGCTATATAAATCCTTTAATTCCTTTAAGCTTACTGATATGATCCAAACATTCAGCTTATTGGATGAAGATAGGACATCAAACAAGATTTAAGCAGATAATACAAAGAGAACCAAAAGAATAAGATCTTCAGTTGATGGCAATTTGGTATTGAAAGTCAGTTTATTAACTAATATAAAAATAAATCTGTCATAGGAAATGTGACCCAGGTTGACACAGAGGGTAACACTGAGTGGTGAGGAACATTACAGACCCCGTGGCCCCGCCTCCTGCATGCACACACCGTTGTCTGCTGGTCTTGGGAATCTCACCCCATATAGAACCCTTTGCAGCTCTCCATTTTTTTTTAACCTCAGTTAACAATCAGTCCCCATCATCCCCACAGTTACTCAAATCTCTCTTCCTTAAGAGAGTTTTAGAGCTTAAGAAACACATTCAGTGGCAATGTGCTAGAAAGATGGAAATACTTTGATGTGTGCTTGGGTATCAACAGACTCGGTGGATGGAGGAAGCCAAGGATGCAGATATAAACACTGAGGTCAGAGGACCGTGAGTAAAGTCGGAGAAACCACAGGGACTGGGACCTGTAGAAGAGAGGGCTGTGCTCACCCTGGTGAGTTACACCCAGAAAGGAAGAAGAGGGGAGAGTAAGTCTACTAATGTAATTAAGGTCCATGTGTTTGTGAGAAGGACGTCGAGTGTCATGTTGAAATCACATGGAATGCTGAAAAATTAAAGACTCTTTGCTTTCCACTTGATGTGCTGACTTGTAAAGTGGTTAATCAGGTTCATTTTTATTCTACTAATATGCACAGAACATCGACTTTCTGGAGAAACCCACAGAACCACAGTGATATCACTCAGGTAGCCTGGGACAGAAAATGGAAGGAGCATGTATGCGCAAATTAAGTTTCCAGGCTCTTCGTACCCACCCATCTCTTCAGGCCTAACGTGAACACGGTCTTTAACCTGACTTTAAAGGACAGTCTCATATTCCAGACTCTACTATGACAGCAGTCACAAGCCCTGGGTGCTCAGCATACTTCCAAGAAGCAGAGAGCACATGAGCAAGCGGAGGGGGAAAATGCCATGTAGAGGTGGGGAAGCTGCTGTCTCGCACACCAAAGGTTCTGCTTCATAAGGCCTTTTGATATCAGGAGGCAATGCTGTCATCCCTTGAATCTGAAAAAGCAAACGGCAATTCTTGTGAGCAGCTATATAAGAGCAGGGCTGTGGCCTAGCTTACTTTATTAGTCTGAATCAGAAGGGACCCCAACACTCATGCATTTGAATACTTCATTCTTGGTTGGTGAAACTGTTTGGAAAGGATCAAAAAAGGTGTGGCTTATTTTTTCTTTGTTGGAGTACGTGTGTCACTGGGAGTGGGGTTTGAGGTTTTGGTTAGTCTCTCTCTGTCTCTCTCTCTCTCTCTCTCTCTCTTCCTCCTTCCCTCTCTCTTTTCCTCCCTCTCTCTCTCTTCCTCCCTCCCTCTCTCTCTCCTTCCCACTCCTACTTAGATAAGAATGTAATCTTTCAGCTACGGCTCCAGCACCATACCTGCCAGGTTCCTCCTTGTAACCATCAGGGAATAACTAACCCTCTGAAACTGTAAGCCTCCGAATAAACTCTTCTGCATCAGTGGTTCTCAACCTTCCTATTTCTGAGACCCTTTAATACGATTCCTCATGTTGTGGTGACCCCCAACCATAAAATTATTTCATTGCTACATCATGACTCTAATGTTACTACTGTTACGAATCATAATATAAATGCATGCAGAATATACAAAGGGATTGTGACGCACAGGCTAAGAACTGTTGTTCTGTATGTTGCCATAGTCACGACATCTTATCATAGCAAGAACTTGGCTAGTCACCTCCACTTCTGCTGGAGATTAGGGGATAGGCTGTATTTGCTGAAGGAGCCAAGCATCAGAGGAGGCAGACAGTCTAGGCCTGGCAGGGAGGGGGTGGAGTAAAAGGAGCCAAGTGTCCTTGAAAAGAGCTGCAGGCAGGTCCCCAAGGTGTCTAAAGCTGCCCCAGGCAGGCAGGTCCCCCTGGTATCTAAAGCTGCTCCATGCATTACCATTCCACAACTATAGTTTCAGAATAAACATCTCTCTTCAAAGGGAGTTCTCGGGAATCAGAGGTTGTCCATCACCTCAAATGATCACTGAACAAATTACATAATCAGACATCAAAGTACACCCTGACCACTGGTTTATAGATGAACGCCTCAAGCTTAGATTTTCACTTTTGGGACTCAGGTAAACTGTGGCAAGCAGGTTCCCAGAGGATGAAAAGCTGGGCTTACCGACCACTCTGCGTTGTCTGTCTTAGAGCATCTCACGTTCACGGGCAGGCTGAGGACGAGCTTGTTGAAGGACAGGCCTTCTTTTTTGGTCCATTTGAACTTGTTCATTGCATCCATGAAAGAAAGGTTTCTGTATTGCTTAGGGCTTTTGATAATGAAAGGCCATGTCCTGAAATTAAATGATCACAATTGCATTACATTATATTTCCTGAAGGGTTTTATCATTTTAACATAGACTTTATGCATGTTCACTTTTCACACACAAAAATAATAACCCCCATATAAACATGTAGGGACTCATTAGTTGTTAGGAGAAATCCACTCCAAATAAAGTTGGATTTTTTTTCCCCTTTAAACTTATTTATTTTATGTGTATGAGTGCTTCGTCTGCATATATGGATGTGAACCAAATGTCAAGGGAGGACAGAAGTAGGGTTCAGATTGCCTAGAATTGGAGAGTTATGGGTGGCAATGAGCCGGCATTTGGGTGCTGAGAAATGAACATGGGTTCCCTCTTAACTGCAGAACGATCTCTCTAGTGAACAAATACGGAGGCTTTTAAAGCAATGATTCTTCTTTAGAAACAAGTTGCTATTACTTGTTTGTACTGTTTTGGGTGAAATCATATGTAATTTTTATTTGCATTTTTCAGTTACGCACGTTGATTAAATTTTGTTGCTCTATCAAATTTTGTTGCTTGGTGTTTTGTCTTTGCCTTCTTTTGTTTTAAGAGAAATTCTCTTTGTTAAAATTTTCTTTACTCTTGAAAATTTTCATACACATATACAACAAAACAACATGTAAATATCTATACCTATACATCCATTTCACCCCTCCACCCTTATCCCCAGCGCACCCCTCCCAACTTCATGCCTTTTCCTTTCCCTTGTTTATAACCCACTAACTCTAGCTAGTGCTGTGCCTGTGTAGATAGATGTAGCGCCCTCCACCAAAGCAAGGGAATTTAACTTTTAGGCAGATTATCTTGCTGCAGAAAGCTTTCCCAGGGTTTGAGAATTCCAATGAACATCCTAACATAATAGGTAATGTCTAAACAGGATGTTGTCCTAATGATATAATAAAGAACAGTCCAGGTTCTTGAAAGGTACTGTACCGGGTACAAAGTATAGAGTGCCCAGTGGGGATGTCTCAGCAGCAGTTCTCTGCTTTGGCTGCTTGAGAAAACCAACACAAAAGAGTTAGTTCTGAATCAGTGGTTTAAAGCATGAAAGCTCTCTGTGGTGGCCTCTGCCTGTAACCCCAGCATCCAGACAGAAGGTGGAAAAATAGTTCAAGTCTAACCTTCACCGCATAGTGAGTTCAAGACCAGCCTTGGGCTACATGTGACCCTGTGTCAAAAATAAAAAAAAAGTGCCGAGAAAATTATACTTCACACACAATATACTCTTCTTCCACAGACCCTAAAAACAGACACATTGGTTTTAAATGCCAAAGAATGAAAAGATAACAAAAGCGTCTTAGCCTGCTTGAAAGGCTATTCAGGAGACTGCTTCCTTTCAACGTTGTATACTATTGACTTCTGGATAGAGAAAAGCTTAACTGTTTATGCAGCCAAAACTTTCCCTAACCTACAGCTGTTACATGAGATTATCATGAGTGACCACTAGGTGTCAGACTTGTGACAGCCCCACAGGGTGATTTGGTGATTGTTGGTAATCACAGATCACCGTCCCTGCCTTCTGAATCCAGTCTAAACACATGGCCATGACACTCTGACCATTTGTTGTCTAACCTAAGGCAGAGTGGGTGTCACCATTTGAAATAAGCTAGACCAGTGCAATGGATCTGAGGGGAGGGATTATAAAAGTAATATTTTCATTTCCAACTTGAACATTAGTTTTCTCTATTCTAAGAAGTGAGACCATGAGAAAAGTGGGTAGGATTTGAGCAGGGTTATATCCTTCAGCCCTCATCTCGCCCAACCCCAACTAAAGTCATAATGTCTTTGTACTCTTAAATGCATTACTTCATACTGTCTTTAAAATTGAGTTCAGTAACTTAGGAACAATCTGCATCGCCCTACATTAAATATATCTACAGTTTCCTCAGACCTATAGCATATTTTTTTTCAGCAAATCCAGGTGACATATAACCCAGAATTGCGGTAGAGCAAACCTTGATTGGAAAGAAGCCTATTAAATTTGCATATTCTGCTTTTAAAATTTGCTCCTAGTTTTATTTAATGATATTTATTATTTATTTTATTTTATTCATTATGATAATTTGATAATAAATGTTATAATAACATTTACCTTTGAAGGAAGAAGATGTATATGTTGCAAAAAAATTTAACTATGTATGTAAATGGAATACAGGAAGTACAGTAGGGGCACTGCAAGAATCTGCCTGCAATCCCAGGAAAGACCACAAGAGGGCGGCTGGACATTTACTAAGGCATTTGATGTGACTAAGGTTCTAAAAGTGACTTTTGTGCAGCGTGGCTGGCCAAAGTGAGCGCTGTAAGCATTCTGCAGGGATGACTTTAAAATATTCGATTTAACCAATAAGTTAATATTTATGGAGAGGTCACAGGAAAAAAAAGAGTGGACTCTAGATGAGCTGGTAGGACCGCCAGAGGGATGGGCGCAAACCCAATGGTTCATGCATTGAAGATGATGCTTGAAGACTGGGAATCTGAAAACGCAGTACCAGTCTCTCTGAGCCTCTTTGCCACATACCTTGTCTTTCTCCACCCCTGGTAATAAATGTCCTTTTTGTCACCTCTAAGGGTCTTCTCGTCTTATTATTAAATTTCAGCCTCTTTACTGATAGGTCAATTTCACTGATTAAAAATAAGAGACAGTTGAACCTTCGTTTAGCCATTCATGCTAGTCCCTAATTTTCTAGCTTCTCTAAGAGCACAACTCAAATCCCTTCAGAACCAAGAGAGGAGAGAAGCCTTACAAAAGCAAATATGCTAATTATTTGTCTGAAAAAAAAAAAGTGTATGCCTTCTAGCAGAAACATTGACCGTGAAAGTAACAAGTACTAAGTGGATTTGGTGGTGCTCCCCTTTTATCTCAGCATTTGGGAGGTGAGTTCAAGGCCAACCTGGTCTACAGAGCAAACCAGGGCCACACAGAGAAACTCTATCTTGGAAACAAAAAACAAATAAACAAAGAATAATGTGTCCCCTTGCTATTACTGGGGTAGGGCCAAGTTAGAAGAATGGAGAATCTTACAGAAACTAAAACACCCAATTAAGTACTGGGTGTGTCTACCGAGACACACTTATAAGTAAGTAAATAATACCAATAATCACTGTAGTTGATTTGAACAAATTGTGTTACTACTATAATACTGACAGATCATTTTCCTTTGTAACTTGAGTTTAAACTCTGAGGTATGTTTTTCTTATAACACAGCAAAATTTACAGCAACACACAATATTTTAATTTTGTACTTTAATTTTTTTCCTGCAAAACATTAACAATTTTATTTGTAAACTCAGTTCACTCAGGGAAGCATTTAAAATTTAATGACTTTAGACATGGCTCTCCTGCTCCATGTAATGTAAAACCAGATGGAAGAAAATAACCTGTATGTGTACGTTGTTAGACTCCTTATCTGCCTGGAACCACACTGTTCTTTTAAAGGTCTTACTGCTGGAGTCATTCTTAGGAGCAGGAAGAGGTGTGGGGAGAAGGGAGGGAAGTGGGTAATCCCAGCCAAGAAGCAGCCCTAGGTCCATACAGCTGAATGAATAGCCCTACAGATTGCCTTCTATAGCACAAATAAACATATGGTCAAAAATTAGTAAAACAAACAAAATATTCATTAATAGACTTTCACTCCTGGCCACATGGAGCAACTCACACCAGCTTACTGTGGGGCAGGGGGGAAGCCAACACTCATGAACAGAGCAGTACACAGCGTCTGGCTTAGGAGACTGGAAAACAGGCATAAGAAAACTCTGACCCAGAAGAAATGAAGATATGTCACGTCTGAACGCTGTGTACATTCCAGAGTTCTGTCTGTGAGCAGCCCTTGGATCACAATACAGAAAGGAGAATTTCCAACAATAAAATGACCATCTCAAGAGAAAAAATCAGAATTAAGGGAGTCAGAGGTGATATAAGTGTACAAGAGGTGTCCAGGGGGGTGTGGCACGCAGATGCTCTTTAATTCTGTATTAGGGACAACAAAGTGTGGGCTTGAGTAATGAGCCGACTAGATTTAGGATGAAATCACACAAGACAGACAAAGAGGAACTAGGGAAATATTTTTTTAAAAAAAATTGGCAAGCTCCCAGAGCTGGTAGATTTTTTTAAGTTCCAACTAGTCAGAGTGGAGGTCTTTGCTGTTGACAATAGTTCAGGTATTCAGGAATCCAACTTAGACACCTGTGCACGGGGCAGGCCGCAGTAGTCAGGCTGCATACATGGTCCTAAACATCCTTCCTCCAGTCACATTGACAAGGATAGCAAAGAGTTAGAGACCGTCTGAAGTTAGCAAGCATGTGAGCAACTCCGTAAAGCTAAGCTTAATCTAAAGGCAACTCAGAGAAACACCAAGCTTTGGAAATTGCAGGGTGACAGCTTACAGAATTAGCACAGGAAGGTATTAAAATATCATTTACAGAACAGGTGAATTTACACTAGAAACTCTAAAACAGAACGGAAGAAAATGGGAAAGTGCTTGAGTGAGCGCAGGGCTTTCTGTTCCTGGAGGGTTCCATACACCGCACGAACCCTCACTGGTCTTCACTGCTTTCTAGCTTCTTTGTTTTTTAAACTTTTTGTCCAAGGTTGATAATTGGAGATGTCTAGTTTTTATTTGGTGCCTAATGGTTTCCTTCTGCATGCCCTGAGCTTTCTAGAGCATATGCAAGTAGGGTTGGTAGGTTTTTGTTTGGTTATTTGTTTTAAGAAACTAACAGATTCTCTTAATCATCTCTATAAAAATATAATGAAGCTAGAGTATCAAATTAATTTGGGAAAAGGTAACAACAAATAGGAGTTTACAGACTTTGTTCTGCTACTTAAATCTACTATAATAACGAAGTGTGGTGCTGAGGTATCATACAGACACAGCCATGAAGTAGAGTCCCTTCCAGAGCCAACATATCATCAAATAACTAAAATTCCAAATTTCATGATAAAAAGGTGGGTTTCAGGCCTCCAAGATGCTTCAGGACACAGATGCCTGTCACCAAGCCTTACAATGTAAATTCTATCCCTGGGGCTCACGAGGTGGAAGGAAATAACTGACCCATGCACACTGTCCTACACACACACACACACACACACACACACACACACACACACACACACCCAAAATACCTTAAAGGCAGTTTTCTTTCACTAAACGGTAAAACAGAAACGTAGGGGCTCTTTGGAAAGTCAGTTGGATGGTGTTTTGCTGGGCAAACACATGAAGGAACGTTTTGTTAAAGTGGACCCAGGTGTGAAAGGCTAAGGCCAACTCATTAAGGATCATTTTGCTGAAGCAGACACAGGAGAGAGGATGTTCTGCTAAAGCAAGCACGTGAAAGGACACGTGATGAAGGATTCTTTGCTAACCACACCCAAGTATTGCTCTGCCTTACATTGTGTAGTTGAGCTGCATTTGGTGGGAGGCCTTAGAGAGAACCCTTCTGGTGGTGTGCTGCAGTTTGTTGCTGTTTCCAAGGGCTTGGGTTGAATGGATGCACTTGCTGAGGCGAGACCCCTGCTGAGGCAAGGCACATGTGATGTCTGGAGGCTATAATGGGACTCCATGGAGCAACAGACACAGAGCTTGGCTTGCTGGTACAGCTAGCTGTGCAACGCTTGTGGGTCTCCTGCCTTCACTGATCTTTGCTTCCCTGAGAGAGACACAACCAGAGGCTTCTCCTGGTGTCCCTCCCTGGTCCCTCCTGCTGACCTGAGCCAAGGCTGAGGCCTGGCTGTCTCTGCGAGGCAGTGCCACCATTGTTGCTAACCAGACTCTACCAAATAGGACCTGCTGGTGTATCTGTGAGCTGTTTGTGAGTGGGTCGAGCTGCTGCCGCCTGCAAACCTGTGAACTGAACTGCTGATTTCCAGACAACACAGATGGGAGTTGCTGAGAACCTTCCTAAACAGGTCCACTTCCTCCGCCATGTATCCTTTTGTTTCCACAACCTCTGGTGAGTGGTGGGTTACACAGAAGATTAAAGCATTTAAGAAGCATCATTGAAAATAGGGTTTGAAAAAAATTAAAGATACAAAATGGTTCTTTGAAAACCAATGAGCTTTAAATTTGCCTTATTCTATAGGAAAAATATAATCAAAATGAATCATCCATGTCAATGTGAAAGGTAAACTATAACGTTTCAGAGAGGAAAATGATGTACAGTTTACAAAGATTTCATGGAGGAAATTTCAAAAGTCAAAATGAGACACAAAATGACAGACAGAACCTTGACAATCACAGTGAAACAATGAAAACGAAACTATACATAGAAAGAAGCATATAGAGAAATGACCTGTGGCTCAGTGTCTAACGATGAATATCCATAATATAAAGAGCACTTATAATTCAATAAGAAAACAAACAATCCAATAGAATAATATGCAAAACATGTATAAAAAAGTAAAGAGGAATCTCACAGACAGACTCACAAATCACAAATGACTTCAGGGAACTTTCTTTCTTGCTGCACTTCTGAAGATTTAACTGTAGAATGGTCTGGGGATGCAACCTACCAAACAAGGGACAGGTAGGCTGGCTGGAAAGGCGTGCACTTGGCCCCTGTACCCCTTGATGTGGTGTGAATGTTTACAACTCACTGGAACTGTACTTCCACGGTGACGGGCATGTAGGGAATATTACTCAGTAAGAAAAAAGGTACTGACTGATACAGCCACAAACAGGGACACATCTCAGAAGCATTCTTCATAAAGGAGCCAGATACAGAAGCACAGGCCATAACTTAACTTGCATAAAAATACAGGAAAAAACAAATTTACACACACACACACATATTTTTTTTCAGCTTCCCAGAACTTTATGGAGGAGGTATGATTGCCAAACCTCTTTATGTTCTAATTAGATAGGATGGGTATGACATTGATGACATTTTCTAAGATTATATTTAAAATTGGCACACCTTGATTTTAAATTATTCCTCAAGCAACTGACATAAAAGATAAACATGGCAGCTGGAAACAGGTCACCAAGGAGAAAACAAAACCAAGATGCAACACCATGCCATAGCCTTCACAAGCTGATCTTAATGGAGAAAGATGGCAAAATAGTCTCAGTGGTATCTCCTAATCTGCTCATATGTTCTTGCGAATGACTGGAAAGAGCACGGCCAGATGGCGTCTCCCAGACAGGAGGCAGGCTCCAGGGTGGCAAGAGACTGGACAACCCTGTCCAAAGCTGACATGTTCCCCATGAAAGTGATTCAGCCCACCAAAATTAAGGCAGCTTCCAACAGTAGTGATGAAGCCAAGACAGAAACAATGCACGCATTGAACCGGGGCGCATCCTGCCCCACTCCACAACCCTTATCCCTCAAAATATGAAAGTATGTGTACCGAAAATGAGTCATCTAATCCTCCAGCTGTGGTATGGCGAGAAGAAAGCCTAGGTTCAAATATGTTTGATGAGGTTGTGGACAGAGCCCTCAGAATAAGCAAGAAAAGAGATGGGAACCTTGAAACCACAAGGCTAAAGAAAATCATGTGGTACAACTTACACCCTACAGGAAAGTGGGGGAGAGACGGCTCAGTGGTTGAGACTAAGTATTGCTCTTCCAGAGGGAGGACCCAAGTTATATTCCCAGCATCCAAGTCTCACAGTGCACCACTGCCTCTAACTCCGCTCAGGGGGATCTGATACCTCTGCTCTGTGTGACCATCTACATTCATGTGCACGCAACCTCCCCCATACACGTAATTAAAAATAATAAAAAACAAATCACTGGATTGGTTTACATACACATGTTAACTATTGTAGCAATGTTTGTTTCATTACTAAATGTAAAATTAAACATCTTGAAAATAAAAAAGTTGTAAATTATAGACATAAGGTGTGAGAATCAAGACCTTAGGAGGAACGTTATCACTTTGTATGTCCTAAAAGTGAAGCTTGTGACAATTTGTTGTGATACCTTAATGTCTCTAGGATTGCTTCAATCCCCTTTGTTTAATAACATTTTAGAGTTAGAACAAGAGCAAAATGTATTTGACTCAACAAAGTTCTATTGTAATTCAGCTTCTTTGTTCAGATAGATGGAAACAAAAGTATAACCAGTTAGCTTTTGTGTAAGAAGTGCTCAAACTGTAACTTTTAAATTTAATGTACTCATCTTCATATTGGTATCCATATAACAAAGAATCTGTAGTAACATACAGATGATGCTCAAATTGTTTATTTAAGACAAGATTTGAGCTGATTGCTTCTGCTTCTTTTGAAACATATGGTCTGCCATGCTTGGTTCTTTTTAGGAAGCTTGTGTGAGTTCAAGCCTGTAACTACCAATAGATGCCTTTCAATTCCAGAACTGATAATCTAGGGAAATTTTGGTCACTGCCTCCCCACATTTTCTTTCACAGCTTCTTCACCTTTCTGGTCACAACCTCACCTCATTTCCAGCCACAACCTCCCCTCATTTCCGGTCACAGCATCCCCTCAGTACATATGTAAAGTTGGTGTGTAGGACCACAGACCGTGCATGTTTATTGTCTACCCTTGATCTTATCATTGTGGGTGCTTTGATTTCCCTTGTGCTTTGCCAGATCTGTAGAAGGCAGAAAGAAACGGCATCCCTCACCCCCTGCCCCCGAATAAACAGTCAAGGTGTAAATGCTTCAACTTTGATATCAAACCACCATCTAAGTCGCAAGACTGCTACAAAATGTTTACAAAGAACACACTGTCTAGTTCATCAAGATAGTAAAAGCACAAGGAGAGGAGTTGGGGTGATATGATGGAGTGTACTCCTTTACAGCACTGGATCCTAAGGAATTATTAGTACAACATTTTAATCAAAGTAGAAATCACAAGGCACCTAACCCGTCTCCTAGTTTCTGGACTGTAATCCTGCACTTACTTGGTTTTGCCTTCACTATTACTTATGTCTGGATGATGATGGACTCAATTAAAAAATATTTATTAAAAATTGAAACATCTTATTTTAGAATAGAGGTCCTCTTCTCATTGTTTTAAAACATAAATTTGAACAGAAAAAAAAATGTCATTTTTCTGGGTAATGATAGCCCACTGCTAGCCTTGTTTTGCAAAGTAATTCTCCCTGCTGTTCCAAGTGGTAAAAACTCATTTCCTGGGAAGACAGAAACTAGGGGTACTGGCAAAGCGCATCAGGCAGTGAGAGAGTCTGTGGAGATGCTCCAAGGTGAGCATAGAGGATGACACAAGAAGCACCCATCCATTTGCCTGAAAATTTCCTTGTTCTTAATAGCTGAGTAGTACTCCATTGTGTAAATGCATCATCCTGAGTGAGGTAACCCAGTCACAAAAGAACACACATGGTATGCACTCACTGATAAGCCCAAAAGTTCAAAATACCCAAGATACAATTCACAGACCATATGAGGCTCAAGACGATGGAAGACCAAAGTGTGGATGCTTCAGTCCTTCTTAGAAAGGGGAACAAAATATTCACAGGAGGAAATATGGAAATAGAGTGTGGAGCAGAGACTGAAGGAAAGGCCAGCCAGAGACTGCCCCATTTGGGGATCAATCCCATATACAGTCACCAAACCTGGACACTATTGTGGATGCTTGGAAGTACTTGATGTCAGGAGTCTGATATGGTTGTCTCATGATAGTCTCTGCCAGAGCCTGAAAAATATAGAGGTGGATGATCGCAGCCAACCATTGGACTGCATGCAGGGTCCCTGATGGAGGAGTTGGAGAAAGGACTGAAGGAGCTGAGAGGGTTTGCAGCCCCATGGGGGAAGCAACAGTGTCAACTGGCCAAACCCCGGAGCTCCTGGGGACTGGACCACCAACCAAAGAGTACACATTGGAGAGACCCATGGTTCAGACCGAATTTGTGGCAGAAGATGGCCTTGTTGGACATAAGTGGGAGGAGCGGCCCTTTGGCCTAAGTGGGTTCGATTTCCCAGTGTAGGGAAATGCCAGGGTGGGAAGGCGGGGATTGGGTGGATGAATGGGGGAGCACCCTCAGAGAGGCAGGTGGAGGGGTGATAGGATAGGGAGTTCTGGAGGGGAGAACTGGAAAAGGGATAGCATTTGAAATGTAAATAAAGAAAATATCCAAAAAAAGAAAAAGAAAAAAAGAAAAAAAAAAGAAGCATCCATTCATTTTAAAATATATAACCATTTGGTTTTTATGTCTTTGCTAAACACACAGAGATATACTTCCTGTTTAGTGTGTAAAAATTAAAGAGAAAAAAATCTACTTAAATTGAAAAACAATACGATACCAATATTTGGGAAGCTGGGGATGTAAGACAATGAATGGTACAGCACTTGCCTACCTCTGCCAGCCTCAGGATTTGACCTCTAACATTGCAACATGTACACATGAACACACACACACACACACACACACACACACACACACACACACGCATGCATGCCAAACCCAACAATAAAAATATTTAAACAAATCATGCCCTTCCGCTTCCAGGGGTTGGATGCAGGTTCTTAGACCTGGTGGCATGTGCTCGTTCCCACCACATCTTCTCATTGTCTCCTATCTCTGTGTTTTTCAGAATCATATTTTATGTGTTGCTCTAATGTCTATTGATATCTTATTGATCCTATGTACTTTTGTGTTATTGTATCATAATCTTTCGTTTTGAAAGGATTCGATGTTCAGAGAGTTCTTCCTGGTATAGACTGTGAACACACTTTCTTTTATGACCTACCATGTGGTATTGAATAGTCTCTTCATCTTAGTTTCTGTCCTCTCCTTTACTGAGGTGTTCTACGGCCTGTTGCCAACTGGACTTATGTACAAGTTTAAACTAAGCCATGTATGTGAGCATACGTAGTAACTACTGTCTCTCTCACACAAATGTTTTGTGATCACTAGAATATGCCTTATGCTCTCAGGATCACAGCATATCTCAGAAAGGAACAGAAAAAAAAAAACATGTCTCTACATGATCAACAATAAAGTACTTAGTTCACAGTTTCTGATCCTTATGTTATTTGGAACATAAATGAGATTGTGTTTGTATTTTCTTTAACTGTCTGTATATCATCATGTCTTCATTGAGTGTTTTGTTTTTTTTTATCCTGTTCTTTCAAAAGCTCTCAGAAGTCTGTGCATTGTTTTCTCTAACTTGCATAAGTCTTTCTCATTTTTAAAAGTTTTAATTATCAGAAAGATCTTCCTGTTAAGGCAAAGTACATTGCCTCTAAATTCCCATCAACCATCCTCCTGCTTTATGCTGCTGTCCCAGAGAACACATACTCTTTTTCAGCATCTCCCGTGATGATGTATCCTTGGCATCATTCCACCATGCCTGTGTCAAGCTGCCACTCCCTGAACTTTTCTTCCTCTTCCTCCTGCTTCTCCCCCAGATGCAACCAGCTAACTAGCCATGCTGTGGGGGACCACTTTCAACTCCACATCTGAATGTAGCAGCATTTCTCCTGTCAAAACTAGTGCCACCACCTACGTCTGAGGTACTCTTGGCTTTCAGGGACCAATCACAGTAAATTCCTGACTCACTCTTTCTCATCTTATCCTTCTACAATCTTTTCTTGTCACCTTAGCTCAGTGGTTCACAACCCCCTTGGAGGTTGCATATCAGATGTTTACATTACAATCCACAAGAGTTGCAAAATTACAATTATGGTGTAGCAACAAAATAACTTTATAAAATAACTTTATGGTTGGGTCATCACGACATGAGGAACTGTATTCAAGGGTGGGAGCATTAGGAAGAGTGAGAGCCAGTGCAGGCCTGGCCAAAAGGTCTTTGCTTCTATCCCATGTTGGCTTCTTTTTGTACTACTATATAGTGGTCTCTGGGGCCCAGTCAACTCCTAACCCTGCCTTTTCACAGTCCCTGCCATACTTCACTCTATGCTAGCCAAAGGCACCCTCCTGCTCAAACCCGCAGGCTCATCTCACACACACACACACACACACACACACACACACACACACACTCACTCACACTGTTCTCTTTTCTCTCTGCATCCAATGCCCTTGACTATCTCCCTGTTGCTGGCTCCTTGGCCTGCAGGTCCCTGATCAAATATCACCTTCCATGAAAGGTTCTGACTCTTCTGCTGGCCAGTTACTCTCTCCCTTCCTTCTCACCATTTTAATACATCAAATTTAATGTCCATCCATTTTGTCTCTTATATCCCTCCCAAACTCTAGAATATAACCTTAAGAAGAAAAGAATAATCTTTGTATTTAATCATACTAGTTTCTATGATATGAGCACACAGTGTTTACAGAGCAGGCCTGGACCTGCTGCCTTCCTCATCATGATCTTACCTGTATATGGAAGCACAAAACCAGAATCCCAGAACCTGGGAGGCAGAGCTAGGAGGTTCACACATTTGAAGCCAACCCAAGTCCTGCAGGAAGGTCCTATCTAAAGTGAGAAAGCCTGCTTGCAAGGCTCACTTTTGGCTATTGCCTAGGAACTTAAATAGTTGGGAATTCCCTAAGGTGATATAAAACTTTCTCTAAAATATCAGAAGGCTCAGCATACCTCGGCACTATAGTCGATGTGTTTTGTGTTTGAATGCTTGCTTTCTATCATCAAGTCAGCAAATCAGACATGCATTAGGCAGACTGCACTACAAGGAGCATCCCAAGTAGAAGGCCTGGGCACAGCTGCTCCACAGAGCTTTGGAGAGACCCTAATTCAGAGACATCATCTCAACTGGCTGTATGTACACTCTGTGTGGCAACCCAGAGAGGACGCTGCTAGTTTGGCTGCTCTGAACTTTGCTTTTCCTTTGTATCATTTCCTTGTAATAACTTACCCAGGAGTTCAGCTAATGGCTTGGGTCTTCCTAGCAACCGCTGATTGCAAGGCTGTTTTGTAGGACCCTGGACATAGCAACCAAGCTTACTTGGTCTCCCGAGTGCCAAGCAATCCAAAGGGGCAGCACATAAAATGCTTATAATATGGTAGTTGTCTCAGTATGAAGACAGGAGCCACTCTTAAAAGCCCACAGTCCAACGCCACTCACGTGACAGGCCTGTAGATCTCCTTCACGCCGATGAACTGCAGCTGTTCCATGATGTCCGGGATGCTGGCGCAGCGGGTCAGGTTAACTCGTGGATAATAAAGAAGGTACGAGAGACACATTTCATTCCTGGTGCTTAGTCCCCCCTGAAAAAAATGAGGTATTTTACTATGCAGAGTTCTCAGACACAGAACACAAAGGTGACAGCGTCGCACAGATCCACTCAATTCTGAAATGCATTCAATCATTATCATCTGCCAGGAGCGGCTTGTTTTTGTTACTTCTGGTGGTACTGAGGGTCAAATCTGGGACTCAGAGTTGCTAGACAAACCGCTAGTACTAAGCCCTTGACCCAGCCTCTTTCTAACACGTTTTAACACCGGGTTTCACTAAGTTTCTCAGGTTGTCCATGAACCTACAATCCTCTTACCTCTGCCTCTAAATAGTTGGCTTGGAAATTGTTAATTAACAAAACCCTTAACTTTCAAAATATATCGAAACATTAAATATTAGTATTATTTCTAACTCTGTAAGAGGTCCCTTTCCTAGATAACCTATTAAAGCCCTTAAGAGTTCTATTGCTCTGGTATAAACCATGCCGCAGTAGAGATCTCAGAGGTTCCTGGTGATGTGCCCATGTTAAGGAATCCCTTTGATGGAATTATTCAGGGTTGTGAGGGAGAGAGAGGGTCTTATGGAGATCAGGCTGCCTTGAAATTCTTACCCTCCAGCATCTACCTCCCATGTGCTGTTGGAGTGGTTTCTTAGCTGAACTGAATTTTCTGTGATATTTTCATTATGTATATCAATATCTGCAGCTGTGTGCCACAGTGGTGACAGGCAACACGTAAGTGATATCCCACCTTGTTTTAGTTAAAACTTCAACTATATGAGGAACCTCGAGGTTCTTCAAGATTTTCTATTGTCCAATTTTCAACCAAAAATTATTAAAGAAACAGTGAACTGTGATATTTACTCAAGACAAAGAAGTCATTAGTTATACAATGAAAGACGATACAGATGTTAGATTTATCAAAGGCCAAGTAATTGAAGGCAACTACTGTCAAAATGAGGTAAAACTTTAGAAGCGGTACTGGAAAGAGAAAACCCAAACAGGTGGGACATTAAGTTCTGAAAGTACAAAATGGAGGAAACTGTCCCTACGAGCGCCCACAGGAACACCCATGGGACGTCCACCCCTCAGAATGTCCACGGACTGTCCAAGGAAGGTCCATGGAAATACCTGTCGAGAGCACTCAACAGCACATTCTCTGTGACCTAGGGAAGAATTAAGGAACTTAAAAATTGATTGATAGAAGTAATCCGGATAACAGAGAGGAAAAGAAACTTGTTAAAAAGACACATTTATTTTTCTTTCTATGGGCAGTCTTCGATCATGCCACCATACTTCAGTCAAAAACTCCCACAATGCCTCACTTGTCCAAATGCCCTGTCGTAAATCCTCACCCACATTTGCAAACATAGGATTGTAGTTCTGTTGTCTTCGCATTCTTTACAATTGTGAACAAATATTTTAAATTTACTATTGACAGCATATTTGATTGGAGTAACCTTTGCTCTAGGTCAGGCAGTTCTCTCCTATTCCTGGCTATGACCTTTTCATGCCCCTGGGATAGGCTGAAGTTTTAGGAACTTTTTCTCTGCCTCTTTTGGAGAAATAATATCTTCTTCCTTCAATCGCTTAACATGGGATGGCAGGATATATTTTCTGATTTAATTCGATTTTATATATTCTTTCTCTAAACCCAAACCAGTTATAACAGTAGACTTATGCATAAAACAGGATGCAATCTGTCAATATTTTGCCAAAGGCATACATTATACGTTGCTCTGGCTCATGCCTTACTATATAGCTTTAGATGGAAGATTTCCCCTTCATAAAACAAGCTGGAGGGAGATGACCTCTACTTGTGTTCCTAGAAAAGACTGGGCAAGCAAGAATATCCATTTCGTGAGAGCTTGGCAGAAGTCCCCAATAAATCTGTGGGGACCACATTTCTCTTTGGGTCAGAAGCTCTGAGTTCATATGCTCTCTTCTTCCTTTTGAAGTCCGGATTTATCTAAATAGACACCCAAGTAGGCCCAACTGATACAGAGATGAGCTAATGCCTTGTCTATTTGGTGGGGACAAAGTAAAAGATAAAGAAGGGAAGCTTCCCCAAAGCCCCAGTAAATTACACCGTGGTTATTGCCGCGGTGCCTTTGGGCTTTGAAGCCTGATAAAGCACTAACGGAGCTCTCGGGTCACCTAATGATGCTTCATGCTGAAGTATTTCAGGGTTTTCTTTCAAGATAAGAATGGACTTTGCTTTTTTATTTTACTTCTTTTACAATCAAATGTTATTTCTTCCTGTCTTAAAATGAATTCTAAGACTAATATTTTCTTACCCAAGTCATCACAGCTCGGTCCTTGGTGTTGTACCGGCATTCAGTGATCAGGTTATCACCCTGGAACAAAAGCAAGAGTCTTCAGGTTAGGGTTTTAGACCACTTTGCTTATCTAAGCCATCCTTAGACCAACAATGTATATTTACTATGTATGTAAGGGAGAACATGCAAGAGCTTGATTCAGAAGTCTCTGACCTGCTTAACTCGTTTGTTAATATACTCAGAAAGCAAGCAAACAAGAGGACTCTCCAAGTTCGGACCAGACTCTGCAGCATTCTAGATTGACAACTAGAAAAGAAACTAAACAATCTGGATACAATTTGTGTATCTGAGCACAGTGAGTAAAATAGCACTTACTTCACACAGCTGTTATAAGGACACTTGATGTCATAATTAGTATTTAGACTTTAGTGGAGATAATTATTTAGTGAAATACTAGTCACAATTTACTGCACTTACTTACACATCCATTAACAGCCTTAAAGCTTTTTAGTTATAGTCTTACTTCTTTAGACATTAAGAGTAATTTATTGTTTTAGTGCTTTCCAACTTTTTGAGCATTATAGCATACATAAAAAATGATTTTTTTATATAGCTTTCCACCATGTAGATAAGAAATTTCTGCTGGTATCATTTCACTTTTGAGAGCAGACTTAAAGGGCCAGTGAGAAGATGGTTCAGTGGATTAAAGCTCTTGCTATCAAGTCTGATTCTTAGGGCCTACATGATACAAGGAGAAAAAGAAGCACCCTGTAAGTACACGGGCCGGAGGCAGGCATCTCTGGCCCCAGCCTCTGGGTTTTCTGCATTGTACCTGAAGTTTCTCAGCTTTCCCAGCCCTGAGCCTAGTATAGGTATATATCACAGTTAGGAAGAGATGGGCTAAGATAGCCAGCCATGAGACCAACACAAGGAGTGAAAAGAGAATGTGGAGGGAATCACAAGGAAGTATTCCTTCTCAAAACATCTTATGCCTGCTAAGGTATACAAGTTATAAAAGTATACAAGTTAGGAGTAAAGTATGATCATTAAAAAGAACACATAGATCCCTCTTTCTCCATTAGTTACTTCTTTTTTTTTCCAGTGCCCTCCAAAACATTGTCTTCTTCCTGACAGTTCATGCCTTCTAAAAACTCTACAGCAAGCCTTGGGTGTCATGATCATGTAACAAACTGTGAATATCTAACTTTTAATAGTCTAAGGACAGGAATTTGTATGTCTACTGAGCCTGATGGGCATAGAAGGGAGACAATGCATTATAAAATTAAAGGGAAAATGAAAACTTCCATTATTGTAAGACATGCAATTCTAATCTTCCACCCTAACCCCAAGTATTGATACAACTTGGCTCACAACGCAAAAAGTAATGCGCGCACACACATACACGTGCATGGGTTGGTGGTGACTGACCCTCACAGCTTTCTCCCCCAACACACAGGTCATAGACTCAGAGCTATGTCCAGTTCCTCCAAGGTTGCTGAAGATTTGAACTCAAGCCCTCATGTTTGCAGAGCAAGCTCTCTCACCCACTGAGCCATTTCTCCAGCTCTGCTCTTCTGGAAGAATTATCCTAAGCTCATTGTTCACTCTAAGAAAACTAATAGAATGTGTCCCTTCTTCAAGATGGCACATCATAATGGGCAATCTTGCCATTATCATAATTGCAACTTAAAGGCTCCCAAGCCAGTGATCTGAATCTGCATCTTCAGTTGATTTTTCTTTCTTTCTTTCTTTAATCAAGAACTTGCATGTCCCCAGGGAATGGTAAGAAAAGCAAGTTTCTAGTTTGGGAAGCAGATCAAACACATTCCCTACTCTGATGTAAGCAACACCCACAGTGGGTGGCTTTAAGACTGAGTGAGCAATTCTTTTGGCTACCAGGAGCCCTACTGCGTCCTGGGAGCTAAACTTCACGACAGTCACTGGAGAACACATATGCGTACTGGTAAGATTGTTTGTTCTTCCCTCAGATACTGAAACTCCTGGAAATTAAAGTCATAATCGTCATCATAAGCCAGCAACTTCATTTCCTCTCCCTTTCGAAAATGGCGCAGCCTGATGCCTTTGCCTGCCAGATGAGCATGGAGAAGAACGGCAAACACGTGGATTCCACTTGGTTTCTCAGCTCCCAGGGCCTGCAGGACAGGGAGGAAGACCTGATTAGCTCCTGGAGGGCATGCTCAGACAATTCAGGCATACTTGAGGTACAACGGACAAAAAGATGAAGC
Source organism: Mus minutoides (assembly GCA_902729485.2). Lineage (NCBI taxonomy): Eukaryota > Metazoa > Chordata > Mammalia > Rodentia > Muridae > Mus > Mus minutoides. Next base: position 929,216 of record LR750060.1, read on the forward strand.
AATTGAAGAGAAACCCCCGAGGTGCCAAACACCTTGAATTTGGATTGTTGACTTCTCTGTGATCAGCATTTGCCAGAAGAAGGAAGGGAAAGGTAACAAGCCACACTTTGACTTAGTTTTCTCTCCCCTCCCTCTGGGCAGTGAAGTGTCAGACAATGGTCCCAGTGAAGAGATGACAGCAGCAGGTCAATAACTGCAAAATGCAAACTCTCCAAAAGAAAACCTGGTCCCATTTTCCCCTATAAAAGAAAGCATCTTTCCCAGTAGAATTAAGTGATTCGCCCTGGTTCTGCAGCCGCTGTGTGTTGTTATGGTAATTTGAACCAGGGTCTAAATGACTCAGCAGAACATGTTCTTTCCACTGCACCATTGTACGGTCACAGAATCCCGTATTTCATAAATAATACGACCCATTTTGAAACACTTTGATTCAAGAGAAAAAATCTGCTAATGGGGGTAGTTGTGAAAAACCTGCAGATTACAGCTTCCCTTGTGCACGGTGTTTTTTTACATTTCTTCTTTTTAAAAGAAGAAAACTATAAAGCAGAGAAAAACAGGGGAAAAAAAACAAAGTGAGTCATGAAAAAGTGCAGGGATAACAGGTAAAAGGAGAAATAAATCACACAAATGAAGAGAACTCATAAAATGCCCAAAGAAAGTAGGAAGAAAAATAGCCAAGGAAGGAAGAAATCACCTCAGGGGTCATTCTGCCCCCCTAATTCTTCTCTTACAGCCTTCTTCATGCTAAATGGGCAGCCAAAGGTCCTGCCCATATGACATCAATGGCTTTCCAAGAAGCCATCACTGAACACGTCATAAACATGAAAGGAAACGTTCACAACACCGTGTCTGAGAGCGGGGGCTAATCTGGAGATGTCCAGCACCGTGTCTGAGAGCGGGGGCTAACCTGGAGATGTCCAGTTGTGGACTGGGACACCACCTACCTCCTCTAGGCACTCCAGAGTGCAGTGACCCTCAGAACGGAACTCGGGCATCCCTGGGGGGATTGTGTGGAAGAGGCTCACCCAGAGGCCAGCCTCAATCACTCCTGCGTCATATCTCCTTATATCTGTAGTATGGAAAACCCTCAGCCCGGAACTGTCTATTAAGCCTGTAACAAGAGCACATAAGGAAGAGAGGATTTGAATACTCCTAAAAGGTTTTCACATTCATTTGAAATGGATCATTCATTTCTGTTAAAAAATTCTCATGAGGAAAAGGAATGCAAGCAGAAACGAATGGAAGACAAAACTTACCTTTGTGAACAGAAACTAGAACACAAATCACCAGACTGTCTGTAACCACTATAGACCCATACAACATGCTATAGAGGATATGCTTGAGTTATCTAGCAGACATATTTCATTATTATCTAACACAAAGACAGAACAACAACAATAACCACAAAATTAAAGTCATTCATTGTAAGATTGAGAACCCTAGAAGTTTCATTTTATATTGTTTCGGAGTGAGTTCAAATCTTACTTATAAACCATCCAGCTACTGATAGAGAGAGCTACTAAAGGTAAACACTCTACAGGTTATTAGCATCATCTTACTCCTCAACAAAGTCATTAAACAGTTATTCAGAGTTGATATGTGGTGAGCATTACAGGGTTAAAAGACAAATAACGCATTCTTTGCTATGACATGTTACTAAAGGGAGGGAGAATATGTGACCCAGATACTATAAACCTGTAATTAATTTTAATTAATTGAAACCTTTCCCACAGGTACCTAGACGCAGATCTATGAAGACTGTTTTTACAAGGAAAGTTTCATAGACTACCACCACATCTTCCTGGATTAATTAGGTCAACAATTAAATACTCTCACACAGTCAGGTATATCCCTGTTGTATCAACTGACAGAAACATGTAATTTTATTTTAATTGTTTCTCTTTCCTACTGGACTATAACTTTTGTTTGTTTCATTTTGCTTTCTTTTGACTCAGGGTCTTACTTTGTAGACTAAGATGGTCTCAAACTGGCAGTCTTTTGCTCTTGGATCCCAAGTGTTGGGATTACAGGCATTCACCATTGTACATAGCCATGATTATAACTCCATGGATGAGAAAGTGTCTATTTCACTCATATTACTCTTCAAGCACACAATAATGGTATAGTTGGTATTTAATGTTTACTGAATAATTGCATAATAAAATAATTAAGATTGCTTTCATTGGTGATGTCACACCTAATCTACACATACATACACACACACACACACACACACACACACATACACACATACACATACACACCACAGAGAGAGAGAGAGAGAGAGAGAGAGAGAGAGAGAGAGAGACTCTTTTAAACATGTGTATTTGGAACTAATTTATATGACAAAGGAGCTGCCCGTTTTCCTAGTTTCTGGCATCAAAGAGGAGAGTGTATTCTTAGGATTTGTTGACCATAGATAACCATTTGCACAGATGCTACTGGTTCACAGATACTGTCCCAGGGCAATTCTGAATAGCACCCAGTTTTGCTATTAAAAGCATGCTACTTTGAACTTAGAAGTTATCACATACAAGGTTTCGCTGTATAGCCCTGGCTGTCCTGGAACTTACTCTGTAGACCAGGCTGGCCTCAAACTCAGAAATCCGCCTGCCTCTGCCTTCTGAGTGCTGGGATTAAAGGCGTTTGCCACCACGCCCAGGAAGATAACACTTCCTAATATGACATTTCCTACTTCACTTCAACTATGCTATGGACAATAGTTACAAAGACATTTTAAAGCTGGTAGGTAAAATAACGAACTTACCTCTCCTCCGTGCGGGATTATCGTAGTGGACCTCTAAAAGCACATACTGGGGATCCAGTGGCATGCCGAGGGATAAGCCAACATGAGGTGGATAGGTAAAGCCCTAAACAATGGGGGAAAACAATTTCAGGACACAGCAGCTTGTGGAAGTCCCTAAGAGTTCCGCTGCCCAAACCCAACCATTCCTTCAAGACCCTTTGGCTTCTGGAACACCATCACTCATTAAGTACAGATAATACAGTCAATTAAGGGAAGACTTTCCTATGAAAGTAGAAATATAAATAAATCTTTATGTATTTTTTGTGTAAGTGCAGTGTGTTTCTACTAGAGCCATCCATGCACATGGGAGAAGCACAATTAAATAACTGTCTATGGGTTGGTCACCGCCAAGAGCCTCACCTCTCCACCGATGCCCCAGGCGAAAATCACAGTTTCACAGGTGAGGAAGGCATCGGGCATGTTCGGGTGGTAGCACTCATGGCCAAAGTCCAGAACACTGTCGTTAAAGTTGCTGCTGCATTGATAGAGCAGGATGTGATGGACCAGGTTCTCATGGCCTCTCTCTATTATTGGCTCCACCTACACAAATACAAATAACTGGAAGAGTATCATAAATAAGAGACCCTTCCCGTATTCTACAGTGGGCATGGAGACAGCAGCAGTGATCGTCCAACCTGCAAAGGTATATCCTTCTCTGCTATATTAAAGGCACTGAGATCCAAACATGAGTTGTTCTGAAGTTGTCGATGATGATGATGATGATGATGATAGCAGACGGAGGGTAACAACAACGAGGAGACAACTATCTACTCCAAGAGTTGCAGAACTTCACCAATTTTCTCTTTGCATGTATAACTCATGTCTGCTCCCCTCATCCATTCTGCAGTGCCCCTTCCCCTCTCCCAAGGCCTTCACGGTGCATTGTTATCATTCCTCTCACTGTCCCTGCACATAGGAAATTCAAATCAAGGACACCAGCACAAACTCTCTGTCTTCTTTTCGACTTACCCTACTGGAGGTGACAGATCATGTCTTAGTCATTTTTATATTTGAGAGCTGGGCATAAAGTAAGGCTCAATAGTGGGTATTTTTATTTTAATAAGAAAAGTCACATTTTAATGACAGATTACAGGGCCAATTTGAGAGTTTAAAACAACAACAACAACAACAAATATTGGTGATGGATGACTATGTCACTTCTTGAAATGTGATGGGGAATCAGAAGCCAATTAAGACAGGAAAAGTCAATAGGTACTGAAAAGTCAGTAGGTCCATGTGAACCTACTCTTTTCTATTGAATTCTTTGGAAGTCTCCTTCTCAGCACTTGTCTGTTTCAGTCAGGAACAAGTGAAGCCAGAATGAACCAAGCACATCACCATTCCAGACATCTATTCTGCACCCAGATGAAGTGGGAGTCTGGGCTGTGGGTATGAGCCTTGGATACGGAGGTCCTCATGATGCTGCTGCAGTCCGTACATTCTCAGAGCTCGGCAATGCTTCTGCTTTTGCCCCCCCCCTTACACGCAGGCCCTCCCCCCTTACACGCAGGCCCTCCCCCCTTACACGCAGGCCCTCCCCCTTACACTCACTCAGAAACCCTTGCTTGCTCTCTACATCAGATGGCAGATTTCTATGAAGCATCTTCAGCTGTTTTCTCCTAGGACATTGCATTTGTCACTTCTGTGATTTTTCTCTTTTTGGTAGGAAAATCCAAGCACAGGGATGTAGCGAGTGAGGTCTGAAGTAGGCTGCTTAGAGATTCAACTTTGTAAATTCAGTGTTATTCATTTGTACATTTCGGGGGGCCCCATGTATGGAAATAAGGAAGCACGCGGCATTGTTTGTGCTTATCTTTAAAAGGTCACAAGCCTGAAGGCAGAGACTGTTTTTCATTTGCTTGAAAATGGTGGTGATGGTTCAAATGTGATTATAAAATTAGCTGTGATTACACAGAACTCTAATTCAGACCTTCTATCAAAATTTTGGTTTCATATATAGTTTGTGCTGTCCTGTGATGTTATAGGCTTATTTGAGTGCTTCTGTTCACCCCCAAAGACAAAACAAAACAAAGATCTCAAGAGGCAGATGTTCAAAGCCATGTGTGGGTTTTGTTCTATGCCTTGGAACAGTTCCAAGTTTGCAGTGAATTCTGCAAAACAGCACTCAGAAAGGAGCCACAGAACAAGGAAAGAGCAAAAGTTGCCAAGACAGCTTCGTCAAGGCATAGTGAGAGGGAGCTAAGAGTCTGTGATGCTGTGGGGTGGTTGAGTTTAGGGAAGTTTAAATACTACTTTAAAAAATTAAGAGCAATGTTTTGTTGTCCTGTGAAACATTGAAGTGAATATTTAAAGCCTCCAGATTACAATGCGTTCTTGGAATAATAATATCTATCCTTTATCCAGCAACTCCCATGTCCCAATCTCCATGTCATTCTTTGTTTCTATATCTGGTCTACATACTTAATATTAACGGCATAGCTATAGGCTAAATGTTACTGTCTCCATCATATGAAGAGAGATTCGCAGAGATTAGGCAACAGGTCACAGGTACCTATGGAGAAGGGTATAAAGATGAAAAACTGGACTGTTCTGACTCTGACATCTCTTCTGATGAGAATGTGCTGTGGCAGGAAGGTGTGTTGGAAAATCACCCATGTTACAAGCCACTACCAGCAGGAGGGAGATGAAAGGCTGCCGCAGCTGGAGACAGCTGGTGCAAGAGAAAGGGCATCACAGGTTAACATCAGGAGGTTCTCTGGGAAACCACAAGCATACAAAGCTACCATTGGAGAAGCTGTATCAGGTTGCAAGTCCTGTGCTGGGGATTACTGATCTCATTACCCAAGTCTTTGGCCTGTTACTATGTTCTTTCCTTAAAGAGAACAGAAGACAGCGTGTCTCCAGTGAACCTGCCAGAGCTTCATGGAGAATTTGATTATAACTCCATTTATAGATTACAAATTGAGGAAGGTAAAACCTAAAAGGAAAAAACCGAATGATTTTCTTTTTGAGGAGGAAACTACTTATAAAGCAGACAGGAGACTTGATACAGACCTGGGTACTGGTTGGGAAAGGAAATGAAGAGTAATTTGGAAGAAGCAGTGACCTTTGAAACATAAAAGAAGTGGGAGAGAGAAAGAGAAAAGAGAAGGCAGAGAGCGGTCTAGCCCTGCCCCACCTTGAGCTGGGTTAGAATGTCTTTGTGGTTTCAGGACGTCCTGCTTGCACCTATTTATTACAGCATGTTAGAGAGCTGATGGATCACCTGTTCTGAATTTTGTACCATAAATTAACAATTTTCAGATCTTTACATTTATATGGAGGTCATGACTGCCCCTGCAATTGTTTGGAACACAGAAAGCACGAGGCTACATATGTCCGCTGTGATTAATACCATCTTTATCTCAGACTAAATCTTCATGTATTTTGCTTTACTCTAACGTGGTAGTAAAAGACGGGAGAAGGAGCTTTCTTGACCTATCCAACCGCAGGGAACCAGTGACTAGAATTCTGGAACAGTTTCTGTTTTCTTGTTCTTCCAAGTTATCTGCCTAAGATGTGGTTCCTTGCTTGTTGGAACATGAGTGGAGGAGTGGAAAGGAGCTCTCCAAAAACAACGTGCACTTCAATAAATCAGAACATAGAACAAAGAGAGAGGAGATGGGAAGAAGCAGGGATGAGCTGGACCGAGCACGTAGGCTGCTTCTCATTACATGCTCATGAGAAGATGGTAGGAGAAATGTCGGCCCTCACCCTTCATGCCCTGGCCTCACCCTCATCTCTGAAGTGGATGGCATGAGACTCACAATACATTCAACGTGACTGAGTGTGGAATGGAGACTTCATCCCGTAAATACTCCACTCTGAGAACAAGTCAGGGATGAGAATGAAGCATGTCTTGATGTGACTTTTAAATACCAACAAGAATGAACTTGGGATCTAAGGGAGGTGACAATAGGAGACTGAACTAGGGTAGAAATGGAAAAAGAAGAAATGAAAAAAAAAAAACAGAAGTGGGGAGGGAGAGGAGAATCCTTGGAAACCATCCCCCTTTACTGCAATCTAGAATTTTCATGAGAATCACCGTCCTGTACACACCACAAGTAACGAGCTCAGGGATGAGTACTCAGCCCATCAAGCTGTCCTTGGGTTTCTTAAACTATAGGAAATATTTCACTGCCCCTGAAAGGCCACAGTAGGCGGTCAGCAGATGTCACAAATGACATGTTTCTGACCTGGTACAGTGGGTTCCACAAAGACAGCACAGAGAAGACCCAGCCCCAGGGAAGCTTTTCTATCCAAGGTTTCTCTATCAGTCCCTTCTTGCCATTCTGAGATTTAGTCATCCTTTCCTCCCAAGCTGGTTCACCTTCTTCCCCCACCACCCTCTTTCTGGCAATCAAAAGCTATCAAAGAAAACCACAGGTCACCTGTTCATCTGTGTTTTCGGAACACACACCACCTGAAGTTTGCCTTGTTTCTTATCTTAAAAACATTGCCGCCTAAAGTTGTTCTTATATTGTTCTAACTGGATCTAGGAAGGTTTTCAGTCATTTCAGAAAATTCCCTGTTAAGGGACATATGTGGTGTGTGTGTGTGTGTGTGTGTGTGTGTGTGTGTGTGTGTGTGTGTGTGTGTGTGTGAGAGAGAGAGAGAGAGAGAGAGAGAGAGAGAGAGAGAATAAAATACTGCCTCTTGTGTCTACATTTTTCTCTCCTGCTCACCGACTCCTGAGTTTCTCCACCAAGGTATTTTAGTTGATGAACATGCAAACTCCCTTATGAAAGGTAACAAATTTATATATGAAGGGAATTTTAAAACATTATTTTAAAAATTGAGTATTGAGCGTATACTAAGAGACATCTCCAAACAGTCTTTCATGATGTTACTCTTTAGACTCTTCTTGTCTCACACTTTTTTTTTCAATTTTTATTAGATAATTTCTTCATTTACATTTCAAGTGTTATCCAGAAAGTTCCCTATACCCTCCCCCCTCCTGGCCCTGCTCCCCTACCCACCCGCTCCCACATCTTGGCCCTGGCGTTCCCCTGTACTGGGGCATATAAAGTCTGCATGACCAAGGGGCCTCTCTTCCCAATGATGGCCAACTAGGCCATCCTCTTCTATATATGCAGCTAGAGACACGAGCCCAGGGGGTACTAGTTAGTTCATGTTATTCTTCCACCTATAGGGTTGAAGACCCCTTCAGTTCCTTGGGTACTTTCTCTAGCTCCTTCCTTGGGAACCCTGTGTTCCATCTAATAGCTGACTGTGAGCTTCCACCTCCATGTTGCCAGGCATTGGTATAGTCTCCCACGAGATAGCTATATCTGGGCCCTTTCAGCACTATCTTGCTGGCATATGCTATAGTGTCTATGTTTGGTGGCTGATTGTGGGATGGATCCCTGGCACATTTTTCATGCGTACACAGAGGAAGGACCCACTCATCCAGGGTCAATCTTCCAGATCTTCATTCTAGTGTCTTTATTTTGGACTTTCCACAGTCCAGAATTATAAGTAAACTTCTGCATTTTATACATTCCAAGGTCTGAAGTATTTTTTATAGCACCATAAGCAGTCTGAGGAAAATATTGGGAGAACGGCACTCCAGGCCAGTTGGCCTCACCAAGATGCTGTTTTGTGTACACTGGCAATCTGATCAGTAATGCTGAGCCAGCTGATCAGATGAACATTCCTCTCCAATAGTCATCTCCTTCTCTCCTTTACCAGCTGCCCAGTACCCTCACAGTTCTGTTAACATGATGTCTCACGCATGAGACTCCAGTTTCTTCTCACACACGTTCATTCTTACCACTGTCATCTAACTCGTTCATATACCCATCTCATCCATCAGTCTCCTTGATCAAACCTTACTTATTAACATCTTCCTCATGTTTGAGAGCCATTTTGTTTCTTTGGCTGCCTCCTCTGATTCTGGCTCATGCATGTCTTAGCTCTCTGTTTTCCTCAGGATGCAGTGCTGTGCCCATCCTGATGCCCAAGTGTGGGTTTTGAATCCTACGTCTGCCCTTTGTGAGTTTCAGCCCTTGCAGGAGGATGACCCTTTCTCTATCTTGGCTAAACTCAGCTTTCTTGTTAATGAGTGGAAATTCAAATCAAATTTTCATCTATTATAAAAAAATAAATAAAGCTCTCACCCAGTGCAGAGCTTACAGTAAACACTAGTGAAGTTGTACTAAGTTCAGACCAACTTAGTGGATAGTTACAGTTTTCATTGAATGCAATTGTTTTACCTGTGTTTTCCCCAACTTTGAGGAGCAACTCATTGATTTTCTCACACTGCCAATTTGTTACATACAGCAAAGGTTTTCAGAATCTTATGAGAGCATGTGTGTTCATGCCTGTGTGTATGTGTGTTTAGTGCATGCACTTGTAAGAGAGTTAATGAAATATATAGACCAACTCCTGCACATACATGTACACACATCTACACTAATAAGTATGTGCAACACACACACACACACACACACACACACACACACACACACACAGGGACACACTATGTACTCTGACATGGTGGTGCTGGTGTCCATTTAAATATGCATTGTCTTTGAAAGATAGATTTTCGTTTGGTACATTTCAAATTCTGGGAATTTATAGAGTCAAGTGTGTATACAGCTCATATATATCTTTCATTTTAGAAAAATGGTTTAGAAAATATTTGAACAGGTTTATTTTTAACCAGGGTATGGTCTTCAGTGCAACCATTATGTCAATGAGATGAGTATAGCTAGATTTATGACAGTTCTACTCAGGATGGATAGACAGACATGGGTGAACTAGCTATATGGGGCATGAGCCCTGCAAAAACAGGGAACCTTTTACATAAATACACATCAGAAAGTGACAGAGAAGACATAGCTGTGGAATGAGGTGCACTCATGTCCCTACTTTATTATGTGCCCCGCTCTTCCATCCCAGAGAAGAAAACTAAATGCAAAAAAAGAAAGAATTGTAAGTAGCATTTTATATACATGTGCATGTGCATGTATCTCTCTCTCTCTCTCTCTCTCTGTGTGTGTGTGTGTGTGTGTGTGTGTGTGTGTGTGTGTGTGTGTGAATTTACAGAAAAATAAAGCTCGGATTTTAGAATTTAGAGCAGTTTTCTATTCATTTAGTAACTCTGCATGCTTGATTTGTTTTGCTGTGAAGAAAACATTAATTCACATTATATATTTAAAATTCTTATTTTACCAATAAATGGCCTCTAAGAAGTTATTTAACCTTCTGGCCTCCACTTTCCATCATTGGGGTGCTCACGAGGACATGTTGCCATAACCCACCCTCCACATTAGAGAGCACCAACCCAATATCGATGCTCACATTTCTCTCCATAACTTTTTATTTCTTTGAAAAATTAAACTATATTTCTTATGGGCCATCATAGTTAATTAGCAAGAATTCACACCAACCTTCAAAGTATTTACTTCTATCAATCAACTCTCTGCATGCTGAATTACAGTTAGATCCAAGCAGGTCTGACAGGCTATGGCCCAGCAGAAGCACTACAGGAAATAATGTGCATTGTATTTCTCACGAATGTAGAAGATTTTAAATGTTTTCAGCATAAAGAAATGAACAGTGTTTGAGAAGGCAGGCATATATGTATTGATTTAAACATTATTCAAACATGTATATGCATATGGGTCATTATAGAGAGCTCACATATACACCCTTTCTAGGTTTTTATATATCAGGGAAATGTTCTAATTTAAATTTTATAGATGTTTAGTTTCCAAATACTGAGTTAATAAAACACAATTAATCTCCTCTTGTAATTTGTTTTTAAATTTTATATTTAGATTATTAACTAACTATGATAGGTTTTCTCAAACAGTGTATATACTCCAGTTGAAAATTCAATTATGCCCCCTGAGGCGTTCATCTCTTAAATTCACCAACATGGTTTTATTACTGAAAGCTGCTGTAAAACCTTCGCAGCACAAATGTGTGGATCCCTTGACAGCTTCAGCCCTTGCAGGAGGATGCCAGCAAGTGTACCACAGTCTCTCTTAGATTCTGCCTTGAGTATTTCCTACTCTCTGAGTTGTAGTTCCATTCCAGGTCTCCTTAGAAGATCTCCCTGCAGGGCTCATCTTGTTTGTCTTTTTCTTATGGGCTCCATTTATTATTTTTTAAATGTATGATTTCAGGGTCTTAATGCCAACAGGACAGGACAGAACTTAATTACCAACAGATGGCTCTCAGAATAAAATGTCACAGCCCCAAATTAGAAGTGGAAAATTTTTTCATTCAATACAATATGACTTACAAAGAAAAACAAGTTGAACATATCAATTAAATTCTTCATGTTTTGACTCTTATCCCCCCTTGTAAGAAAAGATAGAAACTCATTTTCAAACTTCGATTGCCTATATTAAGTATAATTTATCATAATAATTTGGTAATACTAAACAAAGCATGCTATTTTAGCATTTATTCCTCATAATTTAAAGGTTTATTTGCTAGAGGACCACAATAAATGAGGTGTCTTGTTTTAACTTCTGAGAGCAAGGAAATAAGACAATGGCAGTCTTTATATCTTCAGACATAATCTAAAGATGAGATCTAATTTCACACAATACAAATTAGCAACATGGCTTCCTGGGAAAGTCTGTTCCAGACTCTATCCAAAAGCCCAGAATTCATTACTCACTTAAAGGCCTGCAAAGTAAATTCTCCTTTTCAGTAACAAAGGCAGGAGATACTGATGTTTTGTTTTGTTTTGTTTTGTTTTGTTTTGTTTCTCTCTAAGATTCCAAATAAACTTGCTTTTGACCTGATAACCATCCAGCTTATGCAATAGCAGTCTGCTTCCAGACTTTTCGTTTCAGCTGTGCAACAGAACTCAGCAGCCTCGCCTTTCAGTTAAACACAGACTCCTCAGACACAGGGCAGCCTTTTAAAGTTTATTTGTCCGAGAGAGAAAACAGATGTGTTGAACATCTCTTGGTCTAGATCCCAGTCATAGATTCTACAAAGAGTTACTGAGCTCTTGGGATCTGTTGCAGTGCTGAAAATCAAAGATGGCGTAACACAGTGGTCCAGGAACTGAAAATAGAGATGCTGGATGTAGGTGTTCATCTGTTACGCACACACACCACTCCATGTATATTACATGTATTATAAGATTTAATTTTATATAATTTTTATGTGGCATTGAGACTGGTGTTTACTATTCTTGCTTTGTAAACAAAGAAACTGAGGACTAGCTAAGTAGCATTCATACAGCCCCTGAGTACCGAGCCCAATTCACATTCAGTTTAATGTCCTCAGTCTCATTTTGAGGACGACACTGGTTGATGGCTACTCTGACCTATATATATGGACTGCAGGGCAACTGCAAATCGAGGACTGGGGTCAGGAAAGGAAATAGAAATTTGAGACCCCAAATTATTTTGAATTATGGCATTGTTTCAAAGATCATTTTATTTTATGGAGTATTTCTTATTGGCAGAAAAGAGAAAGAGTTTTAATTAGAAAGACATTGTTGTTATTGATTTGAGATCCATCATTCCTACACTGAGGCACACAGTGAGTGAAGTGCCTGCTACACATGCCTGAGGGTTGGGTGCAGCATGCAGGTAAAAGCTGGGTGGGCAGTGTGGTGTGCGTCTCAAACTCCAGCTCTGGGACTGTAAGGCAAAACACACACACACACACACACACACACACACACACACACACAAACTGGAAAAGGAAATATAGTGTTTTGTGTTTTACAAAAGATAAATTGATGTATTGTTGTAGTTGTGTCTTTTTCTTGTTCTCTATTTGTTTAAGTAGGAGGTAACATTTTTTTTTTAAATCTCCATTCATAGGACAAAATGCAAAAACTGTGAAAACAATCTTAGTCACATCAGGACCTGACGGATTAAACACTGCGCTTACTGTCTATGGGTGACTCTCCTGTCTGCAGAGGTAACTAACTCCTACTCTAGTAAGTTTGTCTGTCTTCATCAATGGCCCTACACTGCATTTGCCTTCTCAAACCTTGATGCCTTCCATCAAGGAGCAAGGCCAGCAGGAGGATTCCTGGGCTTAGTGGTCTGGCAGTCTGGACAAACCTTGAAGGCTCCTGATGCCTTCCAGATATGTGATGAAGTTCCTCTTCTCCCACAGATGTCAACACTCAGAGACGTAGGTATGTAAGGGTTTGTGATTCACAAAGATAATTTCCCAGACTCACGCAACAGCAAGGAGCATTTATTCTGCAGAGAAACTGCATGCAGGGTTCCACCATACATCAGGATGGAAGACAGAGGTGTTGACTTGCTTTGGACTTTTCCAGTTCTGGGTTAGGCCTGGTCTCCTAAACTGCCAGTTTGTAGCCTGTCATGGAGTCAGCCTGGCTCTGACTGACTCAGTCCTCTCAGGTCAAGGTCTTCTTAGTCTGTCCAGCTGTTTGCTTAACCTGGTTTTGTTTCATTGTTGTTACTGATTTGTCTTTTGTTGTTATTGTTTTGTTTTGGTATTTTTCCCTAAACATACCACCTCCTTTTAAGCAAAACAAATGTAATAGTTTGCTAGAATTTAAATATTCTTAGGCTGTGAGCCATAAAAATTACATTGAAAAATGGGTCTACTTACAAATGAAACATAAAACTCGTAGGTGATTTATTCTATATTTGGGTATTTTCCCAGGCATATAAAAGCGAAACTACATTTAACTTTGTAATTCACTCTCCTTAGGTGCTCAGAGTAAAGGCTTCCAATCTTAGAAATATGGTGGAGCTCTCTTCTTGGCAGATGAAGAAGGGATCTGAAGAGCTGATAAACTGAGTTATAACCATGGTTCTAAGAAAGAACTTATCATACCCTCTGAGCTTTAAACAATCAGTTCCTTTTAGATGTTATTATGGTCCCAATGCCTAACATCAAATGAATGAACGTGAGCTTTGCCCTCTGCGGCAGCTCTTATGGCCCTCTGAGCCCCTTGCTAAGGTCATTCCCCCTGAAACAGCTGCTTTTCCTCCCAACCTACCCTGTCTAAATACCTACGGCAGAACTCTTAATCCAGTGAGCCGATTTCTAAATTCTACAGCAGACCATTCCATTTCTCCAAATACAGTGCAGATGAAGATTGAAGACTAATACTCAGTCCCCAAGAAAAATCTGGATGCAGTAGTGCATGCCCATAACCCTAGTACTTGGAAGGCCAGCAGCAGGAGAATTCCTGGGCTTACTGGCCTGGCAGTCTGGACAAATTAGTGAGCTCTAGGTTCAGTGAGAGATCCTATCTCAAAAATCAGATGGAGAAACAAAGGACATCCCCTGTTGAACTTTCACTTCTAAAATCACATGCTTGTACACATGTGCTCACATACACATGGACTCACATACACATGTGCTCACATAGACATGAACTCACATACACGTGCTCACATACACATGTGCTTGCATACACATGGACTCACATACACATGTGCTCACATACACTTGTACTCACATACACATGTGCTCACATACACATGTACAATGGACTCATATACACATGTACTCACATATACAAGTGCTTTGTCTCTGCTCAAAAAAACAAAAACAAAAACAAAAACAAAAACAAAAACACCCAGTTTGTTTCAGGGACTAGGGAGATGTCTTGGTGGGTAAATATGCTTCTGCAAGCATGAGGGCCAGAATTTGAATCCCACCACACATGTAAAAAGCCAGACATTACTGAGTGTGCCTATAACCCCAGCATAAAAGGCATATGGGAGGACACCCAATGTCCTGCTTGGTCTTCTATATATATTCACAGGGACATACATACCCACACATCTAAATGTACACACACATACAGGAACAGAGATGGGAAAGAAAGAAGGGGAAGAAAAACACACATAAGATGCTTTAAAAAAATCCAGATTTAATTTAGTGGCCTACCTTGCATGACTTTTCTGGTCCTTTCATGAGCCCTTCAAACACCCCCAGTACTATCTTTGCCTCCAAGCCTTTGGTCATGCACTTATAAACTTCTAAAGCCCAAATCTGACAAAACAAAGTTGGACCACTTAATACTTGAGCTTCTGACAGAAGGTAACAAGGTATTCTGACATCCCTTATGACCATCTATGTTTTTAGCCATCAGGTGGCAATGACCAACCTACCTAGTGCTAAAAGGATACTGAGAAGATAATCACACATCAGTGGTGATGTGAGAGACGTGTTTAGAAACTAACCTGATTGAACTTTTCAATATTAAAGTGCATAATGCCTATACCCTTGACCAGTGCATCTTGCAATGCAACCATCAGTGGAACTATCAATAATCAAGGTTATGCTTATAACCTTATAAATGATGAACAGAATCCTCAAGTCACTTTGACTGCTCATCAGTGGCAGATGACCACAAAAACGGGGCTTAAACAAAGCAGGGGACTGAATGGGGAACTAAGTGCTTACTATATTTTAACCTGCAAAAGAGTGTGGTAATTTGATAAAATGACTAAATGACTTTCAAAGTAACTTTAAAAAGAAGGTAAACTAAACCAATAAAAACTTATGTAATATTATAAGTATTTCTTTGAACATAAAAATATAAAGACTATAGATATATGTCACCATTTGCTAACTTAAGAGAGAGGCATTACTCATTTTTTTAAACTTTTTTTTAAATGTTTCTCACTCATACTTGTTTAGAAGCTAGGTAGACTTTGGGTTTGGGTAATTTGGGTGTGTAATTTTTTTTAATTTCAAGTTTTTTAATGATAAAATTAATGAAATTAAAGCATAAACAGGAAAAGTATTTGAGGCATTAAAATGAAAACCAGTACTATTATGTTGGCAATGAAGCAACAGGAATGCAGTCTCCTGTTGGAAAATAAGAGCACTGTCTTAAGAGACAGAGCTGAGGGCATTCTCCTCCTTCCTCTCCATGGGGAGGGATCAAGAATGCAGCTGTTGTGACTTCTTTTCAAGACCTCTAGTGCAGGGAACAAGACCTGACAATGGAATCTCCTATTATTACTAACTCAAGCTGAAGATGTAAATTATTCCATAATGGTAATCCTAGCACTTCAATAAATAGTATTCGAAAATATGTGATCACATCAACAAACGGTTGGAAAATTTTAATTGTTGTATACTCAGAAAGTCGCTCTTCCCTATGTAGCAAAGAAGAACTTAGTTCTCTGGCCTGGTACACTTAGCGGCTGTAAATCTTACAAACCTAACTAACCTCAGTAGAAGGGAGCTTACACAACAAAGTGTGTTTGCTCGCAATTTCCTACCTGCTCAGAACATAGAAATCTAAAGCAAAAATGGTCAAAGGATTGAATTCCAAGATATAAAGCAATTGATATAACTCAGCAAATCCAGTCAGCTATAAACAAATATGTTTCAACTTTCTACTCTGAAATGTCTTGAAAGGATCAACAAAATCAAAATGAATTCCTTTGAATTATTGGATAATTGCATTAAAGTAATTAGAGCTTTTTCAATAGCTCTGAAAATTCTTTAATTATAGATTATTAAAAGATGACCATATACATACACACACATATGTATGTATACACACACACATACACACACATGGAGATTCTTTTCAAATTTTACATGTTGAAATGGAGATGTAGATAAATAACAGCAATTTATGACTTAAATTTAAATTCTGGCTTAATTGATAATGAGATTTTTTTCACTAGATTTCATTTTTTAACATCCATAAAATAAAATGTTGACAAAATCAGACAGCTAGTCCAGACTGTCAGAGAAGAAATAAGACAATAAGGTGATGCTCTTGCATCCCTCAGCCTCAAGTGCTTGCTACGCATTTTCAAATATGTTCCAGGGTCATTTGTAAACATATACTATATCTGCTTTGCCAATACAAAAAACCAAGATTCAGAGAAGTTATTAAAGGTCAAGGGTGGGGCAAGTATTTGAAAGCTTTTCTGAGAGCTGTAAGACAAGGCCCTTCAACTTCAGTTAACTAAATAAAATTAAATCATCCCATTCTGTGATTCATTTTGTTCATATTACCTATGTGTACAGCAGTCATGGAGACCAGGGTATTATGACTCCAACAGCTATCCTATCTCACCTCCAGCTCTGTGGCTTTGAAGAAGATATCTATCCTTTCGGAGCCTTGGTTTGCTCTTGTGGGAAATGGCACGACTGTTAAGTGAAGCAGTGTCTGGCATATATTAAGCAATCTGCAAGCGTGTGTTGTCTAAAACTTGACACTTGCAAAGCATTTGCACTTACCTGTGGATATACATGCTGATACCAAGATCATAGGAGTTCAAGGAAAAAGCTAAGATACATCTTTGCTCGTGGCTGTCATAGCCACAGTTGTGATGAGGAACTTGTACTGAGATTCCCTCCAAAGGGATGAATTTTACCTTGAAGTCATGAAGTCAAAGGTCAACTATTATGGATAGAATAACTGGTTTCATAGTAGAAGTGATTATAGAAAAAAGACAGAATGGACTGGGGATATGGCTTAGTGGTCAAGATCCTCAATGTGAAAGCAAGATGACTCAAATTCAGACTCCAGGTAAATGCAGGGTATGCATGGAGTTTCATTTTAAATTCCAGACCAGAAAGGTCAGGGCTTCCCTGAGGTCAACCAGCTAGAGAGATAACTGATGGGTGAGCTCAGAGCTTTATGTCCTAACTCAAAGAATAAGGAGGCAGAATGAATCATGGACAACTCCTGACATATAGCAAGGACACTCACACACATGTTCACCGACACACAGGAAAACATACATGCACATGCTTACATATACCACACAGTTATACATACATGGAACAACAAAATTACATGAAGAGTTTAATATTTGAGAGAACTAAAAGTACTTTTAGCTGGGTGGATTTAAGGTGCTAGATTTTCTTTTTCATTTTTGAAGCAGAATTTTGCTACAATACCTCAGGCTGCCCTCAAAGCCATGATCCTCTAGCCGCCACCCCTAGAGTGCTGGGGTTATAAATGTAGCTAGTAATGTGCCTGCTTAAAGGAATATTTCTCTTAAATGTGGACAGTAAGCAAATAAATAATCTTGATATCATTTTAGGTTTGTATATTGCCACAATTCGGGTTCCTATTGCTGTGAGAAACACTAGTACCAAAAAGTTAGGAAGGAAAGGGTTTATTTAGCATACACTTCCACATCATAGTCCATCGCTGAAGGAAGCCCGGACAGGAACGTAAATTGGACTGGAACCTGAGGCAGGAGCTGATGCAGATATCCATGGAGGGATGGTGCTTATTGGCTTGCTTCTCATGGCTTCTTCAGCCTGCTTTCTTATAGAACCCAGGACCACCAGCCCAGGGATGGCACCACCAACCATTGGCTGGGCCCTCCCCAACTGATCACTACTTGAGAAAATGCCCGACATTTGTGTCTCATGGAGGCATCTCCTGAACTGAGGCATCCTCTCTGATGCCTGTAGCTTGTGTCAAATTAACACACAAAACTAACTAGTATATATGTCATCAAATGGAAAGCGAAATCATTTATATATCTCTAAAGAAGCCCATGCATATCATGTACATTTAAACTACTAGGAAAGGTTGAACAGCCTTGACATGGGAACAGACATTGTTTGAATATTCCAATAAACTCAAGTTATAGTCCCTAAAGAAGATTCCTTAATTTCCACAAGAACTGAAGGGCCACCAGCAGAATTGTAGAAATAGTCACAGCTTCCCTTCCGACACTCATGTGCATATACATGTAATTAAGAGGCAGCCTTGATTTCTCTTTTGGAAAGTGTGATGCAATCTGCCAAAGTTTTAAGACTAAAGGATGGTGTGAACCTCACACAGTGCTATCATTTAAGAAAAAACTGTAATCCCATGTAGGTATAAAAGGCTACAGTTCCCTTTCGATATCTCACAGTAGGAGTCTTGGTATGGTTGAAGCAGTCAGTGATTTTTTAAGGAAAATGGTTTCCCTTACAAGAAGCCAGTGAGCATTCAGATTTGACACAAATGCATTACTTTACATGATGAAGGGCCAAGAACTTCTCCTGGTGCTCCTCCCTGGTCCCTCCTACCGACTCAAGCTGAGGCTGAGGCCTGGCTGTCTCTGCCTGGGAGTGTCACCTCTGTTTCTAACCTGCCCCTACCGAACTGGAATGCTGGTGTATCCGTGAACTATTTGCAAGTGGATCAAGATGCTGCTGACTGCTAATCTGTGAACTAAACTGCTAATTTCCAGGTCGCACAGATGGGAGTTGCTCCATAGAACCTTTCTAAATAAGTCCATCCTTGCCCCCTCCCAAGCCCCAGTATCCTTTCTTTTCCACTACCTCTAGTGGGTGGTGGGCTACAAGGGAGCATTTAAGAACCATCATTAAAAATAAGGTTTGAAAAAAAAGATAAAGCTATAAGAGCCATCTGGGAATTTGAAATAAGTACAAAGCAGTGGTTCTCAAACAATAGGTTGGCATCAGGATTAATTGTACAACTTTTCCAAAGAATATCAACAACCACCCTTCACACAGGGGTTGGCACCGTACTTAAGAGATTTAACTTAGATAATTTTTAAGCTGTACCCTAAGGGTATGAACCAAGCAGAACAATAGTGACTCACCAGAGCAAGAAAATCCATCATGCTTTTAAATTTGGTGTAATTCCCCCTTTCTAAAATAGCTGTACTATTAGGCTTTTCTTCTGAAATTTTAATAATAGCTTAATAATGTGTAAATTCAGTATTGAGAATGTCAAGTTGAAAGCTGTGAAATATATTCAACTCATTAGTTATACCAACTTAAATTGCAAATATCTCTTTTATTACAAGTCAGTTTTCATTTCAAGCGTGACAAAGGTTCCATTCATAAAAACAATAATAATTTTTGTTGTTACCTCAATAGTGTCAATTCTACGATGCCATCCTGGTTGTATACTAATATGAGTTTTTTAAACAGAAAATTGTAATATAATCCTCTTTAGGAACACACAAAGCTATCTGCATTATTTTTGTAATTATAATTTTGCATTCTAACTTAATTTATCAATAAATGCAAAGAAGTACTTACAAACTTATGAGTTTATAAATCCTCAGCTTTCTGAATTCCAATATTTCATGAATGAAGAAACAGCATTCTTAAGGATTGTTAATCACACAGAACCACCTCTGAGTTTCTCAAATTTACAGTTTTCCAGTGGTTTGGGTAATGGGAATTTAATTTCCTGGAGAAATCATGGTATTAATTTTCAGGTTGCCAGTGGTTGGAGTAGGACTGACATCTGTGCTCCCAGTGGTTCTTAGGCAGCCAGTTTCTCTAGCTTTCTTCCCAACGTGTCTTTTCTTGTTTTATGGCATTACAGGCATTTTGCCACAAACTTAAGACCAAATGAGAATGTTAGTGCTCCATCGCACGGGCCCCTTTACATAGACCATTGTTGGAACGGGGATGAAATGACCCATTGACGGGGTTTTCATTTCCAAGGAAGATTTTTTTTAAACTCCACCAAAAAGCTGCTGGCTTCTTTCCCAGGACCCTTTATGCTACTGCACATGCTCAGTGAGTTAGAACCCATGCCTTATGCTACCGCACATGCTCAGTGAATTAGAGCCAGGCCTTATGCTACCGCACATGCTCAGTGAGTTAGAGCCAGGCCTTATGCTGCCGCATATGCTCAGTGAGTTAGAGCCATGGCCTCCTTCTCATTTAATTCTTTTCCTTGCACTATCATCTCAGGCTCAGCATTGTGCCCCTTTCTAGAAACATATGCATAATCTTTAGCCTGAACGTCTGAACTCTGACCTTAAGTCATTTCCTAAATCACTCATGAGGCTTTCTATGTATCATCATCGATAAGTGTGTTTACTTCTAGCAAAGCAGTAAAACTCTGGGCTTCTGTGTATTCAGATGCCACATAAAGTTTGTCAGCTCCCAAGATCTTTAAGCCAAAGTCTCTGAAGGGGTTCTGGTGGGGTCGCCTTATGTAGCCCACGAAGTATGTTCACATTCTATGGGACTAAAAGCAACCTTGCCCAAAATGGTTCTGTACTTCAAAGTTTGTTAAAATGGCACAACCCACGTTGAGTGTTCTTACTAAAACAGAGAGAAAGGAACATTAACAAACTTTGGGAGGTGGTACAAATGTCCTTTCCCTTGGCTTTGACAGCAAGGTCAGGGGTATGTACAAGTGTTCAAACTCACCAAATAATACACATTAAACACACGCAGTTCTTTATATACCAGAAATCTCAGTAAAGCTGTCAAAACAAAAACAAAAGTAGCTTGTGCTCTCAGAAGTCTACTGAAAAGACTCAAGGCTGAATCTGTGCTATCTGACATTTTCCACATGGATCTTTTTTACCACAAATATCTTTGGAGGTTGGGGAGGCAGAAGGCTTGAGTTAGTAAGACTATACAGACAACAGTCTGTTAGTTTTTCTCAGTATGCTCAAATCTTGGTCCTGTTTCCTATGCATTGTATGGGGTTGCATAAGTTACTTTGACCTTGCTGACTCCAGAAAGTTCTAGAAAGTTAGTTTTATCTTGAGAAACTGTGAAATCCTGATGAGATGATATTTCTAAGTAGCAAAAATAAACAGAAGTTTTACTTAAATACTTCCCTATGTCACAAACTAAAGTCACTCATACCTCAGCGTCACCAATTCTACTAATGTGACGGTACCACCCACACCTAGAATTTAATATAAACACTTTTGTATTCTGTCAACCGAGGTGATGAATAAGTCACTTGACAATTTTACAGCCATTAACTCCCATCATATGTGCTAATGCTTTAGTGTGTTCTCATCTGACCTTCTGCACAATTGAAAATAATACATTACATGGCGGCAGAAAGGTTGGGTGGTAGAAGAAAAGCTAAGGAAAATAAATATCCAGTGTCTGCCCCCCCCCCCCCACAAATGTCCTTATTTAAAGTCACCAAATGCAAGACTAATGGGAGCTCTAAGAATGTCCAAGAATGTCCCGGGGGAGAGTCACCAGCTGGCCTTTGTCCTTACTTAGACAAGAGCAGGGGAGAAGAAGCTTACATTTCATTTGGTTTAGAGTAATGGAAGCAAGCAATGAAATCTAACTCCTAAGGAATCTTTCTTTCAAAATAATATAGTGACTTACTGCCTACCATGGCCTCTGTGAAGCCTTTAAGAAAATCCCATATGGCAAGCCTATATGAGAAAATACTAGAACTTTTAGTCATCCGTCTCTATAATCCCCTTCAAGAGAAGAAAACAAGCAATTACAAGCTTGTTATGCAACAGGTGTTCCTGCTTGTCTTCACTTAATCTTCACTGAGAATTACTTTTCCTACTTTACGACTGAAGAGGCAAGCTCTGAGAGTTTTCTTTGCCCAAGGGTACTTAGCTAATGAAAAGCAGAGTCAGGATATGCCACTGTGCTCTGTTCTAGCCTATTTCAGTATAAAGCCTTGCCTCTGTCTTATCCCAAGATTTAAGAGGTTTGAAAACCATGGTAAATTGGTAACATGGCTTAGTCCTTATTAAGCCAATACATGCTAAACACGTAAACACTCATTTGGCAATAACAATTGGAACAAGTACTTTTATTAGCCATGTTTACAAATGGTAGCCTAAGACTTAATTAAGTGAGGAACTCACTTGGAATCAACATCTCTTGGCTGAGGAGTCAAGATTTGAATCACGACGTCCTACATCATAGACTGTGCTTCAGCCACTACACAAAAAAGACAGTGAACATGTGTGATTTTATTGTTTAGTTTAATGTAAATTCTTTATACGTTCCCAAATTTGATAGAAATGTAATAGCCACTGAATAATAATAACAACAAGCTCAGTCAATCATGGGTGTAAGGATTAAACTGAACAGTTTAGAGCTAGGCAGAATAAAGTCTCCGTCTCACTCTTGAGTCTGTTAACATAATGAGCTATTACCATTGTGTATAGACTTCCCAGGTTCTCTTGGTGGCATGTTCTAGAGAGGATGGAGATGCATCAAAATCTATGCTCATGGAGCCCCTGTGAAGGCCTTTTAACCTCTTGGGGAAAGGGGCACATTTCACTCTGAACCTGCTATAGACCTGTGAGAAATCAGAGTGTGGGAAACTCAGACCATAGGACATGTGATCGCTAACACAGACTTCAGTCATAGCTTTCAGCAAGTCACAGATATTTAGAGGCAGAAAGAACCCACTGAAATCATGCGGTGAAATCTCTTTATCTGACTAGGCCGGAATTTGAGGAGCAGGCAAGGTTAAGTGCTTTCTCTAGGGTCAGCAAGCTAATTATCAGGGCAATAAATCACGGTCTTGAATAGACATGCATTCAGAGTGAACTCAATCCCTTTGTAGTTTATGTGACTATAAAGAACACCCAGGTAGATAGACAAACCCCTGATATATCTGACATAGATGTAGTCCAGGGGGATACTGAGCAAAGTCTTCAACATTGAACAATTTGCTTCTCTAAGTCACATCATTACCAGTAAGGTTGATGTTCCTATTAATATCTCTCCATCCAAAATTTTAGGTTTAGCCAGCACAAATACCCTAGGCTTTTCATCTTTTCATATATATGTGTGCATGTATATATATTTGTGTGTGTATAAAATCAGATACTTTAAATATAAGGGATATAATTATTTGTCACTGATTCTCTATGTAGCACAAATTACTAAAATGTGGATTGTTGAAACTTTTCTATTTACAGCATGTACTTTTAGTGGAATCGTGAGTATTGCAAAGTTTTTAGAAGAACTTTATTGTGAAAATGCATTTGTCTCAACTTGTTAAACAGATCCATCTACATATCCAAAGATCTGCCTCCAGGGAGTATGGTAAGAGAGCCAGGGCTGAAAGATAAACAGTGGTGAGCAAAAGCCACGTCCAGTGGTCAGAGCCGATCTGGGAAAAGAACACTAAACCACCGACCACCGAGACAGTCCAGTCGACAGCAAACATCTTGTTCCCACAAGGTAATGTGAAGCAGAAGGTGAGCACATGGCAAAGACTGATGACAGTGCGGGCACACACCCCAACGACAAGGCCAACAAGCATAGCCATAGGGGAAGGAAGGCAGGCAACATCAGTGAAGACACCACTTCAGGAGGAAGACAGGAGTGAGATACACTGAGAGAAAAGCTAATTCTTATCCTCAGAGGATAGTTTTACATCAGTCAGGCTCAAATATCCATGATTATGAAAATCAACTCCAATGGTTTACTCTCTTAAAACAGTAACCTATTAGCACATTTGATGTTTTGTGAAGGCAGCATGTTTAAGTATTATTAGTCCTAACAATTCCATCATTGTTGAGTGCACCAGCTGAAGGGATCATCTATTAAAATAAATTCCAAGCTGAAGGTAAAGATGCAGCCTGAGAAGGCTAGATAAAGAAAAGCCATGTTGGCCTGAGGTAATGTGGCCTGAGATAATGTGGGCTGAGTGTGGGCTGCCAGTGGGCAGAGCAGGTGACCCAAAGAGATGATTCAAGATGAGGAGAGTGGGTGTAATAGAAACTACCAGGAGCTGTCTACAATTTACACATTCATTTGGAAGAATGAAATGCTAACATCTAACACACATTTTCAAACTCACAATATTTTCTTTTGAGATCTTGTCTTGCAAGTAGCCCAGGCTGACCCTGAAGTGATACTTCCTGAGTACTTGGAATACAGGGATGCCACTCTACCCACCTCCCACTTACAACTCAGCCAATTGTTTCAACAATCAAATAGAAGTCAATACATAGAGTTATCAGAGAATTTGAACAACTCATAACTTTTATTATAATCCTATCTTCCTCCAGATAAATTATTTATTTTGTGATTTTAATAATTCAATATTTACCTCATTGCTGCATAACCCTTATTTTGAATCATGTTTACATGAGTAAAATTAAAATTTAACACTTAACCTAATATCATTAAATTAACTTTAAGTATTCCAATTAAAAAAGTCAAAAAAAAAGTCATGATTAGATGACTGATATATTTTATCTGTTTAGTTTTGTTATTGTTTTAGTTTTGTTATTGTTTACAGCCATAAAATAGATAGCATTAACATTTATGCCACAAATAGGAACTCTCTTTGAATTACAGTTAAATTTAAATCTTAAAAAAAATTAATCTATAGTCAACATTTTTGAAGCTCATTGAAAATCATATACTTGATAATTCAAAAACAATCTTCCTTAAAAGTACTTTGTAGCAGAGAAGGACTGAGGCCTACTTTTTAAATTCTTTTTTGTTTATTTATTGCATGTTTGTTAGGAGGTATGTGTAGGCACTGCAGAAGTATTGAACCTCATGTATAGAAGTGGAAGGACAACTTGTGGGAGCTGCCTATCTCTTTTCACCCTGTGTTTCAGGTTGTAAGACCAGTGTTGAAATGTCAATGTCCTGAAAGGACATCTCCCCAGCCTGGTGGAGCCCTTTCCACACAGTGTTAGCACATTGTTGAGCAAGTACCTGGGGGAAATGACAAACATCTGACTCATAGCTTTTCAAACCATGAGTCTTTTTTGTATGGGAAGATAACATATTGCCCATAAAGTAGTAAAGACCATCTCTTCTAGAACAAAGAAATTGAAAACAAGATATCTCCAGGAGAGCTCTAGATCTAAACATTCTACTTCATAAACTTACTAGAATTTTACTGTATCATTTATCAAAAAGTAAACCATTTTTGAAAGATGGACTCTAACAAGTTGTACAACACTAATACTTTCTTTGATCCTGTTCCCGGTAGGCTTTTTTCTTTGTATGTTGTCTTACTTGGAGGATTGGGTTTCATAATATTAAGTAAACTTTACTTTGGGGGCTGAGAGATAAGAGCGGAAATCTATCCTGTGAGAGATATTTTTATCTAAATAATTCAATTTTAAGGTGTTAGTCACCAAAACTCTCCTCTCTCACAAAATATGACTGAAACCTCCTTCACCTTGGTGATCCTCCTTCAGATCCTGTCTTCCTCAACGTCAAGATCTCCTGGGTTTTGGTAGAAATGCAAAGACTGCAAAATTCTTTCATGCCACTAATTCTTCTTGCTACAAACATGTAGTAAAGACATAAATGGATTACAAAGTACCTACCTTAGGGCTCCTTTGTCTGTGTGTTGTGATATACTTGTGACAAAAAAGCTAGCTAAGGATTCTTGATGAGGTTTCAGGCAAAGGAAATCCATACTGACATCTCACAGACAACACAATTATTTTTATTTCATTCAACTCCATCTTTTGCATTAGTAATTATAATAATAAAACATGTGAGTGGAAGCAGTTATGAATTTTACCACCTATCAAAGTTTAAAATGAATCAAGGGCCTATTTTGTGAAATGCGTGTTTTCATTTCAGAACCTGGTTTTATACCTGTTTCTTAAGCCAGAAGCTTGTAAAATTACTGTAAATGGCACATAGTGTTTATGAATATTCTATTTTCTTGGAAAGACCTTATTGACATAATTGAAGAACTTTGACCCTGCATTAAGTACATAGATTTGCATTCACTTTCCATATACATGAAGAAAAAAAAGTAACTTTTTGTAGAGGTGAGCAGCGCATTCACAGTTATCTGGCTGCTAAGACATCTGTTGGCAAAATATATGCTGTCAAAGTTTGGGACCATCTAGTAACTCATACATGCTCTGTATCCTTACACAGCTGTGAAGCATCCCAAAACAAAGACAGATCTGGGCACCTGGATGAATACATTTGAAACCAACATGTTTCAGTCACTCTGAGATATGAATGTTTTCCACCTCAGGTTAAATGCTGTGAGCTTGGTAGAGTGAATGTTATGACTGACATGTTTACTGTAGAGAGAACTGTAGCTACTATTGTATTCAGAGTCCTTTACCTGGGAGACCAATGCTAGTGAATGGAAGAACCACTGATTCAGATGCAGGAGCCATCTAGATGCCAGAGTCTAACCATTTGCTCCTCTCTTACACCCACACTGTTTCATTACTCACTCTGGGTGCCAAGACAAATGTAGCAACATCCGGCTTCCTAAGGGTTCACATTATCTATCTGGCAATATTTAACTCTGTCTTATTCTACAATACCCACTGAGGTTTTGAAGAGCATATGGCATAATGCCCAATCTCTTTGGTACTGCCACTAACAACCAGGGTCAGAGGAGAGTTCATTCATTAGTTAGATGTAAGAGTCTGGGAAGATCCAATCCCAGGGAAAAGAGAACTGCAAGTCAGAGGCAATTTGAGCTCATTCATTTTGAGCTTGAATAATTTTTCATTTTCACAATTTGATAGAAATTTACTAATCTTTCCTATCTTCAAGAAAATACAACAGCGTTTTTTTTTTTTTTAATGACAAGATCTAGTATTTTCAATGAATCAGATATTCTCAAACAATACAAGTGGAAGTGTCACTCTCCTGAATAGGATTTATTAATATGCAATATACTATTTAAAATAGCAATTCCTATTACAGAAATAGTGCCTACTTAACTTAGATGTGTAAAGTTAGAAGATAAATGGAATACTATTAAGCTTTCAGTCTCTAAAGACTGTTTCTTCTCTATCAAATACTTTCATATACTTAGAAATCATTTCTGTACATTTACTATTTTCATTTTTTAAAAAAAGATTTTTTTCTCCACTCATATCATTGAAGTTTGACCCACATGACAGTCACATACCTTTATCACATGATGCTTTTCTTGGAATGTAGGGATCTTAAACATTTGGCACCAGTATGTTGTGCCTTTGTTTGGAATGGGAACCTGTCTTAAGAAAAAGGGGAAGAAAATAAAAAGTCACATTTGGTTGAGATGACAATAAATTCAATAACATAAGCAAGCAGTCTTATACACTTTTGGCTACCCCATCTTTTTGTTTAAAAACAGAAAAGGAAAGGAAAAAGAAAAAAGAAAGAAAGAGAGAAAGAAGGAAGGGAAGCAAGGAAGGAAGGAAGGAAGGAAGGCAAGGAAGGCAGGAAGAGAAAGAAAGAGAGAAAGAAAGAGAGAAAGAAAGAGAGAAAGAAAGAGAGAAAGAGAGAAAGAGAGAAAGAGAGAAAGAGAGAAAGAAAGAAAGAAAGAAAGAAAGAAAGAAAGAAAGAAAGAAAGAAAGAAAGAAACTTACGTCTTGATTTACCAGATCAAAGTATGGTAAGACTGTAGACACCAGATTGGCTTTCTCGGGATTCAGTAACCGTAGACTCTTTGTGCCCCTATTTGAATCATGGTACTTGGGACCAGTTTCTCCGGGATCGTCATGGTGGTAGGCCCAGATAACTCTCACTGTGCTATCCTAGTAATCAGACATGGGTATGTTATGTCTCATAACAGCACTTCCTTACCACTAACTTATACTTAAAGAATTCTCTTTAAAGCAGCACATAAGAATGAAGAAATAAGAATAAATATATTTAGAGTATCCAGCGAGTTGATTCTTACCCCTTCCTCCCCCAAACCCCCCAAATTGACAAAGTACTAGTGAAACTAACCAAAATAAAGAATAAGAATACTCGAATTAATAAAAGTGGAGATTAAAAGAGAGAAGGTTGTCAAAATACAATCCAGAAACTCATTAAAGAATCCCTTGAAGATTGGTATTCCAAAAATGGAGAATTTAGAAGAAATGATAAATTTCTAGAAATACATGTGTTGTGTAGCAATTTTGTCTAGAATAAAACCTTCCATCTTTGAGGCACATTATATAAAGTACAGGATGTACTAAGTGTGGTGAAACATTCTATCCTGGAAGTAATTTCCTTAAATTCCAGAGGTTAAAAAACTCAACAACTGCAGGAAGCTCCTGAAACTGACCAGATACTGTGGGTTCCCCATTCCCAAATGTATGTAAGCTCTAAGGACTTCTAAGAGTCACACTCAGACAAGAGGAGACTCTGAGAATTCTTTCTAATCTGCCGAGCCACTTCAAAGACTTAGACTAGCTGAGTGTCTAGAATAGGCTCAGACTCCATCTGCCCATACATCTGAAAGAAGCAGAGACCAGCTGAGCTGATTAAAAGAAAGAGTCCAACCTGTTGAACTGCTTGCAAGTTGTCCAGTGTACTCCAAGTAAGCTGTGACACACGCTGACGTGAGCTTTTACTAATGTATCTGCCTGAATAATTCAGTTCCTGTAAGTACCCTCTGATCTATATTCCTGTTCATAATTCCAGTGAAATGCATTGGCTCACCAACTTTGACTTTGGTACTATCTTTAATCCATTGTTAGTTCCTTGTCAGATAAGTAGATGCTTGTTCATGTGTACTCATGGATAATGTTGTACAAAAAGATGACCAATCCATTCTAAACTAAGAGGATATACATTGTTTAAACATATGTATAACCACCAACAAGATTTAAATAGTAATATGACAAAGAAAGGCTTGTGAATAGATGGATTCATTGTCAAATTCTACCAAACCATTTTCCATATTGAATATATGGACAAAAATTCTCATGAAAATTCTATCAAACCAAACTCAAAAACACATTACAAAGACCATACTCCATGATTAAGTCTACTCATTCCCAGGTTGTGATGGCTATTCCTGGTTGTCAATTTCACTACATCTGGAATGAACTACAATCTAGAAATGGAGGCCACAGCTGAGATCCAGATCTTGAGACTAGAAAACGCAGGATTATGACCTGGATCTTGAAGCATAGTGGCCATGAAAAGCTTAGGTCCAGGCAAGATAGTACTTGCCTTTAAAGACTGAGGCAAGCAGATCTCTGAGTTCAAGGTCAGCCTGGGACAAAGCAAGTTCCAGATCCAAGTGTGGTCTTTAATTTGGGCCACCTTTAATCTGGGTCACACCTTTTGCTGGAGGCCTACAATAATGACATTAGAAGAAGGAAGTTATACACTTCTTTGTCTGCTTGCACTTGCTTACCAGCACATCTTTTGGAGCCTACTTCTTCAGGATTCTAGCTTATACAGAAGACCAACTGAAATAACTAGCCTTGTGGGACTG
Organism: Mus minutoides; assembly: GCA_902729485.2. Taxonomy (NCBI): domain Eukaryota; kingdom Metazoa; phylum Chordata; class Mammalia; order Rodentia; family Muridae; genus Mus; species Mus minutoides. The sequence continues at coordinate 958,861 of LR750060.1, forward strand.
AGAAACTATTAGATTCTTGGACTTCCCATTCACAGCTTGCCATTGTTGGGTTAGTTTTACTGCAGACAGACTGCAGTCATTACAATATTCCATAATTACTGTGGCTCTAGAGAACCCTAATACACAGGTTGTAAAGTTGGTGCAATATACACAAGCCAGTCAACATCATATAGCCCACTGATGTAAGAACAGAAATCATCTAAGCATACGAATCAGTTCAGAATAGGCCTCCCATATAGTTCAATATCTCTTCATGTCAGGAGCCCTGAAGATACCAGGAATGAAAGGAACGTATCTCAGCCAAATAAAGACTATATACAACAAAACTGTAACCAACACAACATATAAAAGAAAACTGAGAACATTCTCTAAATTTTAGAATGAGATAAGTGTGCCTACTTGACCTTTATTTGCTGTAGCACTGAAGCCTTAGAGCACTGAGAAGGAAATAACATTATACAAGTAAGAGATAAATCAGCAAGATATTGGTATTGCTGATGACAGGTTCTTATATTATAAAGACACTAAAGATTCCAACAGGAAATTCTTATACCTGATAAACACAAAGGGCAAAGTAGCAGAATATAAAAATCCAAACACAATTATCACTAGGTTTTCTCTATGTCAAGAATAAATTTGTTGAGTATAAATTTAAGGAAAAACATCATTTACAATGGCTTCAAACAGAAAAACAAAAAATACCTAGCAATAAAACTAAGCAAGGAGGTAGAAGACCTCTACAGTCAAAACTTTAAGACACTAAATAAAAAAATTTAGAAACTCATTGCAAGATGCAAAGGCCTTCCATACTCATAGGTTGGCATGTATGTATATTTATATTAGGGAGCCATGTGGGTCAATACAGTAGAGCACTTAGAAATAAATCTGCAAAGCTACTGATAGCCACTTTTTAACAGTGTCCTTAAAGCACACACTGCAGAACAGACAACATCTTTAAGAAACAGTTAAAAGAAGCTGGATTTCCGAATAAAGAAAAAAATTAATAGTTCATCCGGAATTGCAAATTGATTCAGAATGGATCAAATATTGTCCTAACGTAAGAATTTTGAAATTTTGAAACTACTACGGGAAAACACAAGTAAAGCATTTCACAATCTAGGCTCAGGCAAGGACTGTTTCTAAATAGAACTGGAAAGGATTCCAAAATTGAAAAATGGGATGACAGGAAATCACACAGTACCTGCACATTGAAAGAAACAATTGTCAGGGCAAAGAGACTACCTGACTTTATAATGGAAAAAGTCTTACGCAGCGACTCATCAGAAAGGGGAATAGTGGCTTTGGTACATAAAGAACTACAAAAATTAACTACCAAGTTTCCAAATCAGCCAAACAACAAATCAGCTATTGGACAGAATAGACTAGTCTCAGAATAAATGCAAATGACCAACAAATACTTGAAACAGAAGTTTCAAATCCTTTGCCATTAGAGAATTTCAAATTAAACTTTGAGATCTTTGGGGGTTTCCTTGACACCACCTTGATTAAGGAATTAACTATATGTAAGCCAGTCCTGACAATGGTGGTTTTTACTTAGTGACTTAAGATGTCTACAGTAGTAGGCTTCCATTTGGCCCCCAATGGCTCTTAATGCTAATTATCTCTCCCCATCTTCCTTCCCTTACCCCTCTCTTCTTTTCCTTCTAGTCTTGAGATTCTATTTCTCAGTCAGAACAGCCATCACCAAGAAAACCAAGGACAACAAATATGGGTGAGAGTGTGAGAAAATTCAGTCCTTTATTCACTGCTGATGGGAGTGCAAACATGTGCTGCCATCTTGAAAGTTGGCATGGAGTTTGCTCAAAAAATGGGAAAAGAGAACCATATGACCCAGCTATCTTGCTTACTTCACATCTCAAATCTGTACTCAGTATATGAATTCCGGGAATTTCCAAGGGGAAGCAAGTGAAACTGGCTTTGATTGAACCGAGGAGAGAAACTGCCCGAGGGGCTCCGGGGTTGGAAGGGAAGAGTTTGCAGGAGAGTGGGAAAATGACTAAGTCCTTCCTTCCTTCCTTCCTTCCTTCCTTCCTTCCTTCCTTCCTTCCTTCCTTCCTTCCTTCCTTCCTTCCTTCCTCCCTTCCTTCTGCATTAAGGTGTTTGCCAGCTCCTTACAGTGAAAACTCTGAAAATACATAATAAAGAGAAAGCTACTTGTTTTAGGTGTTCTCTACTGTGTGATGCTTATAAGTTTTCCGACTGAATGGTAATTATGCTATGTGTTACATGAAAAGCAAAGCCAGCCCGTTCATGTGCAATCTTTTCTTTCTTGGCTCTTAGGTTGAAGGGAAATCAGAATTACTTCAGATTTTTTTATATTATCTTTTTTGAAGCTCTAGTGAATTAAATTTAAAAAAATGTTATCGTTCTATGAAAATGAAATGGCACATGCAACCCATTGAAAGTGTCACAGGAATGTGTCTCTTCTAGATATTTAATTTGCATATTCATGAATATAATTTTGTATCAAATCTGAAAATAAGAAACCTCATATGGCACGCCAATAGGTGATTATAATCAACTGACTATTCATCTGGATTTTAGAAATTTACAAAGCCAAATTGGTTACAGATCAGAGGAATTATCCCCGCCCACCCTGCATCATGATTATCTTTTGTGTAGTACAGTTCTTCAACCTTTATTATCCATTTTCAACTTTTATAGGGAAAAAGCTAAGGCGTATATTTATTTCTTTTAAATCGACAACTTTAAAAGAGATTTTTAAAATGCTATCTTTGCATATAAATTCAAAGAATGAAAATTACAGTTTTAAAATTGTGGGTTTTTCAAGTTTGTAGAGAGCTCGAGGGATGCCTGAGGATTGTGTGACTTTGGTGATCCTGTTTTTCAGGAGCTCCTCTTCGAGTTGTATCAAGCACTTCCCCCCACGTGTGAACACACACTGCCTGTGAGAGCCGTCACTCTCACATGTCTTACCGTGAGACTCTTGTCGTTGACATCGCACGTGTGCAGCTCCCTGCTAAACTCAATCACTGTGTGTGTGCTGTTCTCCATGGCGTAATCTAAGTGGTAATCTTGCTGGGCATCTTTTTCCAACTCTTTGTCTGCATTTGTGAAGTAGTCCTGTGGAAAACGGGAAAAGAAAATCAGGATATTTAAAATACATATTCTTAAATATGAAAACAGTTTGAAAGAGAGTAAAGGACTGTTCAAAGTCCATTCCTGGTTTGTTTATGATAATACCCTTTATGTAATCCTACTTTATGAATCCTGGGACTTCCTAATGGACTGGATTATTACACATTGAGAGTTGATTATCTAGGAAACCAGTCTTCACTTAAAGAACTGGCCTTTTGTGGACAAGCAGTAGAGGTCCATGGTGCCCACAAAGCATTAGAAATGAGGGCCTATTTGAGGTCACTGTGTGGATTTCTTCTGGTGTACAAATGAAAAGGGGGAGACAGGCAGTGTGTACTGGCTTATCTCCACAATTGAGATTCAGCAGCAAAGCCAGAGCCAACCCCAAGGTCAGCCCTCTCTGCTCTTAGACCTCCTACAGCATCGCATCAGTCATAGCCCAAGCATGGAGGGTCACGGGTAATTTCAAAATAAGCTGTAAGGGCACATGCTCATTACGATGAAATGCAAAATATACAAAGAAAAGAAATTACTAAATTATGAGGTATTGACAACTGAAAAAAAATTTTAGTTTTGTGGATTATTTCTGGGATGCAGACATGACAATGGGCTCGAAGCTGTCCTGGGGAATGGCTTAAGAGGGTATTAGAAGTCAAAATTCTGAGATCCTTGGAAGATAGCAAAGTAAGGGTAGTATGTATTTATGTTGTAGATTAAGAAATAGTCTATAGCTTACCATACTAAAAAGGATCAAAATAAAGGGCTTGATTTCTACTGCTAAACGAAAATATAGTTTTCTATATACTTTCTTTATGTGTTTCAAATTCTAATGTATTCCATTTTTTGAGAAAAATCATGTTGTGTAAGAATATACATACCAAAGAACAAAAACATCAACCAACCAGACCCCCCCCCCCCGAGCTCCCAGGGACTAAACCACCAACCAAAGAGTACACATGGAGGGACCCAAGGCCCCAGCTGCATATGTAGCAGAGGAGGACCTTGTCAGGCATCAGTGGGAGAAGAGGCCCATGGTCTTGTGATGGCTTGATGTCCCAGTGTAGGGGAATGCCAGGGCTGAGAAGTGGAAGTGGGTGTGTGGGTTGGGGGAATACCCTCACAGAAGCAGGGGGAGGTAGGATGGGATAGGAGTCTTCCGGAGGGGAAACCAAGAAAGAGGATAACATTTAACATGTAAATAAATAAAATATTCAATAAAAAAGAATAACATAACTTTGATGACTATAATGACTTTAAATTACATCTGAAGAATTGATTGCTGTGCTAGACTCAGAAAACACAACACAAGAAAAGCCTTTACATCTGAGAGTGGCACCTGCTTGACACTTGGCAAATTTATTCTGAATACACTTTAACATAATTACCAAATGTGTAGAAGTTGACATCCAAGGTCTAGATACACAAGGTCTTTTAATTCAAGAAGGCTTCAGATAACTAACAACAGAGTCTAACTGCCTTTTATTTATGTCACATTCCAGTAGTGGGTAACAACTGCAACCTGTATGTACGCTACCCTCCAGGGTCTGCTGCCGTGTGCTATATGTACAACAAATTGATGAGATGGAACCATTTTCCCATTTGCAAACAACATTGAAGCAAGGTGCACAGGACCATCCAACTGGAAATGTTAACGGCAACATTCAGATGCTGTCAGCCGGAGCTCACAGTCTGTGTCCTTCTTCTCTGTAATGCCCACTACTGGAATGTGATGGATTCATTAATTTTATTTTCCCTGCCTGTAGAAACTCATTATATTAGTTTTTACATAAAATAGTTCCTATATGTGCTAAAGATGAAGGCTGACTGTTTATTCTGAGAACTAATGTTGTGACCATGAAAGCAATTTAAAACACATCTCCTGGGATGATGACTGTGTGCTTATTGGTTTCAGTCGATAGATTGGAGCCCTACAGTGACACCACAGTGCCTGTAAAAGGAGGGACTGGGATCAGTTGTGCCTTTACACCGGCTCATATTTGTAATGTGCCTCATATAATTCATCTTATGAACAAAATCAGTACAAGGCAAACCATAATCAGTTCAAAGAGTAGAACAATTATCCTGAGCTTGCAAATGCTTTCCAAACCTATAGTTGTAGAAAATATTCATCTTGTTTGCCAAGTTTACATTCATCTCATTCCTGCTCTCCAGAGACAACTCCTATTATCTACTTTTCTCTGGCTTCTCAGAAAAATTAGCTATGAAATATGAGGAGAAGACTCCCTTAGCTAGCACTGTAGATCCCTTCATTCTGTCGCAGATAAATAAATAAGAAATATGTATATATGTATGTATGATGGATTTTGTGGTACCATGTGCTAGGCAAGTGCTCTAATATGAAGGCATGTTCCCAGTACTCTTTTTACTTTTTTTTTTCTGTTTTGGCAACAGAGTTTTACTGCCAAGGGTGCCAAGGGTGGGTTGGAATTTATTCTGTAGCCCATGATGGTATTGAATCTGAAGTTGCAGTCTGCCTGTCTCAGCTCCTCAAGAAGCTAGAATTGTAGGTCTTATGCAGTCTTTAATGTTTAGAAAAGTCTAGAGTGAACTTTTGTGTGGTGGCATTCATCTGTGGAGCCAGCACTCAGAAGAATAACACAGGAAGATTCTTGAGGAGTTCAGGACCTAAGTAACTGTCTTAAAAAGGCTGATAATTACAACTTTAGTGGTCCAAAATATGGCTGCATATTATTAAAAATAAATTAAATTTTATATAAAATTAAATATTTATATGTAAAATAATTGAACCACATAATGGTATTTCCCCATTTACCCCCCTTTAAGGCTTATTTATCAGGTATCCAAATGGTGTTACCACGTATATATTTAGTTCAGATCATCAAAGACTGAAGGTCTACATGACTTCAGGCCTCCCAACCACAGGCATCTTTACGACATTAACATTTCCCCACCTTCGCCCTATGTGCCTTCTCTCTCACAGTGAAAATCTCAGCCATAACTCACGAAGGCTCTTTCCTCACCTTCTTTCTATCCTAGAAAATACCAACTTACATAAATCCTAAAATGTACTACATCTAAAAGAAATATATAGAACAGGTGGAGTGAAAATGAATATAAATAAAATACAAGGAAAAAATCACTTCAGATTATACAGACATTAAACATTTATGACATGCACTTCTTAATGAAAAAAACGTAAAAATTTAGACAAAAATAAAAAGTCATATGTCAAAAAGTCATTCAGGAGAACAGACAATCAAAGTGGTCTCATAAGTGAAATGCCTTCCTACAAAAGAAGTCTAGGCTATCATGATTTCACTTGAAATGTTATCAAGTATATTAAGGAAACCAATACAAATTTCTGGTTTCTAAGTTGTGTCATGTGATGTTTTACTGGACACTGTCTTATGAGAGGATGTTTTGCTGAAAACAGACATGTTATGTTTTCTGGAAGCTACCTGGAAAAGGGGCTTGCATGTTATGCTAGGGAAGACACTTGAGAGAACACATGATGTTTGGAAAGGGTATAAGTATAACCCAACAGACAGTGAATGATGACACTGTGGCATTGGTTCGCTGTGCCACTCTTTGCTGGTCTTCACTGGGCTTTGCTGACACTGGTCTTCACTGATTCTGTGGCATTGGTTCACCTTCCCTTCACTGACTTTGTAGACAGAAATGCACCAAAGAACTGCTTGTGATATTCTGATGGCTTCTTGCCACTTCTGTGGACTTGACTGATTGGCAGAGACTTGAGTTTTGCTTTTGTTTTTGTTTTTTTCTGGATCAAACTGCCCTTGCTGATTTGTGAATGCTGTTTGTGAGTGGAATGAGCAGCCATTGCTGAGTTGTGTGAAATGAATTGCTGATATCCTGACAATGAAGATTGGATTTGCTTCAAAGAACTAATTCTAAACATGTCCACACCATCCTTTGTCCTATTACTTAACTTCCCAGTACTTCTGGTGGGTAATAGCCTAGAAGGGAGGTTAAAGCACTTAAGAACACTGATTAAAGTAGATTTAAAAAATATAAGCCTACATACAGGTGGCACCTAACATGGGTACCAAGCCCTCTTAAGCTTTCCTAGAAAATAAGAGAATAGTTTATAAGTAATACTTTTAAATCTCTAGTATTACCCTGATACCAATGTGAAAGACATTATTAAAAATTGCAACTTGATATCTCTCATAGAACTAGGTATATATTTTAATAAATGTAAAGACAGAAATAATTAGAAAACCATGGCTGCAATATAAAAATATTATATCATGTATATAGAGACTTGAATCAAAAACAGAAACAGTCCTCTAAGTGTCCTATAAAAGGTCTAACCAAGAAGATTCATATTTCAACAAAAGCCTTCAAGTCACTAGAAGAGATTATTCACAGCCAAGCCTCTCAATAGCCATGCAGTAGAAGGGTAGTACTTTCAACTTTCAACCATAGAAGGGTCACCAATTATATAGTTATAGTTAATGATGAGGGACAAAATCATCCTCCTGCCCAAAGTTGAGACACTGCTAGAGGCCTAGTCTATCCCCCCATTGCTCTCTGGCCCTATTGAGTCCTCCCATCCTCTAAGGAATGGCTTCAGATTGTCATCTTTTAATCGATATCACCAAAGCCCATTTGACTTACAAGTCTTGCTGTTACTTCAAGTGCAACAAATCCAACTCCAGTCTTGTATTTTCATGCCCAATGTGTGCATGTGTTTTCCAGATTGTTTTTAATGATCGGACACTCTTCCAACCACCCAAATTCAAGCGTTCATCGTTTTTTTAATTTTTCCCCTATGACTCCTCTCTGTACAGACAGCTTCTCCTATCAAGTCAGATTTTGAAAGGCTTAATCTGCCTTCTTTTATTTCATTTCAACAACTCAGTTCTGACCCTATCAATTAAACGGTTCTATCAAGGGTTGCTTGGAGATGTCACAGCATTTCTCTCAGTATCTCACTGCATTGTATCCGACTGCATGCACTACAACATAATAAAAATCTAGATTACAGATTCCGTGTTTCCCTCAAACTTAGCCTAACCTAGCTTTCTACAGTTGTTATGATTAATAATAATACATGCTTGCTCTGTATTATTTCTTTCAAATATTTAACTATCCACTTTAGCCTTGGTTACACTCTTTCTTTCTATCTTCTAGTCTCTGACTATAACTGAGATCCTCTCCACTAACATCACGTGCGGAAGCTTGCTCTTTACTTCAAAACCCATAGTTCTATTCTTCTATACAGTTTACCCTGGTCATCCCAGCAGAAAGAGTTTGCCGCCATTCTGAATCTCTAGTTCCCTCCTTGAATTCCTACATAACAAGTAATACTTTCTAGAAACTGCAAAACAATCTCAAGCCAGAGGCAACTGCCAAGAGATGGACAACTAAACCTTTTAATCTAATTATATATTTCTACACTTAAAATGGTGGGCCATATTGTAAATGGAACCACCCAAAGGTGATCTAATATATTATGTTAATCCATCTTGTCAATTACGTCTTTACGACCTGGTGTGGAAGATGCCGGAATAGATTAGCCCCTGGGAAGCTCAGCTTTCTGTGACACTCTGATATGCTGTCATGATCTTTCAGCCTTTATATGAAAAGTATCTTGGGAATCTGAACTATCACAATCTAGCAGGGGGATTCTATGAGGTGACTACTCTACACAATGAGGACACTTTAAATAAGAAAAAAGAAAAAGACACATCTGGTGTGTGTGTGTCTTTGTAGGAGTGGAAAAGTTGAACTAACGGGAACACAAGGAAGTGTGTGGACAAGAGCCAAGCCCAGCCTGCATGGTGTGGTGCTGCACAGCAGAGAGGGCACAGTGGAAAATCTTCAGATGGAACTAAGGGAGGGAAAGGGGGAAAAAGAGGACAAAACCATCTCAAACTTCATGCCCGTCAGACATTCTTACTAGGAAAAACAAAGAAAAAATAGGAAGAAAGCTAATACAGGGTTGAGAGTTAGATTAGCTAACCTTTTTTTTTTTAAGGTATGTTTAAAGAGTTTGTTTACTGACAGCTTAGTAAGAACAGGACAAAGTGCAGTTGGGGGTAGGGATTGTCAATCAAAGGAGCATTATTGTCCTCTAGAGAGAAGAAAATGACACTAGAATACTCAAACATTAACCAATTGAGAATTTAAATATGGATAAAATAACCTACAGGTTGATATTGATAAAATGATACTGTATAATACTTGTGATATTAAATTTCCCAGCTCGTTTCCACTGTATCTCATTTCTTTCTTGATAATTAAACCAAATGATGCCATGGCCACTCCCTGATCTACACAGCACATGGAAACATGTAAACACACACACACACACACACACACACACACATCTGCACTGCACATGCAAGAGGAGTAACTAATTACTCAGGCATCTGCCTGCAGTAATGATGGTCTGAGACCTCAAATAAGTACAGGAGTGTGGCTCACAGTTCACAGGCACTGCCATGGTAGAATGCTGAAGCCGTTATAACATTTTAATTGTACCCTCTATGCATTAAGTGCATCTAATATAAATATCACATAAATAGTGACAAATAAAACTGCCAATTAAGTGAGTGGCTAGAGAGATGCTCAGTCATTAAGTGTCTGCTGCACAAGCTGAGGGCCTGAGTTTGGATCCCTAACACCTGTGAAAAAAGCCAGGCGTGGTAATGTGCATTTGTAACCCCAACACCATGAGTGGAGAGGGGCAGAGATAAGCAGCTCCCTCATGTTCATTGGGTAGCCAGCTCAGAAGAATCAGTGAGCATTAGAGTTAGAGTCCGTGAGAGACTCTTAATAACAGTTAAAAAAATAAAAAAGGGGAGAGGATTCAAGATACCTGATGTCCACCTCTGGCCTCTATACAAACCCTACCACCACCACACACACCCATACTATACACACACACACACACACACACACACACACACACACACACAATATATACATACACTACACACACACCACACACTTACATATACACCCATACTACAAGCACAGCTCATATACACTGATACTACACACATACTCATAATACACACTAACCCAAACATGCACACTCACACCCATACTACAACATTACACACACCCCCACATTACATACTTATACACACAAAGACACACACTCATACTACACACACACAAACTACACACTAACATAAACACAAACACTCAGAAATTCACATGCCCAATCTACACACATATAATACACCCACATTCCACATTTATACACACACTCATTCATACAGACACACACCCATATTACACACATGTACTCATCCAACAAACACACATAGTACACACTCACATACTGAAACACACACTCACAAACTCATTCACACACACATACTACACACTCACACCATCACACACACACACAGACATACATACTACACACACACATGCCTCCATACTACACACTCACTCACTCACACACACATACATACACAAATGTATACAAACACATACTCCCATATGTTCACACCCATACTGCCTACATATACACACATATACATACACAAACACACACAAAGAGACACACACTTTGTATTAATTCATTAAAATAGGATCTTGCAGCATGAGGGAGCTAGTGAGAACAGAGAGAAGCATAATTTCACAGAAATTGGAATAGTTTATGACTGGGATTCTGCAGAAGTTACTAAACAATGCAGGCAGAAGTGCTGACATACAGAAGCCAGGCTTGGCTGCTCTCAGTCAGCTCGAGAGCTCTGCAGAACACATACGAAGCATGGTTATCCCACCTCTTTGCTCGTTTTGTTCGGGTCTCCATTGATTCTGCCACAGACACTCAGCCCAACTTCCATATGGACTTACATTATTTTGATTGTGGGCTATTTTACTGATCATACACTGACCTTGTTCATATTTTCTTAATAAAATATCATCCAAAAATGAGTTAATTAAACCCAACAATGAAGATCTTCCTTAGCTGTGCTTCAGAACATATCCCTGTAGAAACATGTTCTCGCATGATATTCCCCTCTGCAACACTTTATACTTTGAAAAAAAATATACCCCGAAGTGTGTAATTGAGGCTTTAAAATGGTGTGCAGCAACAATAAAGCAAGCTGCCCCCACCAGCAGTTGGCAGGGGGCTGGCAGTATTTATTTCATAGGGTACTGTGAACACTGGCTGCCATTTCCAAAGTAAGAAAATGTACCCAAAAGCTAGCTTTGCTGTCAGGATTGCTAAGGTCTCTTGTTCGGGAACATGATCGCACAGATGTTCAATTGCTTCTCGCTCATCGTCAGTCTCTTTCCTCCTCTCGGAAATGAAGTCTCTGCTATAGAATAGGGCTTTGACGGCCTCTGCATTAAACAGGATGAAGCAGCAACTCTGGTGGGTGTAATAAAAGCTATGAATAGACTGCTTCAGCTTGGGGCGCTGTATGTAAGCACAGCTGCAGGGAGGTCTTGAGAAAAGCGTGTTCATCTGTCAACATCTCCTGCAACAGGTGCCTGAAGTTCCTCTTCTGTTCCCAATATCCAGAAGCCTATCGCACCACACATTTCTGTTTATGATATCAACTTCTGTGATGATGTTAGAGCCGTGTTATAATATTCACAGTGTAATAAATACTGTTGATTTAAAGAAGCATCTGTGGTCCTCCTTGATCAGGAGGCTGCACGAAGCTGTCCTGGCTGGCTGCATAAACAAAATCTTCACATTTCATTAACTTTCAAAAGGAATTTCTTCACTAAGAAATCAAAAATGAAATCTCAAAATAGAACTTGACTGTTCTTAGGAAACAGTAACAGGCAGACTTCTCCCTCTGTATCCTGAGAGTTATTAAATACATATTGGAATTGCAAAATATGAACTCATGCTTCTTTAAGGTGCCACCCAAGGAGCATCAGTGTTGTACGAAGTCAGGCATTTCAGCTTTCATGTAAAGTCATCTCTAGAATTATAAGAATTGTTAGACCCTTCAATCCTCACCATATGCTTTGGGGGAAAGATATCTGTTGTAATCATTAAAGTAACATCATTTTCCTTCTTTCCTAACCCATCTTCTAATTTAAAAAAATAAAAGTTTAGAAGACTTCACTTAAGAACCTGGGTTTATTTTATCCAAGCAGTCATGAAAATCTTTAGAACAGCAGATTTTTTTCTTTGTTTTTAGGCTCCTGTCCCCTCTTCTCCTATCTCCTCCCTTCCCATTGCTCCTGCCCTTTCCCTCCTTCCTTCCTCTCATGCAAGTGTGTGTTCGTGCATGTGTGTGTCTGTGTGTGTGTGTGCATGTGTGTGCCTCTGTGTGTGTGTGTGTGTGTGCCTATGAATAAAGTATTCACAGACTACTGTGGCTACTGTGTTGAAATGGAAAAGGAGGAGGGATGCAGACCACTACCCAGAGATACAGAAATCTCTCAGTAATCTGTCTGGTTTTAGGTCAGCAGAGGAGAGCTGGAAGATTTTAAATTCTGGTAGGAAAGACATGAGGACCTGAACATAGGGCTTCGACCATGGATAAAGGAAGGGACAGAAAAACATTTGCTCCTACTTTTTAACTGTAGCTAGCAAAAGCTGCTACTTACTGAGATAGGGGAGGCTGGCGAGGAGACTGGTTTGAGCAGAGTATCTGTACTGTGTGGACAGTTCAGGAGGCAGGAAGTATTTCAAGAAAGGTGAAAGCAGTGAGCCAATTAGGAACAGGCCTCAGAAACTCAACAGCTTTGCCCTGGAGGCCCTCCAAATACTGCTTTTAAGAGATAAATATTCTTATTTTTATGTTTTCCAGATTTAAAGATGAACAGATCCACTATATATAGTTAAATATACTGAATTTTATTAAAGGGCTAGAGATGAGGTACTTTCATGACACTGTAACAACACTATACATAAGTATCACATACACAAACACACATATTTAAAAAAAAAAAGGAAAAAACTGTCATTTTTAAAACATCATGGAGTTTTCTAATGGTTAAATCTTCCTCTGCTCATTTCTTGGATTATCTGAGTGCATGTTTAGGTCTCTTCAGCATTGGGTTAAAGTCGGAAACTAATTCTGAGGAAAACCTAATTTTGGCTGGCACCAAGCACGTTTTTTCCCCAAAAGCGTTCCTAGCACGTGTTTGCGCATGCGTTTGTGCCTGGAAATGGAGTGCACATGTGCCACAATGTCCTTCTCCAGATGCCATCCACCACTAAAGCTCTCCAGTGTGATTCGACTGGCTTGCGGCTCCACCTGTCCAGCTTCCATCTCCCCAGCTGTTTATTTGGTTCTGGAGATCCAAACACCAGGATCTCCTGCGTGTGCAGCAAGCACTTCATTGTCTAGGTCCATGGAGATGGCTCTAAGATATAAGCACACAGTGCTGAACACTTGAAGCCTGAAGTTCAGGACCTCACAACCTCACAGGGCCAACCATTCCAGGTTAGCATCTCAGACACCAACACGGATGCTAAGCTACACTATTCTTCTCTCCCTATGGTGTGCCAACTGGATCTTTAGTTTTCTGGAGCATTGCAAGTGATGTTTCTTTCCTCCATGTTTCTGGAGGAAGTCTGTCCACCACATGATAATAATGGTCATTCTTTCTCTGTGAAAACACTGTCAGCTATTTGGGTGTCCAGATTTCCAGAAGTTTCAGTGACCTTCAGAATGCTGTCATTTACCCACTTGAAAATGCTATTCCTAGAAAGGGCCTTTTGGTGTAAACCTCCTGAGATATAGTACAGTGTCACTACTGAATCCTTGGATGCGAACAGCTAATGCAATCTCTGTTTATCAGCCCCATTACAGTGAACTGAAATCCACCTACTAAATTAAGTAAGGCCTTTACCACATGAAGCAGATTTAGTACAATTTTACAAGGTTGTGCATATACAATTAGTATATGCACAACTAGATGCTCTACTCTTTTAGTCACATGCACCTTTTCTTTAAGGCCTTAACCTAAAAGAACAATTCAAAAGCAAAGGAAAATACAGTTACATCCTATAAATTATGTTTATGGAAATCAGTTGGCCTCCAGTTGTTAATGATTGAAACAATCACCACCCAACTGCCTTCACTTTGTCCCCAGGCTTCTTCACATTTTAAGCCCCCTATCTGTATACTTAGTGAATGCCTTTTCAAAAGCTGGGAAGTTCCCATAATTCACTACGGAATCATTACAGTCACAGCTCTCAATTATAAAGTTCTGCTAAGAGCTTTAATGCCTATTTTGTTTAATCCCTGCAAAACCCATGAGCTAAAGAACATGATCTCCCTCCTGCACAAAAGGAAGCTGCCACTTAGGGAGGGTTAAGGGTTTGCCAAGGGCCACACAGAATTAAGCACAAGAGTTGGTGAGGCTCATACCCAGCCTAGAAGACTCCTGGTCTTATCCACACCAGTTACCCAACCGTCTCTCTTGAGATCCTGCCAAGCACATGGAATTGTTCCTGCTACCTTGAGGGAAGTTTGGCAGCGCTGACACAGTCATCAACCTACAATGTTCCATCCATGCCCTAATAAGATACTAATTATCTACCACTCCTATACCTCTTCTCTGTCTCCCTCTGCAAGAATAACCCGAGGGTATTTTTAAGCTTATTAGCAATCTTGCAGAATGGGTGAGGGAGGAAAAGGTTGTCTATTTATGTATTGAAAAACACTAGAGAGTATGTTCAAATATAAAAGAAAGCATTACTGTTAACTCTAATCAAAAGTTTCTAATCAGAACCCTCATCTTGGTGAAATTATAGACTAGGTATAACCTAGGGTTTGGGACCTTCAGTTAATAATGAAAGAAATAAGGTAGCCTGTGGCAACACCTAACTGTTACCTTTTACACTGTGTGTGGGTAGATATTACTGTTGCTTAGAAATACAACTAGTACAAGCCTGCATAAGGAGTGTTGTTATAAAAAGGGCTATGGGAAGGAGAGAAAGACCCCTTGCTAGGCATATTCTGAAACACATACTCAGAGGGTAAAAGCTGCTGCTACAGTCACAGTATAGGAATTTGGGGACATGTTTAGAACTATATGCAAATTAATTAAATGCATGCTAAGAACAACGACCTTGTGTTTCCATTTTAAAACATACTGTTGAACAGCCATATAGGTATCACCCCATCAAATGGTCACTGTGAAATGGCTTTCTATGAACTTCTTTCCCTGGAATCTTCCAAGCCACTGCAGGTTAAGATCCATGATTCCCATCACAGAGCCTGACCACAGAAAATCAATAACGAGCAGACTTGCCTTCATACTAGGCTTACCTCGGGAACCTGAAATATGGCTTCCCTGAACCCATATGTGGTCTTCTTCAGTCAGGGGTGGATACTGAGGCATTGGAAACAGTGGCAGAAATAACTTTGCAAGAGTGTGCACACGTGAATGGAGGCCAGAGGAAAGTCTCAACCACCATTTCTCAAGAGTGTCTACTTCAGTTCTGAGACAAGCTTAGGCTGACTGGCCAGCAAACCTCTCAAGGACCATTTTGTTTCACTACTCCAGAGCAAGTTGAACACCATGCTTGGCTTTTTCACATGGGTTCTAAGGAACAGACTCAAGTCCTTCTGCTGGCAAAGAAACTACTTTACCAAATGGTAATGTTCCCACTTACTGGGGGAACTTTTAAAAAGAAGATTAAATTACTTACTTTTTTAGGTTGAGCTAGATGATATCCTTGCTGATTCTCAGCTATCTGGCATCTTATCACAGCTCTGTAGTCTGCCATAACATGAACCCTCTCTGTTATGGGCCATCATGGTGCCCAACACTGAGATGGAGAAAGAGCCCACATGGTTCAGAAATTCCTCCAAAGCCACTTGACCATTACCTAAGGCCTATTCCTCACCTACTACACAAGGATAGCAGGAAAGGGGTAGGACGTTTGAAAGGAAGCCATCAAACTCTGATGGGGTAATGATTAAATACACAAACCACTAACATTTAGCCTGCAAAAGCAGCAGAAAGACCTCAAAACTCTTAGGCTCATCGGTGAAAGACAATACCTTCTTAATAAACCATTTATTTATATAGCAGTCAAATTGATGATCCCAGGAGTAAAGTTAATAAAGTTATACCTTTTTTGTTACTGTTTTCCTGGGGACGACAAGAGGTGTGTGAGGTAGACATGGACAGACCAGAGGATAACTTTCCATAGTTAGTTATCTTGCCTTCATGCAGGTTCCAGACACACTTCCAGGTCCTCAAGCAATGTACTGAGCACCCCCTACAATTACAGCCTTTTCTCATAGACTTGCTGTTTGTTGTCTTTTAAACACATATTTTTTACCCTAGAGTTTAGCAAGTTAAAAAAAAAAAATCCAAGTTTGAAGCTGGATGTGGTGGCTCACTCCTTTAAACCCAGCGCTTGAAAGGCAGAGGCAAGTGGGTCTATGTGAGTTCAAAGCCAGCTTGATCTACATAGTGAATTACAGTGCAGCCAGGACTACATAGAGAGACCCTGTCTCAAAAAGCAAAACAAACAGAAAATTCTGGATGTGAAAGAAGTTATGCTTTATGGGTTACATTTTTTTTTTAGTCATGTTATACATAACCCATTCTGTGGTTTACTTCTCTCAGGTTTGGAACAAGGTAGTTAACACACACACACACACACACACACACACACACAGAGAGAGAGAGAGAGAGAGAGAGAGAGAGAGAGAGAAACAGAGACAGAGACAGACAGAAAGACAAAGAGAGACAGAGACAAAGACAAATTTTCTTCCAAAAATTTGGAAGAAGCTTCCTAAAGCAATTAGCTGTTCCTACTTGAAGGATCTTTCTATTTAAAAGTTCTTTACTAGTGATTAATTTCTATTGCAGCAAAGCATTGTGCAGCATCAGGCATCAGAATGCGCTGTTTTATCACTGTTGTTGTTACTACACATGGATCTAACATCCCTGACACACAGTACTGTGTAATGAATTCGTCTCTTTTGTGAGTAACTTCAACAGCACCCCTTTGCAAACTATGAATCAATCAAGTGCCATTCGTTTTCTTTGAAGTGGACTCCGGCTTCTCCTTCCAAGACTGCCAGAATCTGCCTCTGGAAGCCCAAAGCCTTGAACTCTGTTTGTCAATTCAGGTGCGGTGTTTTCTTGGCTCTGAGGCTGGCTTGTTTCTCCAGGCTAATTATGAAACCTCCTGCTCCTGGCAGGAGAGGCACACAGCTTACAGCTGAGCACCACCATCTTGCCTTTGAACAGTGGGACTTGTCTCCTTGTTTAACAGTGCTGAGAGCAAGAAGCTTGGAAAGGTCCCTCCCTCATCTGGTAAGTCGGGGGCATCATCCCAGATTTATAACTCTCTCTTAATGAAGCTGAGCTGAGCTGGGTCGGCCTTGCACCCTTTCAGTGTGCTTTGCCAATGTTGCTTTGCTGCAGTTGGCTGGGGTGTGCTTAAAATGAAGCACATCGTTAACCACAAAGAATGGTCCCTGTTTTCTGTGATTTCAGATCTCTTGCAGGGACTTCCTCAGTGAGAGGCCTGACAGCAATGACCCAGATGCTCCACACTGCTCGACACAGAAAAGCTTCAGTTTTGGAATGGGCCAATGAGCAAGGTTACCACAAATGATGACATATGTGTCGGACTCCATTCACTGGTGATGTCTACCCCCATAGGAAGGGGTGAATCCATTTTTGTGCAAATCAGGAGCACATCTGACAATGATGCTCTCTTCTCTCACTCACACAAACTGGGCATTCATACACGGGATTACTAGCCTCGAATGGGCACTCACAGTTGCTAAGTGGTCCCGATGGGGGTAGAGTTGTTGTGTCAAAGGGCCAAAGAACAGGGGAAGGGCAGGAGTCCATCAGAGGATTGAAAGTCTGGCTGATACAAGAGACAAGTATTTTTACTGTGCTTCTGAGAAGCCAATTGTAAAGGACAGAGTGTTTCCCACCTGACTGGGGTCCTGCTATTAAAGACAGAGTAGAAAATGACCTGCCCAGCACCCCAGACAGACTGTAATTCTGTAAGTATAAAGCCCCGTTTATCCTTCATACACTTTATCCTGTAGTTTACCCAGAAGCAGGCTTCCCTTCATAGCAAACCCTTCCCCTCTTCCTTCCCATTTTGACTATAGCTGGACTGGTACAAATGATGATACCTCTCAGAAGGCCAGAAGATCCCCAAATGGGCAAATTGAACTTCCAGAATTAACAGGCCCTTAGGCCTCAGTGCTGCTCATTCACTTGTTTGCTTTGAAACAGCATCTTATTATGTATTCCAGGTTGGTCTCAACCTCAGTATCCTCCTGCCTCAGCCTCTCTATGGCAGGAATTATAGGTGTGTGCCACCATGTGGAGCCCCAGGTATATTTTTAAGACTAACTAAGCCTTGCTGATTCATGGAAATCCATATATATATATATATATATATATATATATATATATATATATATATATATACACACATACATACATATATATTCCATATACAAAAATATTATATACAATATATTTTCAACATATATATGATGATTATATAAGATATAATGCTTATATGTTATACATAATATATGTATGTCATATATATATATATATATATATATATATATATATATATATATATACACACACACACACATACACACAGACTATCTGTAAGCCAACCAAAAAATGTTATAGTGTCATCTACAAAGATGGGTCTAACCTGAAT
Source organism: Mus minutoides (assembly GCA_902729485.2). NCBI lineage: Eukaryota > Metazoa > Chordata > Mammalia > Rodentia > Muridae > Mus > Mus minutoides. The sequence goes on from LR750060.1 coordinate 977,603, forward strand.
AAGTGATTGGGAACCATTAAAAAAGACAGGTATGCCAAAGTTCACAGAGAGGGAACTGAGTGGCTAAATAGGAGGTGGGGGTGGGATGAATACCATTAGAAGGATAGGATCAGTCAATGAATGAACATTGTCTCCTGATGTAAGCAGTGTCAAAGTAGAGCACACAATCATACATAAGTGTTTAGAGTGACCAAAGGCATGGTGAAAGGAGAGAGGTGTGGTGGAATCCACTTTATAAAAATGGCTACACTGATACACTCTGTTATCAAGACAAGGTCTGCTCCTTTCTGAGTCTCTGAATCTGTGACAACAGCAAAAGTACATCGGTGACTGACTCAGACGGAAGGTCACAGATGGCAACACTGAGTTTCTACCGCGGCCTCTGGGAATGATCAGTCTGAGAGCAGCCATTCTGCTGTGAGGAAGCCCAGCAGCCAGGTGGAAAGGCCACAGTCACACCACAGAACTGGCTGAGTGAGGGCCCAGCCACTGGTCAACCTCAGTCCCAGACAGACAGACAGAAAAGTGAGTAAGCCTTCAGATACTGCCAACCACTCCTCTTAGAGCTGACCCAGAATGGAGAACAGCAGCTGACTCCACCAAGCCCTGCTCAAATCATATATGTCTGAGTAAAATAAAGGTCATGTGCTAAAATATTATGTTTGTGGTAATTTTGTTTTAACATAAGAGTCAGTAGCCCAGATAATGGCCAAGACTCCCAGATACTGCAATCATCTCCTGTCATAGAATAATCACCCTGGAAGGAAGTTAGACTTGTCTTTCGTTGTCCCATGGACCTTCATGATTTATGTTGACAGTTGATTCAACTTAAGTTTTATTCCTTTTTGGTCCAAGATTACATCATCTGTCAGCTAGACCCCAGTAGAAAATATACATGTGTGCACTGTGTGTAGACTTGAGTAAGCAGCACACACACACACACACACACACACACACACACACACACACACTGAATTTCTGTGTTCTCTCTAAAACAATACAAACTAAATATCTGGCAATAGTGAATTTGTGCTCCCCTGAAAACATAACTGAGGAAACCTGGCTATCCCGCACGATCCAGCTGCTCTTGCATCTCACCTCTTCTCCTCAGGCCATGCTCTGCTTTGCCTGTCCTCTTGATTTCTCCAGGCATTTGGCTTTGTGGCATCCATGGAGCCAAAAATCCTTTTCCTTTTTGCTTAGCCATAGTCATACCCATAGTCAAACTCATAGTCATACCCGTTTGCAAAGGAGTGTTTATAAAACATGAAAGTTTAAGTTCAAAATTACATGGAAAGGGCTGAGCTATTATAAGGGGAAAGCCATAGAGGAGAGAGACTGAGATGTCAGCTTGGGTTAAACCACACAGCCTGATGCTGTTGTCCAGCTGTTGGTGCATGCTGTACTTAACACTAATGCCCCAGGGACCCAATGCTTTTTGTGTCACTGCTCTATTCAAAGTTTGTTCTCACTGGAAGCAAAATTGCATGAAAACCATAGTCTACTAATAAAATCATATATGTCCCACTAAAGAAGCATGCTTTGGTTTGAGCATAGTTAATTAAGGCACACCTATCATACTACTGTACGAGAAATCTTAAATAAATATCTAGGGAGAAAAAAACACCTTTAAGTATTAGAGAATAAAATCTCCCACTCTAGATTGCTGGCTGTAATCAAAACTTTTTAATTGATATTATTAATATTTTACCTAATTAGAGAGGTTTTTAAATAGGCTCTCTTGCCACCTAACCACTTAATGTGTGCCCTAAAATCAGAAGAATCTCCAAGGAAATGAAATGGTAAAGGAAGTCAGGCAAATAAGAAACTGAGTAACTCATATATGAAATCAAAGAATGTATTTCTGAAGCAACGGAAAATAGAAAGGGCGATTTCCCATTCATTGCACATACAGTGTCCATTCTTAATGTGTCTCACATTTATATGTAACTACTGCTTTAAGAGGAGTTCAGGGTTTCTAAGTCAATCTGAAAAACACTTAATTCATGCAAAAAAAGAAGCAAATATTTTGTGGCTTAACAAGGTGTTTATGATGGGCGCATTAGCAGCAGTTGGGTCAGGATCCTTCCCTTGGACTTTCATTTGATATCTAATTGTATGGGCTTTCTAGAAATGCTGCTGTTTGGGCAAAAGTGGTATCAAGTTAAATTTTAAAGTGTGCCAGATTGTTGTTACTAAGATGTCGCACACCTGCTTCTATAGGCTGTGCTTGGGTCATGATACTTCACAAAAAAAAGCTTTAATTTTTTTTTTTGCAATAGGTACTAAAATAAGGTACCTTATTTTAAGTAAGCTATTTATTATTATTATTTAAGTAAGCTAGTTGGCTAGTGAGGCCTGGGATCAAATTCTCAGCCAACAAATTCCATATCTGAGATAATGCAGCATCAGAAAAGTTCACGTGGGGGAGGTCAGCAAAGAGAACCCCAGCAGGCTGCACTCTAGCCGAGGTGCACAGCACTTACACGGGGGTGGGGGGTGGCAAGGAAATAATGACTTGGGGAGAAGTAAACACAGGACAGGGTGGCTTGAAAATTCGAATTGCTGTCAATTTGTTTCCAGCCAAACATTCCAGGGTCAGAACTAAAGCTACAATATGATAGCGCCTCAGTCAGAATGTTGTGAAACTCCATCTTAGAAGACTGGGCTAAGTATTGAGCCGTACACGCTGAAATTCACAAGGGGCATTCTTATGCTGCCCAAGGGGAGATCATCTCAGAAGTTTTCATGAGGCTTCTTAGCAAAGGCTTTCGTTCTTGCATGGAAGTTGGCCCGTAAGAAAGTGTGCATATCCACTATGACCCAGATGAAGTTCAATACCCAGGAAGCCGAGCTACAGAATTCTGTTCGTTTCCCTACACATCAAGATGCCTGTATCAGTTAGCATCTACCAGAGCTCTCTCCTCTGGAGCTAATAGGCAGGGAGCGAATCAGATGAATTTGTTACCTATTAAAGCGGAAAACCTATCCCTGAATAGAGGGTTCTGCTTGGAGACTCTAGGTTGTGCACAGGTCGCTAAACCTGGCTTCCTCGACAGCTGTCAATAACAAAACTTTCTTAAGTAATTTTTCAGGGCCCTTCATTCATCTCTTGCATGCTCTAGTAAATGTTGGCGCTGCTCCTGGGATGCCCCCAATACCAATCACTGGAGATTCTCTGTGATTCCCAACCTTAGACAGGCAAGTGCACACAGGTTCCGACCGGTTAGGTCTCCAAAGCTGTGGTCTATTTTTCTTGGTGGGGTGGAGGGGAATGTGTGGCCTTTGCGCAATGGTCGGTGAAGTGGGGCACCAGGATGCGAGCTTCCCGAGGAGGTAAACTTCTCCCGCCTAAGACTGCAAATGACACAGGCAGGGACCTCAGGGCAGGCTCGGATGACCCTGAGGCAAAAGGTGGCAAAGGAAGTCAGACGGACTCTGCTGCGCGGAGCCTGTATCAACTTCGCCTTTGGATGGACTTCGCTGCCCATCAACCTCCCAGGGCGATCCTAGCGCAGGGAGCTCCCGGAAGGGACCCGAGCTTACCTGGAGGTAGGGCTGCCCGTGGGCCACTCCGCCTACCACGATGTCTGCCGCGGCCATGGTCCCGGTGGGCGAGAAGCCGAAGCCCACATAGCCATTCGTGCGTACCTCCAGGCGGAAGGCCAGCCTCTCGCCCTGCCGGCCCCAGTGCAGCCAGTACTTTTCTTCGGGATCGAGGACCACGCGGTGCGGGTACGAGCGGCCCGGGCTCCCCGCAGCCGTCGCGGGGAGCAGCGCCCACAGCACTAGCAGCGGCCAGCCGCACATCCTTCTGTCCCGCGCCGCACCTGGGCTGCAGCCACTGGGGGGCGAAGACCGGGGAGCCCAACTTGGGACCGCCCCGGGGCTGGCCGCTCCCGCCCGCTGTCCCCGCCCCCGCTGGCGCTGGGTCCTACCAGGAGACTCCCCAGCCTCTCCCCAGGCATCCACCTGCTGTCACCGTTTATCCGATTTTGTCCCTGAAGTCTGGGTTAAGAGGGCAAGAACGAGAGGAACTTCCTGGAAGAAGCGGAGAAAAGGGGACCCAGCCAGTTAGAGGAAAGGAGGAAAAAAGGAATTGATGTGCAGACTGGGAGGGACCTAGGGAAGGAATTGAAAAGTGATGGGATAGAAAAGCATCCCTCTGGGGACCGCGGGAGGGAAGAGACAGCTGGGAGAATCTGGGGTGTGGCAGAGAGAAAGGGAAAGCACCCCCACCCCCAGATGGTAACTGCGCAATTTGCATCCCTGGCAAACTTTTGACTTTTGACTTTCCTCATTGGAGTAGCGATGCCTGCTCATCCAGCAGGGAAGGCACACCCTCACCCCCTTCTCCCTTCTTTCAGTCTTTCCTCTTCTGGGAGGAGGCAGGGCTAGGGAGATGGGGTGCAATTCTTAGCTCTCCTGCTGATTTAGGAGCTTTCCATCAGGGTTTGATTTCTTCTGTTTGGTGGTAAAGGGATGACTTCTACCTACACATCAGAGGATTAGGTCAAGGTCAGCTTTCCTCTGAGTCCCTCTTCAGCCCCTGCCACAGGGCCACCAATCCTTTTAAGTTCTGGCCATGGTCCTGTTAATCTCAAGTCTTGCTTGGCTTGTTGGTCTTTGAACACAACACTTCTGCATTCCAGATGCTCACTACTCACACTGAGGACACATTAAATTCCTCAGTAGTTTATGTACACTTTAACATATTTCAGACGCAAACTCTTGTGTGATTTAAAAAACAAAACAAACAAAAACCAAATAGGATAACAAATAAGGGGAAATCAGACAAAAAACCGATAAGCACACTGTTGCTCTCTGTACTACTTTTGTCCAAGTGTATGTAGATGCCAGTATAGGATGTGTGTGTGTGTGTGTGTGTGTGTGTGTGTGCTCGCGTGCACACACACACACACACACACACACACACACACACACACTTCTATTGCTTAAGTCTTATATTGCTTTGATTGTCAAGTTGACACAAAGCTTCCAACACAGTGTATATGTTTGTATGTTTGTGTGTGTGGTGTGTGTGTTTGTATGTGTATATGTAGTATGTGTGTTTCTGTTTGTATGTGTGGTGTGTGTGTATGTGGGTATATGTGTGTATTGTTGTGTGTGTATGTTGTGTATATATGTGTGTATGTGTGTATATATGTAGGTATCTGTGCAAAACCTGTACATCTTTAAACTCTGTTAGAAGGTATCAAGGTTAATTTTTTCTGAAAACCAAGTTATATTTATATGAAGTTAATTATTTAGTGTGGAGCTTACATTGTAGAAAATTTCAAAATATTGAAGTTAGAGCTCTGATTTAGAGATGTAGTAAAATCTCACAACATGGGAAATATCTATACACACACTTAACTCCTTTTTGCCTGTGTTGACTAGAGTACTTCAAAACCTTCCCATCCATTTCTCAAGTATTCCCCAAATCTGTCACTTTCCCTATGAAGTGAAACTTTTATTGTTCTAGTTTTCCAGTTTATTATTCCTAAAATAGCCACAATGATGTCAATTAAGTTTTATATTAATATGTACATTATATATAAATATAGTCTTTTCTGAAGGCAACTTTAAGATGGAACTGCCTCCTGAAGGATTTGGGCAGCTGTCTGTTGAAATGATTTGTTCCCAGATAAGAGGGCACCACTGTACACAGGGTTAGCCAGTGACAACAGGACAGCATGAGAAAAGCGGGATGTGAGGATCTTGGGTCAAGTTAGAGCTAGCAAAGCCTTGAGAGAGGTGGAGCAAGGGGAACGGAACCCCAGTGCAACTCTGTGGAGGTACTGAGTACAACTGGGTGGCACCTATGCTGCCGCAGTGCCCTCTGGGGAGGTAATGAGGACAGCAACAGATGGTGGCAGCCTTCCAACTTCAACCATCTACCAGGGATTTTGGCTGATGTTGCTGGATTCCACCGGAAGAAGGAGTGATGTAGATAGAAAGAGTAAGATAGCCAACGATGGAGACAAGAGAAGTGGACTGCTATGTCACCGGAGGCAGACTTCCTATATTGAGTACCCTCTGTCTTTAATGACAGGGATGTCCGAATTATGAAAGCTAAGCTTTCTGTTTTGTGACCCTTTTGTTACCCTGGAAATGAACACATCAGTTATATGTGCTTCCTGTGCATTTCTATTTAAATTCCAAATTCACATCTGCCAGGACATTTTCTGTCTTGTCGCGCAATGATGCCACTCCTTGTAAGATTTGACTGACATTCCTGTTCATCCAATCGCTTGTCTCATTTAATCATTGTCTCTGGGTACAGGCACACTCCCTCTACATTTGTACATTTGTCTGCATTCCATCAGACAAAACGGGGAGGCGCTATGTTACATTTCATCCTCAGGGTGCTGGGTTCCCAGAACCCCAGGAGCAAGTGTGGCGGACAGATGGGGGTCCCAGTGCGGGTAAGAAATGACACAACCAGGAGTGGTGGCGCATGCCTTTAATCCCAGAACTCGGGAGGCAGAGGCAGGTGGATTTCTGAGTTCGAGGCCAGCCTGGTCTACAGAGTGAGTTCTAGGGCAGCCAGGGCTATGCAGAGAAACCCTGTCTCAAAAAACCAAAACCAAAACCAAAAAAAAAAAAAAAGAAAAAAAAGAAAAGAAAAGAAAAGAAAAGAAAAGAAAAGAAAAGAAAAGAAAAGCCACAAGCTGGGCCTAAAGTTGGGGTCCTCAAACTCCAGACACCCAGATGCCACTGGAAACCACAAGGAGGGCGGTAGGCCCTGGGCAAGTTTGGGGGGGTGGGTTAGCTCAGGGGTGAGTATACAGAGCACAGAGGGGCCTTCTGTGGGAGACTTCGGTTGCTCTGTATGACAAAGTCCCCCGCCCCCGACTGCGGTTCTTGAGAAGAGAGATAGTTTTTGCTTGCCCAAAGTGTTTATTCATTGTTCATCGTGGAAAATGTGTGAATACAACTTCATCGGGGTGGACCAGTGGTTAAATACCTTTTGTAGGAAGGAATGTCTGGGAAGGGAATCTTATAGGCTAAACACTGAGAGTCGGCCAACCTAGTTACCTCCTTAGGATGGAGAACTCTGGGCTCTATGCTATTTGACTAGCTGTCACGATCCTCATGTGGGGTGTCATGGTCGCATGCTCCAGGACAGGAACCGAATCAGGAATAGATGAAATGCCAACCATTCTCAGATATGAGAGTTACCGGGCGGGGTTTCCAAATCCACTCAACGTCCTTAGTTTTTGTCTGGTGACACTGTCCCACTTGCCCCACAGTCTGCCACTCAGCGGACAGAGGTATTGGTTCATGTTCCAACAACACCTTTACAGATTGCTTGCTCTGCCAGGATTGTCCTTTCTCTCCTCTGCCCTTGGAAATATTTCCTGAGCCTCTTTGCACAGGTGTCAATCAAGAGGTATCAATTCCTCAGCTGCAGTATATGAACAGTTTCAGATGTCCTAAATCATCCAGAACACATTAGCGCATGCACAGTCTGTATGCATGCTTGGTCTCTTAACTGCCCCATTGCTTAGCGAACAGACCAGCAGAGAACCGATACTTAGTGAGTATCTGCAGGAAAACCAAGTCCAAACGTCTCTATGTTATCCTGTTAACTAAGTGGGCTAGGGAGGGCAAGCATTAGTGCTGTGATCAAATGCTATAATTTACATGGGTATTGTAATGGTATTGTAATGGTTTGGAAGGAAATAGCCCCATAGCTGATAGGGAGTGGCACTATTGGGAGGTGTGGCCTTGTTGGAGTAGGTGTGGCCTTGTTGGAAGAAGTGTGTTTCATTCTCTTCCTGCTGCCTACTGATCAGAATTCAGAACTTTCAGCTACCTCTCCAGCACCAGGTCTGCCTGCTTCCTACCATGATGCTAGTGGACTAAACCTTTGAATTGTAAACCAGCTCCAATTAAACGTTTTCCTTTATAAGAGTTGCTGTGGTCACTGTGTCTCACCACAGCAATAGAAGAAACCCTGACCGAACTAAGACAAAATATAAGAGACAACACATGAATTACAACACAGAGAGGGGTAAGTTGGATTCATGAAGATCAAGGAGCTTGAAGTTTTTGTTTCTTTTTTTTCCAAGAAGAAAATAGATTTTAATGATAACATTAAATGTCAATACCATCAATATGATGAAGTTAAAATTACATATGTAAGCTGTTGGAAAATACATAAAATAGCTTCACAAATAATCCATAGTCAATAAGGTAACAATTTAAAGTTGTATGTATTTAATACTCACATTGGGTTTGTGTGTGTGTGAATCAACAGAGCAGCTCCCACCCACCATGTTGACTGATACAATGATCTACATATTTCATTGAAAGGTCAGGTTGATGACACAATTTTTTTTTAAAAAGGAGTTACTGTATTCTGTCTATACATGATTGGTGTTATGACTCAGTCTTCTGGGGGCTTGAGAAACATTAACACTAATGGGTTCATCTTGAGCTTAATTGAACATAGAGGTCCATTAGCACAGTGCCTACTCAAGAGAGACACTCTACTTACTCTACTTTGGTTTGAACTAGCCAAGCACTTAAGGTAAGATGGAAAAAATTGTCTTATGTTCCCCTTGTAAGTACCTGAGTCTCCTAGGTCAACTCATTTAGAAATAGGTTACTGCATTAATGCCTGTCTTAAATTTATAAGGAAATCGGAAGAGGAACTCGTGTGTGGCTCAGTAGTTGTATAGTGTGGTTAAGCAGATCTGATCCTTAGCAATGGGGCAAAAAACAAGTTAAGGGAGGGAGGTCTATTAAAACTTGTTGTATGGCAGAGGAAAGAATGAGATTGAAGGTAGAGAGAGTTCGTGTTCATCTTTTATGCTATTGATTTTGTAAAAATGAAATGTGACAGTCAGGAAACTCTGGAAAGCAGAGCTAATAAAATAAACTTGAACAAAAAAAAAAAAAACCTGAAAATCTGTCTTCCAAACATAACTCTGTGAATTTCTGGACCATCTCCAGGACCTGCTTGCATTGAAGTATCCCAGGACAGCCTGCTGGGCAAGAATGTGCCGACAAGTGAATTAATTTTGTGAAGACGCCATTTGAAATAAACAGAGTGACTGGAACCTTTGGATGGGGATCATTTTCTTTCCATGTCCTCAGAACACAAGGCTAGATCGGGCTATGGGAGAAGATGAAAGAAAGAAAGAGGAAGGAAGGAGGGAAGGCAGGAGGTAGGGAAAGAACTAGAATTATGTGGGATCTCACATTCAGCCAGATCACTTCTCAGACTTTTCATTCAGAAACTCAAAACTTAATAATTATGTTGATACTCATCCTGTGATAATACACAGCTGGACATCAGCCGGGGTGACAGTACCCAAGCTGAGCTTCCTCATCCCCACCCCAAACCTAAAGTTTATTTATTTTGCTAAGTTAGTCAGTTACATAGGGCTGGTTGCAGGGAGGAGAATAGGAAAGCCAGCAGACAGGCAGGTGAGGGTAAGTCAAAGCAAGGCCATTGGGTATACACTAGGAGGTCTGAAAGAGTGTACTTCTTGAGAAGATCATAATTTTCCTGTTTCTTTGTACCTAAGGAGTAACAATAATATTAAATATTTATAAAGTTTCTCTTCTCTAGGGAGCACACAGAAAAATATTTATGTAAGTGATCAGCAGTTCTTCAACTCTAGAATAAGAAATTTGAAGTATTTTTCTCTGCATTGGTGGGTAAGTGTCTAGTTCAAATTCATCCCCAAGTCAGTGACAGAAAAGACTGAAGCAGAAATGAGATGTCTCTCTGAAATATACTTTCTCCCGCTCTCAGTTCATCTCCAGTAAAAAGCAGGGGTAAAATTTAAATAACTGGTCTTTGCCTTGGAGTTTTCGGTAGGGCTGGTACGTTCCCCATGAGTCAGGCAGGAGGTGCTGTGGACCATGTGGGTTGAGGGTGTGCTCCTCACTGAGATCACTGCTGCTGTGAGTGACAGTAAAGATATGTAAGAAAAGGCATGAGGATCAAGTGGATTTGCTTCTACTACCTAGAGTCTAGAGGTGACTTTGAAATGGGTGCGACTTGACAATGAAAATCACTCTTGGGCTCTGCCTGTTGGGAACCACAGCAAGCAAACCACTTCAGACAAGACATACACTTTAGTGTTGCTAGTGAACCATGCTCTGAAAGTCAGAAGCTTTAACTTTAAAAGGTTGAGGTTGTGGGGTAGGGAAGGAAAACTTTTTCCACTAGCGATGCTACTTGGTAGAATTCCTCTTTACAAGGAGGCGCAGGGGCATCAGCTACGTGTTCCCAATACTTAGCTGTGTTACCATGGAACCATGTATAAAAGATGCCTGTGGGTCTAGTGAGGACAGGCCTTGAACTGTGCTCTTACCTGACTAATCCTTAATGTTAGAACAATACCATATTCTCGTGTCTTGTTAGATCTCACTTCTGAGGGAACCAGACAACCTGAGAGGTCAGCGACCGCAGGAAGAGCCATGAGGGGGTGATCAAAGGACTATGTTACTTACAGGATTGTCAGCTTTGCAAAGAACCATAAAAGAAAGTTTCATATTCTCATCTTGCAGCTATAGGAAATGAGGCCTACGGGAAAGCGAATTGTAACAGAATACAGATTTTAAATTAAATAAGCAGGAAAATGGGTTGCCCAACACAATGAATGTTACCTCTTCCATGTCCTCCTTATAGAGGAAACTAGAGTCTCTCCACTGGTAGTGATTTGAGAGCTTGGAAGAGACGTGGAGTCGAGGGTGGAGGTGGTGAGGAGACACTTTCCTCATCCAAGCCTATAACTCCCCAGTCATCACCCTTTCTGTCAGACTTGGCACTGAAATACTTTGATTTTATAGTTCTGTAGCCATCAACTTAAAGAAAGCATGCCTTCTATCAAAATAGGATAATGACTTCAATTCAAAGTTGAAGGCAAATTCACAACCACACTTAACAATGACAGGTAGGTCTAGGGTAACTCGCTTGACTCCAGAATTCCTCATGTTGTTTGGGAAAATTTAGTGAAATCTATACCATACTGAAATAATCAACTATAATCTGTATTGTAATAAAAGAACATGAAGACCAGAAATGTAAAACTAAATTTTAATATCCAAGATCTTAACTGAAGTCATTATGGCCATTACCAAGAATATGAATAACAGTGAATAAAGTTTCCTCTGAAGAGGAAAATCTAGAGTTAAGCCATTTATCTTTGTATGGAAAGTGACAGATATTGGGCATATTTGGGACTGAAAGCTAAGGCTTTGAAGCATGCTGGTCACCATGGGGATAAAGAGGGAAACTGTGTGTGCCTATTTATTTGCTGTAAGATTTTATTTCATAACTAAATCTAACCTCTAGTTTCAATTATTTTTAGAAATTTCTACTTTTTAAGATCCAAACTATATAATTGTCTTCACATAACTATAGTTTGGTTTTCAAAAAGAATCATTTTCCTTCCTTTGTGTGTGATAGAAAGACACCACTGTGCCAAGAGAAAATTGTTTTTTATTTGTTTTTGTTTTTTATTATTTTTTGGCCTTAGAGTCATAGTGGATAATTGTTCCTATAGGGGAAAAATAATGAGTTACTAAGTTAAAACAGCTATCTCTTTTTCTCTATCCATGAGAAAATTGTCTTTATCCACTTAGTATATTATTTTTCAATAAAAGGTATTGAGGTACTCACAACTCCTACAAAGATCTTGACTATATATGGAGGAAAAATAAGTCAGTCACAGATAACACACACACACACACACACACACACACACACACACACACACACACACCAGTGATAATTCAGCTATTCTTTTAAAGGGGCATGCTACTATTGAATCTATTTTCTTATAGCTGTTAAGAATGTGCAAGTTGAAAATAAACTTTGTGTAGCATAAACTGGGAGAAGATATCTTGAAAGATACAACTTTAAAAACAAAAGAAATTCAGGTATATAATAACTACTTAGAATTCATAGCACAAAAAACATTATGGAGAAAACTGCCAGGATCAAATGTTTTAAATTATGTGTTTATCTTGTGACCTGCAGCAGCATCCGAAAGCAAAGGCATGTAGATCATTTAGACCATAACTTCAGATATCCCATCACTGGCTACAATTTTGAAGTTCTATTGCACTATAATTACCTTTGACATCACTGGGTTTCTCTGTATGTTTTTCTTATATGCACATGCCCTATTTCTACCATACCAACACCCTACCCACTTCTCTTGCCAGGTTTTCTCCTTCCTCCCTACTCTATTATCTTTGTCTGCTAAATTCATGTCATTTTGAACATATAATCTAAAAAGAAAAAAATTCATTAGTAGACCTGACTAATAAGATTTCATTATTGAGATTTACATGTCAGGACTAATAAGTAAGAAAAACAAACAAACAAACCCAAAGCAGGGAAAGAACTCTCCCCTGAGGTAGAATGCAGGAAATCCACATTACTTTTATATCTCCAACACTACTAAAGAGCCTCTTTGCTTCCCTAGCAGAACCAAGACTGATATGAAAAATAAAAAAGAAACTTTTGTGAGAGTTAGCCATGGAAAGAATATTGAATGTATAACTATTCAAGGGGGGAGCCTTGAGATGATTTTTGGAAACTGTTTTTTGTTTTGTTTTGTTTTGTTTTGTTTTTCTGTGTCTTACAAAGAAGTCAAAAAATGTACACAGTCAAACCAGGTCCTGGTCCCATCCTTCCTTCTTCAACATGAGCATGCAGAGATGTGTGCACAGTCTAGGTCCTGTGAAAATTATAAGTTATTTAGGGTAAAGAACATTAAGCTTGACTCTTGAACACATGGTGAACCTGAGAAATTATCACTGGAGATGCATGCTACTTCAAGGTGATGATGTCAGACAAATGTTTACTACTATTATAAAGGTCCACGATTTGCCTGAAGAATGATATCCTAGAATATTATGGAAAAGCAAAGAATGAGGGAGATGCCCGAGTGAGTCCTCAGTGAAGAGGTCAGTTCAGGACCTTTGGAAAATTCCACCAGAGCCCTCCCCTCCTGGAAGAGAAAGGTCATGGAATACTTAGGCACCCCTCCCCTCCAGAAGGGAAAAGCTTAATTACATTCCTCAGACCCCAAGGAGGTTGGGGGGGGGCGGCGGCGACTATTGGCCAGAGCACATAGACACATTCCACGAGGTGGACAGACCAATGGTCACCTACAGACAAGGGAAATCCTTGCTACCTCATTCCCTAGAGATCAATCAGTTTAAAAGTCACATTGTTCTGCCAATCACATTGTACCTAATGGCTGCTGCTCTGAAAACTATTAAAAACTCGCCAAATGGGCTTCACGTGGTCATTCTCTCTTTTTATGTGCAGTGACCCCAGAATGTTGGAACAATAAAATTCCTCTTGCTTTTGCATTGATTCCAGAGTCCAAGTTGTTCATTCAGAGGGTCTCACCAGAGTCTTACCCAGGCCTTGCCTCAGGCCAGGAGGCAGGGCAGCTTCTGAGACCTGGACTTGTTTGAACTTGCCCAGTTCTTGGAGACAGAGATTCGGGCCAAGTCTCCTGAACTGCCAGCTTGAAGCCTGTATTGGAAGAAATAAACATAGCTGGTCACAGACCTGACAACTCCTCCTTTAAACTGAATGTGAAATACATTTTCATTAACATTAAATAATTTTTAGATATTAGTCTATTACAGCTGGGAGTGATTATTCATTTGCAAGGTATGGGCAGGAGGATCAGGTGCACATCGCTAACCTTAGCTGTTCTGATCAATATGTATTGATCATATATATTTTATATATGTTTTATATATTATATATGCTGTGTGTGTGTGTGATGATGATAGAGACTGATGCTTGCCACTTGTGATCTCCCTCCCCCCTCCATTTTTTTTATTCTTCTCTCCCTATTTTCCCTGCACCTCCTTCTCCTGTTCTTTCCTCTTTCTTCTTGCCTTCCTTCTCTGAGTTCTGTAGGCAGGTAAAGCTGTAGGTGACCATATGCCTTCAGCTTCAGAGACTTTAGGCTAGGTAGAATATGGATGTTGGTACAGGGGGTGAATTCATGGAATTGGGTCTCAGCCTCACCACCTACAATCTGCAGCTTCAATTAATTTCCCTGTGCTTCATTTTTCTGCTTTGTAAAATGTAGGTGAAAATAATAATTATCTATCACAGGGACTGTTAGGAAAAAGTAGACTCATCTACCAAATCCTCAGAGTCTGGCACTGGGAAATAGTGTGTAAGCATGTAGTTAATAAAATTAATAACACTAAAGACAAAATTTATCTTCACTCCTAGAAATAGTTTCCCTAGCACAGGGGCATGGAAAGTTTGGGACAACACCAGAGTTTTCCATTGACCTTCCCACATTAATCCTGTCCTTACACAACAAATGCATTGTTTAAACAATCTAAAGTTATTTCTTTTCACCCATTGAATCCATGTATGCACATACAAGTTCTAGAAAGGGCCTTCTGCTCCCATTGCCGCAGCAATTACTGAGAGCCAGGGGCTCTTCAGAAATGAGGTGGATTGAGAGGTGAATGCAGCAGAGTGCCTTTAAAATACAGGCAGTGAAGCAAGAGAAAATATTTACAAATGCTTCGATTAAAAGCATCTAATGAGCCTTGTTAACCTTTCCTGCCTCCCATCACACGGCTAGGAGAGACATGGGCCCTTCCTTGAGTCATTAGCTATAAATACAGGATGAAGAGTTACAGCAGGAATAGCATCAAAGGCAAAGGGAAAGTGTAAGGGGCCAAGAGGCCCACCCATTCCCCCTGGACCGACTAGATTTTCCAGTGCACTAACCAGACCTTCAGCTTTGATGCTAAGTGTGGATTTTTCACCAGCCCTGCCCCATAAGCATGGAGGAGGCTTTATTAAATGTAACTGCTACGGACCAACTAAGAAATTCTTGAAGTTAGACACCAGATGTCTCATGAGCTATGAGACTGCTGTGGAAGATACTTGAATAAGGTCCTCTCAGACTGGCAGACTCCCCTGAGGGCTTTGACATCACTCACAAAACACTCACCCTCTATGAGCTGCATCAAGTTGACCTTTGACCAAATGGAAAGATCTAGTTCCTGAGATTTCTGAAATAGCCATTCATTTGTAAGGAAGTAAAAACCCAGGTCTAAGTAAGTCATCTGGAACTAGTCAGCAATCCTGAGAGTTTAGAAAGTGCATTGTTGGTTTGCTTATTGCTGAATTCATAAGTCACTATTCTGTACCTTACACCTTCAAAAATAAATAAGCCAAAGTAATTGTCAAATGTGAAGATGTAGGGTAAGAAATGTGTTTTTATTTACATTTGCCAAGGAAAGAACAATAGGTTTGCAATACCAGAAGTGATCTCTTTGTATGACAGGAGAAGGGACTTCTTAGGGGGCCATACCAGAAACTGAGACGTGCTTCAACAAGCAAAGGTGACCACTGGGCTCACCGTGACTTTACCTATTTCTAAGCATGAGAGGTTTTCAATGAACTAATTTAAATTGCAGAAGCTCCCTGGCATGTGAAAATATGTGCAGAATAGGGGAATGCCACTGAGTGGAGGTGGTAAGCTGAGTCACCTTCGGGATACACTTACCTGGATCCCTCCCAAGCTTCAGCTGTTTCACTCTGCAGAACCTGAAACCCAAGAAGAAGACTAGAAAGAAAAGAAAGAGCAACACTCTCGGGGCAACTAGGTTGGCTACAGACCAGTGTTCACTTGCTTACCACATCTGAGGAACAACCTTACCCAGGAGTGGGTGACTTTTTAAATCAACCGTGCATTCTCCAAATGATTCATCAGCTTCGGGGATTCCAGGCAATCCCTCAAGAGATGGGAAGTAGAGAGATCCATCAAAATAGGACTGAGGAAACTTAGAGAAAAGACAACTGAAGCCTTGACTGATCAATCCCATTCAACTGCACCTATAGACCGGTGTGTCCTGAAGCCCCTCACTGAAAGGCTACTCTTCAGAAAGAGTGTCAGAGAGACTGATGGGGCCAAAGGAATCTGTGAGGGAAGGAAGAGGAGAGTAAGTGAGGTCTTGCGTGTTACAAATTTGTGTCTAGATTTTTGGGAGTGGGTTTAAACTTTGAGGATGGGAGCCAGAACGTTCTTCGTTGGAAGACCTACTCAGCCTGAGGACTAGATTTAGGGCTTCTTAGTGAAACTGCCACCTTGGCCTCTCTAGCACAATGCAAGTCCCAGTAAGTTTCAGTGTTTGCTATTTCCAGGCCCCAGCTCTCAGAGTGGGAAAGTGAAAGTCCTATTGGTATTGTAGGAAAGCCAGCTACTCCAAAGGAAAGACAGAGACCAAAACAACAGCAAAACTAACAAAAGGAGAGGGAGTGTTTTATTTATTGGCAGAGGTGTCCATCACAGTGTTGAATAAAGGACACCAGTAGCTCTCCATGCCTTGAAGGTGAATTTCAAGAAGAAATATCCAGTCATTCAGTTACATAGGATGCTCCTTAAATATTTTCATGGGAGCATATTATCTCTTCCAGGAGTTTCCTCTTATCTCTGTCTCATTGAGATATTTTTATCATATGTGAGTACTGGTCTTGTCAAATGAGTTTCTACATGGAAAGCATCAGTTGCAAGTCAACTCTAAAGAAGTATGTCAGTACCATTGCTGCTGCTTCAAGAAAAAGAACCACATCTAGCTAGATCAGATGTTCTGTCCAGCTTCAGAGAAAAAAATATTTTCTCACCCCCCCCCCCATTATATGACCATATTGGTTATATTATTTATACTAGTGTTTTGTTCTTTGTGTTCATGGCTTTGGAAAGCTAAGTGATTTTTATATGTATTTTCTTTTACTATTTTGTACAGTTTTATTATTAATTTAACATGTTAATTCCAATGTATTAGTGTTTGGTTCTGTTGTTTATTATTCCTGTGATTCTCACCCAGAATGCCTTATTTGTCGGAGTGTTTTATAATTTTGTAACGTGTCCTCAGGTTTACCATGAGGAATCACAGAAGCCACAACCTAAGACTTGCTGCTCTTTGTGGTGGCTTGAGAAATGCTCCATGAGCTTGTGTATTTGAACAGCTCAGTAGGACTGTTGGGAAGGCTCAGGAGGCCATTCTTGCTGGAAGTGCATCACTGGGGGGGGGGGGGTGTTGAGAATTTATATCTTCATCCTACTTTTAAGTCACTTTCTCTGCTTCCATACGTATGGGTAATGATGTGATCTCTCAGTTTTGTAAGTCTACGACCAAGCTTACCACTTATTGCCATGTCTACCACCATAATAGGTCCCCCCCATATGAAACTACAAGCCAAAATAAACTCCTTCTTCCATTAGTTGCATCTAGTGATATTTTCTCACAGCAGCAGCCATGTTACTGATAAAATGTACAATCGATGCCTCCATGTATCTCAAAGCTACTGGCTCTGGACCATGTTTTTTAGTTTCAGGTTTTGAAGTTCTTCAGGAAGTGGGGTTTCACAACCCCAGAGTTATGTGTAAATCTAGTGAGTACAAGCCCGTCTGGAGCATTCTTCCACCAGCATGCAGGGCAGTAGAGACGACATGTCACCATGATCTTTTTGTGGTCTTCTTGGTTACACATATGCTTCTTGTCTTCATCTTCCTACGGATTCAGCAATTTGAGGTTCTCCTCACACTGTGTGTCATGTTTCTGATTTTGTCTTTTTGGGATTATTAAATAATTCTGCTATCTTTGAGCTCAGTGATATACTACCTGTGCTGTAGACCCAGGAGATGGTAAGGATGTTTATACTGACGTATTTCCCTAGGCTTTGCTTCTTTCTCAGGAGCCTGCCATCTGAGCATCAGCACCACGTTTGGCTCTGAAGGCAGCATTAGTGTTCTCTGCCTGCTGGTACTCAGCTCTTGTGCTGCTTGCCTCTTCCACTTTGAATGGCTGACCTGTGGGTAATGTGGAAACAACAGTCTGATTTCCAAGCTAGGTCATCTTAGAGCTTTGCTTTTGCTTGGCCTTTGTGCTTCTGTTTCTAAAATTTCAATTTTTCTTTCCCTTACCCTCCATCCCTGACCTCCACACCCTCCACACAGGTACTTATCACTATCAAAGATACAAGTAGCTTTAACTTGTCTATACTTTACTGGAACATATACATTCCAGATGTGCAGATTTGGGTCTGATAAGTTATTGCTATGCTTTGTAACATAAAACCCATGCCTGGAAAAATGCTAAGTATCCAGTAAGTGTGTCTAGACCAATAAGAAATCAGGAGAAATGTTAACATGAGCCTCATTCAGGCTACATTGATAAATGTCTCTCCTGAAAACACCGATCTATCCCCAAAGATTCCCAGGAAGATCAAGTGTGAATCCTTGGGTCTACAGATATAGGGGTGTGTGCACCGTGCTCTCTCTCATGTTCCTTTCAACCCCTCTCAGGACCTATACTCCTCATCTGGGTCTCAGTCACCAAAAGCAATCAGCTATTTTGATTTCCCTGAGTTTCCTGTTTCTCTCTTGCTTGCTTGCTAATATCTTTGATGCCTCTTAGATCTTGTTCATATGTAAGAGTCAACCCTCTTCAGATCTCTGCATAGGAAAGGGGGTGACTCGTTCACATAACATTTATCAGGGTTTAGCATTTTTCCATAAACTCCCGAAAATTTTAAATATAGACAGTAGGAACCCCAGTGTTCAAAATATTCAATTTTTAGAAAAACATCTGTGCAAAATAACAATGAAAAATTCCAGGAAGGAAAATGAGTCTAAATAATTTTGAGAATTTTATTCCTCCTTGCACTCTGAACCAAGATTATCTTTTTTGTTTTGGCATAGATACCATAAAAAAGTATGTCAATTTGGTTGTTCTTCAACAACAACAGCAACAACAACAAAAGGCAGAAAAGCTAGGATTGTCATTATAAATATTGAGGAATGAAAGAATGTGGGTTACCAAGTAAGAATGTAACCTAATTAGGCTCACCCTTCAGCCTCCCCTGACCGAGTTCTGTTGTGCCAGCAGAACATGATCAAAGCTGGCCACTTCGCCACTAAAAGCAATACAAAGGAACAGTTGTTTTAGCTTAAGCAACTTCTCTCTTAGAAATACTGCTAGGAAACATTTATTTGGGCAGAATATGGGTGGGAAGCTATTTCTGGTGCGAAGAGCATCTGGATGTTTGAAGTATACCATAAGACTGCCCTTCCGCTGACTAAAGTCAGATCTCCACATGGCAAATGAACCAAGCCAATTACACATGGAATGTTCATTGTTTTGAGGTTGGTTCAACTGTCACAGAGATGGAACACCATGGTAGGAGGATGAAAAACCAATCAAAATCAGTTGTGTATCTACCAACATCGGAGATGGTTCCCTGGGGATTTGCCATGGTCATATGAAAATTTAGGGAGAAAATATTAGCCAGTTTCCCACTGTATAATCTAAAGATGAGATGACCAACCATTGCCACCAAGATGAATAGAATCATTGATATATTTTAACTATTCATGATTACATACAAACTATACAAAATGCTTTTTTTTCCTTTTGTGCATTGGTTCTGCTATCTTGTGGCAATGAACTCTGAAAGATTCTGGAGTGTCCCTAACTTCCCAGAGATTTCTGGAGTGTCTGCAGCTGCAAATAGGAACATGTCTGTGACTGTGCTTGCAACTGGAGAGATAATTCAGGGGGGCACACTTTCCCTCCATCACATCTTTGCTGCCCTGGGTTTCAGCTGTTAGGCCCCCATTTCCTACAGTACATTGAATTCTTTCAGTGAGGTTGTACAAAACCTATGGATGTGTAACCACTCTGGAAAAGCCAGTTCATTTGTGACCACATATGCTATTTCAGTAGGTATTCTGGGAAATCAAAACTATATTGATTTAGCATGGGGAAATACTAAAACTCTATATAGAGATATTAGTCAGTGATTGCTTTGGGATCACAGAGATGACAGCTGGTGAGAAATCAAAGATTCAGGTCTCAGTGCAGGGCAAAAAAAGACAGTGCTAATTACTAGGTCATCGGATACCAGTTTGATAAGGGGCAGTGAACTGCACTGAATGTGGAAATGGCTATAGGACAGGACCAGATTCAAGTGGAACCCCAAGTCCTTACGTGAAAATACCTGATTTTTAACTTTCTGAACTCCTCTGACCAAGCATAATCCTGAGAGAAGCTCAAGAGGTCTTCTTCTCGTGATTTTTTTCTCAGTACAAGATAAGGGAGTTGATGCTCTCTCCAGGGCCTGAAAGGTCCTTATGCCTATTCATATATGGATCCCATAGACACAACCTCTGTCCCCACATCCCAATTGGGACTTATTACCGTTTGAATATGAAATCTGTGTCATGAGCTCATGAACTTGGTGCAGGTGCTTGGTCCTCAGATGTTGTGGAAACTTCAGGTACTGGATCTTCAAGGGAGGAGGTTAATCACTGAAACTTTGAGATGTATAGCTGAGTTCCACTTCCTTTCTTGTCTTTGTTTCCTGTTCTGCCAACAAGTTAGGAGGTAGAACATTGTAGCTGAATTCTCCTGCTACCATGAAGCCACCTGCTGACCATGTCTTCTCCACTGTGACGGGCAGACTGTATTCTTCAAACTGTGAGCCAAAGTGAATCCATCCTCCCTTAAATGGCTGTAGGCAGGAATGTTTTCATGAAAAAGAGAAAAGTAACTAATATGGAAATCCTGTATATGGTTATCCAAGACATGTATTTGTTGACTAAGTTACCACATCTATACATCTATTCTCTTAAAACTGAATATATATATATATATATATATATATATATATATATATATATATATATATATATATATATATATAATCTGCAAATTGCCAACTCAAAGATTTGAGGGACTGTAAAAAGCCAAGGGTAAAACTGCAAAATATGAGCATGAAATCCAAACTCTAACTGAAAGATTTCTCGTTCTGTTTAACCTTTAAACATTCTATGATCAAAATGGTTAAATATGCCCATACATAATGTGTTCTGTTGCACATATTTAATGCCTTGTTTCTTGGTGGAAATTCAATAGCTTAGTGGAGTAAAATGCATACACTTTCTTTCTTTGAATGTCCTGGATATACATTTTTAAGTGGTTACTCAGTTCATAACTTTCTTCATAACTATGAACCCAGTATCTTTTTACCTTTGTCTTAATTTCTAAAATTATCTTTCAGCTGAAGAAATGCTTTAAACTTAAGGATAAAATAAACAAGAATTATGACCATTGCCTGCTATGGCTTCATTTTTACTGTTTACAGTTATAGGAAAATATAATTGAAGGGCAGTAATATGAACATGAAACACAATTTACCCACTGATCCACAGGTGGGGGGGAGGGAGGGAAGGAGAGAGAGGGAGAGGGGGAGGGGGAGGGAGAAGGGGAGGGGAGAGGGAGAGGATGAGGGAGAGACTGCACATAGCATAGTGTTTTCAAAGCCAACCCTTAATGACATACATCCTCCAATGAATCCTCCTAGTCCTTGTAATCCTTTCAAATACTTTCTATCCCTGATCACTAATCATTCAAATATATGAGCCTATGAGGGCCACTTTTATTCAAACCATAATCCTTTTACCTATAACTGTCATAATTAAGTATTGCTGAATAGAACATTGTAACTGTATTCCTTTATGCATTCATCTGCTGGCAAACAGCTGCATCATTCTCATACTTTAGGTCTTATGAATTGCTGCCATCCCCCCCCCATAATTTAGTTATTTTTTATTCTCATTACATCCCACTTGCAGGCCCCTCCCTTCTCTTCTCCCAGTCCCCCATCCTTACAAATCCTTCCCCCCACTGCATCCTCCTCTTCTCCTTAGAGAAAGGTGGTACCCAAGGTGGCTTCCCTTAACACTATCTAGGATACCTAGCAGAACTTAGCACTCCTCTCCCACTGAGGCTCAACCAGGCAGTCCAGGAAATGGAAGAAGACCCAAGGGCACAGAGCAGAGTCAGAGACTGCCACTGCTCCAATAAACCCCTTGCAAAAGTGGCTACACTCTCATTTTAAGGGAGATGATGGACTCTTGTGATCCATGAAGACTTCAACTCAAGCATGAGACGACAGGTGTTAACACTTGAATGTCCTCAAAATGTACAGATGGAACTGGAAACACTTACAGACCTTGTTTCCATCTTACAGGAGAACAGTGGGAGCAGTGTGGCCTCAGGCAAAGAGCATGAAGGGCGTTGTGCTTGGGGGAAGTAGGGAGTGGAAAAGCTCAACGCATCTCATCTTCTCTTCTCAGGGGTCAAATTAAGGGCTTCTCTAAGTATCCAAAGAGAGGTGGAGAAATCTGATCTGTAACCAGCCTCTTAGTTCCCCCAGTCGTGGATGTTTGCTGGATGTGTGGCTGCAGAAGGCCGATCTTAGTGAAGGAGAACCTGCACTTGTATTTAGAGGTGAGTGGTACCCCTCATGGAAGCTCACCTACTGCACCAGTACATACCCTCACACCTGGACATATGTATTGATTGCTTCGTTTGTTTCAGGTAAGGTCTTATTGTGTAGTACTGACTTGCTTATCTTGTAGCTCAGGCTGACATCAAACTTGCTGGAATCCTCCTGCTTCAGCTTCCCAATCTCTGGATGGGATACAGGCATACAACACTGGCATTATCTTGATTTTTAAATGCCTTTTATTAATTTTTCATGTCCCTAAAATGTAAATGATATATGTGGAAAATCAACACTAGAGTATTTTTTCCTGATAATCTATTTGTTTTATTATAACAGCTAACTAATAGTAACCTTTCCCAAGAGAAACTATACCTAGAAGAACAAATTAGAATTATCTTAAAATCAGTATTGCTGAATAAAAGACTCAGTGGGGACAAAAGAAAAGTTTCTTTTCGGGAAGTTATATAAATCTCCCAAGTATTTTAACAAATTAAAAACAAAAGACATCTTTGAAGTAAATTTTTACCCTGTGGCATAAAAGACTTAGAAAAATTGTTGGCATATATTCATTGCACATAGAGATGGGTTTCATAAAGGCATTTTTATTCAAGTAAATTTTTAAAAAATTTGTTTGCTTTTTCCTGCACTGATTTAGATGTGGGGGAGACTGCAATCAAATGTCATGAAAGGACTGCGGGGTGATCACATTATTTTAGGACAGCATTAATGCCAGCTACTGCCTGCCCGGCCCGCCTGCCCCTCATGGTGCCTCACTCAATATGATCTTTTCAAGTTACAAGCATTTCACATTTTCTTTATAGCTGAAAAACATTCCACAGGATATGCATGCCATTCAATACAATTAGCCTAGAGGAGCCCAAGACAAAACATATGGCTTCCTATGAGTAATTGTGGTAATTTGAATGTAATTGGGCTCCATAGGCCCATAGAGAGTAACACTATTCGGAGGTCATAGCCTTGTTGGAGTAGGTGTGTCCTTGCTGCAGGGGTGGGCTTTGAAGCCTCATATGTTCAAGCCACAGGCAGTATGGCATAGTCTCCTTTTGCTGCCTGTGGATCAAGATTTAGAACTCCCTACTCCTTCTCCAGCACCATGTCTGTATGCCTGCCACCATGCTTCCCACTGTGATGATAATGGACTAAACCTCTGAGACTGTAAGCCAGCCCCAATTCAATGTTGTCCTTCGTGAGGTGGCCATGGTCATGGAATCTCTTCACAGCAGTAGCCAATAACTAAGATAGTGCTCAAGTTCCTGTTTAAATAATACCATTTCTCTCTACGTAGAGACTACAAATTATAGAAAGACTAGTATAGTCGGTCGTCGTAATGCCATCAGTGTTGAATTAGTCAACAGACTAAGTAATCATTCAGGGCACCCACAAGACGGAGGGCTCAGAAATGGCCAAGAAAAGCTTACTCATTATTTCAAAATAACAGAGGACCATTTGAATGCCAGTATCCATGTGAGTTTTAGACCATTTTGGGAAAAAAAAGGAAGTTTTCTTATGAGTTATAAGTGGAGCCATCATCATAATGTTTGGAATTTCTAAAATTCTCAACATAGGCCCCAAACAGCTTTAACCAAGAAGGCAAAGGCATTCCAGACAAAAGCTAGCTCCCCTGCAAAGCTTTGCCCATCTCCAAGAACATGCAGTTTCCCTAACACACCAGCCTTTCTTCAAAGGGTTATGCTTATTTGCTGATCCGTAGCAACCCTGATCAATAGCAACACTGTTCGTCCTTGCTTCGATTCAGATTGTAATTTCTTTTTAAACTACCTGACCCTTATAATCATATGGTGACTAGGTCTGGTCATTCATCTCCCCTGGGTCAAGTACTGGGTCTGAACACAGCGTCATTTGTGTTTCTGAGGCCTCTCTGTACTGTGATGAGGCGAGCAGAGCAGGAAGACTGTTGGTTGGGGAGGTTTGAAAAGAACTTTTTATGCATTGTTCTCATTGTCTTATTCTCCTTCTGGAACTAAAATTCCTGCCTGGAAAAACAAGTCTTCCTAGATACAAGGATGAAACTTTGAGAGATACTCTTTTGTTTCTGATTAAGTATGGAAAACTATCGATTGTTTTATTACTGCCAGGGTTAGGAACTAGTGAATGAGACTTTGCCCTGAGGGTCCAGCATTCAAGAAGAACCAAGCAAATGCTTTCTGGATGAATACAGGAAAGAAGGGCTCTTCCCACTCATGCCTGTTTGGCAGATGTCTTTTCATCATAAAATGGAAATGTCTCTTTAGGGTCCGGCTTCACCATCAGAGAATGCTGCTCTACATCTCTCCCAATTTGCATCAGAGGTTAAAGGAAACGTCATATGCTGACAGATCACTGAGACTGGGTGTCTGCCTATCTCTAAACCATCACTGAGACAAAATAAGTAGTTAAGCTGGCAGGTTCAAGTAAAGCAGCATCTGCAATCTTGGCCGTTAGGACGATGTCAACTCCGCCTACAGCCTTCCAGATTAAAGAATCTACTCACCAAAAGGAAAGATAGTTTCAAAAAGAAGCCTGAGCGTCAATGAGAACCAAACTCAGACACTATTGCATATGCCAGCAAGATTTTGCTGAAAGTACCCTGATATAGCTATCTCGAGTGAGTCTATGCCAGTGCCTGGCAAATACAGAAGTGGATGCTCACAGTCATCTATAGGATGGAACATAGGGCCCCCAATGGAGAAGCTAGAGAAAGCACCCAAGGAGCTGAAGGGGTCTGCAACCCTATAGGTGGAACAACAATGAACTAGCCAGTACCCCCCAGAGCTTGTGTCTCTAGCTTCACATGTAGCAGAAGATGGCCTAGTCGGCTATCATTGGGAAGAGAGGCCCCTTGGTCTTGCAAACTTTATATGCACCAGTACAGGGGAACATCAGGGCCAAGAAGTGGGAGTGGGTGGGTAGCGGAGTAGGGTGGGGGGAGGGTATAGGGAACTTTCGGGATAGCATTTGAAATGTAAATAAAGAAAATATCTAATAAATAATTTAATTAGAAAAAAAGAAGAAGAACTGACAAGCTGAGGAGACCACTTAGTGAGTAAATCTCTTGACCCAGAAGCATGAGGTTGGAATTTGTATCCCAGCACCCATGTGAGTACTACAAGCAGGCATGATGCATGGTGGCATCCTACAAACCTAGTGCTCTAGAAGGAGAGACTGGTGATTCCCAAGAGCAAGCTGGCCAAATTAGCCCAGTCAGAGACCTCTGGGTTCTGAGGGCTCTGCCTCAATACACAGGTGGAAAAAGGGCAAGGGAGACACGCAGTGTTGACTTTTGGCTGCCACGGGCACATGCATCCATGTGCACATGAACTCACACATGCAGGGACACTCATACATAGCCATGCACTCACACATGTGAGGACACTCATACACACCCATGAACTCACACATGCATGGACACTCATACATAGCTATGCACTCACACATTTGTGAACACTCATATATAGCCATGTACTCTCATACATATAAGAGAAACAGAGTGGACAAGCATCCTGTGGGTGCTGGGCCACCAAGTAATACAGTATAATTTGGTATATTTAGAATGACTCAATGTGAAGTTAAGGATGTGATATGAATAAGAAATAATCCCACATTTCTTTGTTTGTTTTTTGTTTTTTGTATTTTTTTTTCAAGACAGGGTTTCTCTGTTTAGCCTTGGCTGTCCTGGAACTCACTTTGTAGACCAGGCTGGCCTCGAACTCAGAAATCCGCCTGCCTCTGCCTCCCAAGTGCTGGGATTAAAGGCATGCGCAACCACACCTGGCTTAATCCCACATTTCTTAAGTAGTAAAGAAAATCTCTTTCATGTTGATAAGAACAAAATACTAAAAGTATTACAGCATTTTACACCACATTTTTGTTTTAAAGAAGGGACTCTAAGATACTGTGGTATCTATTGTGTAAAAGAAATGCTTTAGATTGAGTCAGTGTTGATTAACTGACTAGGTTGTTATTTAACCAATTAACATTATTTACACCGAAATTTTAAGAAAAATGATTCTATGTAGATGATGTTTGCTGTTTTTGCATATTTTAAGGAAATCTTTCTGAAAGCAGAGGGCTGTGCACACACTGCACTTAAGCCCTTCACACAAGCAGAGGGCTGTGCACACACTGTACTTAAACCCTTCACACAAGCAGAGGGCTGTGCACACACTGCACTTAAACCCTTCACACAAGCAGAGGGCTGTGCACACACTGCACTTAAGCCCTTCATACAAGCAGAGGGCTGGCCACACACTGCATTTAAGCCCTTCGCACAAGCAAAGGGCTGTGCACACACTGCACTTAAGCCTTCCACACAAGCTTTGAGGAAATGAGCATTCTTTCATTTCAGAGAATATGCGTCTTTATGAATTAATCGAGTCAACTCTGATCACTGTGGCTCTTTGTTTGTTTATTGTTGACGCCACCATCTTCCTGTCCACTCCCTTTGTCATTCTCACTTCCACTTTGCTCTCTTGTTCCCAGGGGTCCTGTCCAGCCTCCATCACAGTCTCAAGGGCCCCTTTCTAGTCGGCTGCTTTCCACTCACATTTGGCCTCACCCAGGCACACTGTTTAACAGTTAATAGTCGGGAATTCTTTGAGAGACAACATAAGAACATATTACTACTTTATACACTTATATTTTATTTTGCTATTTGAGCTAAAACTAGAAGGAGGGTATTAAAGCAAGAAGCTTTTCTGGTTTCCTCTGTAGTTTTACTAATTTTTCTACTCTGTTTAAAATGATTAAATCTGACTCATTCATTGAGATATCTACTCCAACATCCTAATACTATTCATCAAATTGATGAATTCAAAATAAAAGATAAAGAGGTGAAAAAAGCAATATATATTTAAGATAAAACAATAAATATTAATTCCCACTCAAATAACAGGAAAAAGATGGGCAGCAACTCCAACAGACCTTGGAGACCCACGAGATTACAGTTAGAGGTCTGGCATTCATTCGGGAGTGCCCAGGAGAGGACAGGGGTCCATTTTGAAAGGACTTGAAGAAATGACCCCCAAATTTTCCCAATTTGTCCAAAGACATAAATACACAGATAAGCTGAAAATTCTCAAACGTGAGTTCCAAAGTGCCACCAATTCCCCCAACAATGTTCAAGTTTAAGCATTTGAAAACTGAAGACAAAAGAATGAAATACAAAAAAATTAGATAACATGCCTATAGAAGAAGATTTGAAGATGGGTGCATTTTGTAGGAGGAGCCATGGAAGCTAGAAAATAAAAGGAGAAGGTCAATCTTTACCAAGTGCTGGCGCTCAGGAATTACTACCCTTGAATTCCATGTCTAGGGAAAAGGATGGGTCTTGCAAAGATAAAGGGAAAATGCAGATGGTAATGAAAAAGAGCTTACAGAACTGAATGCTAACAGAGCAGCAATGACAGTAACTATTATAGGTCAAAGGAAGCCTGCCACACAGAAATGTAATGATAACCAAAGACGGTTGGGCTATCAGGAAGAAATGAACCCAACACGGAGAGTATGAGGAACTATCCTCACACCCTTTCTTTTTAAAAGACTTCCAACCTGTGTTCAGAGGTTGAATAACAACTATGTGCTGCAGGATATTTGATCACACTGTGAACCCCGAGATTGTGTTATTTACTGGAGAAAGTTGTTTCTAGTTGTCATGTGGCTCACTCTTAGTATGCACCTTTAATCCCAAACAGTGAAGGTAAAGTTAGTTGGCAGAAGAAGCACCATGTTTGAAAGTGATGTCTAATTGAGTGGCAGACAAAGTGATGAATCAGGGAAAGATTTGACAGAATAGGATCTGCCCAACTCTCACGGGAAGAGAGAGGATAGAGAAGCTACTTGAGAGGCAGTGAAGAAAAAAAGGATCAAGGCAGTTTTACTGGTACCGGGGGAGTTTTACAGAGAAAGGTTGAAGAGAGAACAAGCTAGACATGGGTGAAGACAGAATGATCCAGAAAATGAGAAGGAGCCAGAAGATTAGGACAGACTGTCAAAGTTAGAATGAGGCCAAGCAGAGCACTTCAGGAGAGAGTGAGAGAGAAGCAAGATTTAGTCACTGTGGAGAAGAGTTTTGAGACAGAACAGTTGGGTTGACCAGCCAGAGTTCAGAAAGAGTTAGAAAGGGTTAGTTTATTCGGCAGTTAGTCTTGAGAGGCTGAAAACATTCTAGACAAGATTGGGTGAGGGCTAGAAGCTTCAGCAGTAAGCCTTGGGGACCACAATTACATCAGGCGAATAAAAGTTACTTTTACAACTATGACCTTAAGTATGGTTCTGAATGTGTATTGAGGGAATACTTATAACAGACATAGGAAATGATATGAGACATAAATGGGAGTTCAATGTCTGTTCATGACTACAGGTGGCGAAGTGGGCACACTACAGATATCTAGAGTTAGACACTTAAAATTTGATAGCCAGAGCTGCCATGAAAATAGTCAAATGGGGAGACACTGAAAGTAAGAGTGGCCAGTCTCAGAAAGGAAGAATAAAGCAGAAATAATGCTTCCCTTTAATTTTAAAACTTTTGAACATTATTTATGTATTGACTGACTGACTGACTGATGCTCTATTTGTATGTATGCCTGCATGACAGAGGAGGGCATCAGATTCCATTATACATGGCTGTGAACCCCCATGTGGTTTCTAGAACTAGAGCAGTTAGTGCTTTTAAATGCCAAGCCATTCCTCCAGCCCATTTAAAGACTTCTTATTTGCAGTAACCAAGACTGTTGGCATTGGTACATATGCACAGTGGCAGCTCAGTGGGTCACAGCAGATAACCAAGAGGCCAACTCCCTTCACATCCCCAGCCCTAATCTCCAAATCAACTGTATCCTCTACCTCACTTGACTGACTGAGTTTGGTGGAGAAGGAAAACCAACCCAGTGGATGGGGAAAGAAAACACTTTAAACAAGCACAATAATGAAACACAGCAAAGAAATGAACATAGATCCAAGTCTGACTTTACGCAAAATTAACTCAAAATGCCTCTGTATTTAAAAGTAATATAGAAATACATTACTCATAGACACAAAAGAGAAAACTTTTGGAACCTAGAGCTAGGCAAAGAGTTCTTAGTACCAGAAACATGAGCAGTAAATAAACATGGATAAGAGGGATTTCATAAGAATTAAAATCTCTCACTCTACAAACGCCGCAGATGAGAGTTTTAGACGGTAAGCCACTAACTGGGAGAAAAAAAAATCCATGAGCTACATCTCAATGTTTCTAATGCTGCAGCAAAGCATCATGTACAAAGAGCAGGTTGGGGGAGAAAGGGTTTATTTGGCTTACACGATGGTCTGATGGTCCACATTGCTATTAATCATCAAAGTCAGGACGGACATCCAAACAGGCAGGGCAGGATCCTGGAAGCAGGAGCTGATGCCGAGGCCGTGGAAGGGTACTGGTTACTATCTTGCTCCCCCTGCCTTGCTCAGCCTGCTTTCATATAGAATGCAGGACCATAATCCCAGGGACGGCACCAAACACACTCTATTGATCACTAACTGAGAAAATGCCTTATAGCTGGATCTCATGGAGGCATTTCCTCAACTGAGGCTCCCTCCTCTCCAGCTTGAGTCAAGTTGACACTAAACTAGCCAGTACAAGCCACATACCCAGTGAAGTACTATCTTGCAAATATATACAGTGGCAACCAGTGATTTTCTCATTTTCTGTAAAATTATCTATTCAGGGGCCAGAAAAGTGGCTCAAAGTTTAATATGCTGACTGCCCTTCCAGAGGACCTGGATTTAAATCCCAGCACCCACATGGTGTCTCACAACCATCTGTATCTTCAGTTCCAGGGGCTCTAACACCATATTTTGTCTTCCATGAGCATCAGACATGTATGTGGTACACAGACATACATGCAAGCAAAGCACACATTTACCTAAAAAAACATAAGAGTTAAAAATAAAACAAAACTATTCAACTAGCACGTGACCTAACAATTGCACTGAGGGACATTTATCCTATAAAAAGAAAAATTATATTACTATAAAACTTACACATTTAATTTTATGCCTATTTCAACCATATTAATGCAGGACTGGTCAGATGTTTCTCAACAGGTAAATAAGCCAGGGTAAAGCCACACCATGAAAGCATACTCACATTTCAAAGAAAATGCTAGCTGACTATACGCATGAGTACGTGCGCGCGCGCGTGTGTGTGTGTGTGTGTGTGTGTGTGTGTGTGTGTGTGTGTGTGTGCGCGCGCGCGCGCGCGCGCACACACACACACACACACACACACACACATACACACACACAAACTGGGGTGAATCATCTAAGAACTGACATTAAAAATATCCGCCATAAAAGCTACAAGCTATATAGTTCTGGTTATGTAACACTGGAAAATGGACTAAGCCATAACATGTTCATTACCAAAACATGCCTTGTGTTTCCTGGATCTACTGACAGGAAGACTGGCTTGGAGCTGGAAGTCTTCACCATTAAGTCTTTAGTGATACAAAATTTTAAAAAGAATAAATCTTTCACATTGTTTGGGGTAGATCCCTAATTTCTAGTACTATTTTTCCTTCGTCGGAGTTCAGTATTTCCATTCTCCTGTCACAGCACTGATACAAAGCAACCATTCTCAAGGGAAAGCTGGATTCAGTAGGCCTTAGCTGAGGCTAAGTGAGTTCATTGCTCAGCCTTCTGCCCATGTCTAAGGCTTTCAGAGTGAGCAACTACTGTCTAACAGTACTTACAGTAAACACTTAAAAATTTGTACTTTGGGTTGGCCCAAGTGGGAATTAATGCTCTTTCAAGTTTATTTAAAGACTCCTTGGTTCGGTTCTAGAAGACTCCCCTGAAAACAAGTAGAGGTGTTATGCATGCAGGGCCCACACAGGAAATCTGGTTTTGCCTTCCACCACACTCAGGAAAAAAAATCCCATAATTTCACAACCTCCAGGAACCCACCGGGAGTAAGTAGGTGACAGACTTCTTATAACCCTGCAAGAAGCAACAGTGTTGGCTCCTCAGCTCAATTTCAGTGTTTGAGAGGATTATTTGGATAATAATGCTCCCTGGTTAACTTTTTTGCGTCAATCAAAATGATCACCAAGACAACGCGTTAAGATCAGCATGTTGAGGCATGCATCTGAATTACAGGAAATTAGACTGGCATCAGCTATCAGCTTAATCTTCGTTTGTCCCTGTTCTTTCTCTTGCTCCTCCCTTGCCTCCTTTCCCTTCCTCTCCACTTTGTTTCATTTGAAGACAGGGTCACAGGGATCTCCAACTGGCTTGGGCTCTTGCTGTGTAGCCAATGGAAGCTGATCTGATACACAATCCCTGATCCTCCTGCCTTCCCTTCCAAAGTGCTGGGATTTCAAGGGTAGATTACGGCCTGCAAGAGGGTTTCCTTCTACACTCCCTTTTCATTAAAGACAAAAATAACAAACAAAACAAATGTTGCAGGGTAGGGTAAGGTTAAATGTATACATTCTGTGATACATTTTGTACAGAGGATACTCAATGTATTTGTTTGAGGCTGCTATGTTGCAAATTCCCCTTACTCCCTCCATCTTTATGTATCTCTGCCCTCTACTGGAAGCAGCAGCCTTCTGTGAATGTCTTCCAAACATGGGACTGTGGTATCCAAGATACCCTGAATCCCAGTCACAACCATCAGAACAACTCCACTTGGTGACGGTTTAGATAGGCCATCAAAACTGATTATTTCCAGAAAACTTGATTTCTAAAAAATTAATTTCTGTCACTTTGTGAAGAAAAAAAGATCAACAGGAGAGAGTGGTCCTTAGAGTCTGGCCAACTGCTGAAGCGCCCAGTGGTTCCAAAGTGAATTCATCCCTGTACACTTCCTTCATCCCTGTACACTTCCTCCTTTCCCATGCTGCATTCTCTTATGATGAATAAAGTATAGCCCAGGCTTGCCTTAAACGCACTGTGGTGGAACATGGCCTTTGATCTTCTGACCATCCTGCCTCTCTTGCCAGAGTTCTGACGTAGCATGCTGCCAAACTGAGCTACATTGCCTGGCGTGATAATAAGCACTTTTTATATGTCAAATGTCAGGACATTTATAAAGCTACAAGCTATATAGTTGTGGTTATGTAACACTGGAAAATGGACTAAACCATAACATGTTCATTACCAAAACATGCCTTGTGTTTCCTGGAACTACTGTCAGGAAGACTGGCTTGGAGCTGGAAGTCTTCACCATTAAGTCTTTAGTGATACAAAATTTTAAAAAGAATAAATCTTTCACGTTATTTGGGGTAGATCCCTAATTTCTAGTACTGTTTTTCCTTCGTCGGAGTTCAGTATTTCCATTCTCCCGTTACAGCACTGATACAAAGCAACCATTCTCAAGGGAAAGACCTGCGTGCTCTCTGTGAGAAGGACCTACATTCATTTGGCTCATTCATAATCTTTATGCCCAGACCTGTAGTAGCCTGGCAAAAAGCTGACTCCAAATGGTCAAGTATGTATTTAGAAACTATTATGGGATGGAAGTAGGGTGGAAACAAGGAAGTGAAGCAAGAAGAAACTTCTGGATGCTGCCGTCCTGATAAGAAAATGTCCCCTTGGGTTTGGGGGAAAGGCACTACCCTTGTCCAGTGAGGACAGCCCCCAAGAGCAGACTACTTAGTGTCCACTGAAAGCCATGTCAAATGTATTTCTCTGATGTGACAGTGACTCTTTCTCTCTCAAGTTCTTATTTCTCACCATGAACTTCACTTTTCTGCACAAAGAAACAAACAGTACACAAGCCCCAAAGTATTGTGAGTGGGTTTTGTGTGTTTGTTTTTGTGTGTTTGCTTTGGCTAAAATCATGTACCTGATTCTTGGGTCCCAAATGAACTGAGCTAACCTGTTTTCACTATAGATTTACCTAAACAGGCTGGTATTCAAAGTATTCTGGATATAAAAGCACTCGGACACTGTTATTAAAGGCAGGGAGGATACTCACTGTCCTAGTGCTAACATCTTCAAGGTGTGGTGCAAGTGGTGCCTGCCATAGGTACTGCTGGGCCCTTGGCATGCTCACGGGGGCGCCTTTAGACAGTGCACATGGCTTGCTGCTCTATCCTAGGCCTTGTCTGTGCCCATATCTATAGCAAAAGATGCTCATTCCCTCTAAGAAACACTTCACTATAACCAGAGGGAACAGTTACTCATACTATCAACTGTTCTGCAAAACCGTATCTTTGCCATTTTTTAAATAACCTACATGCTTAATGTTAAGGCTATCATTCAATCTAAGAGGCCAGTTAATCTCAGTCCTGTCTGAGAACACAAGGTGAGGAGATTCCTTTGGTTTGAACCAGATGCAGACATAGTCACAAAAGCTTCCTGTTTCATTTTCCAGTGCAGAGATACCATGTGTAAGAGCTGGAGGATGAAGAGGAATCCCATGCGCAATGCTGTCTTCTGGATATGAAACGCACATCACACTCATGAATTCACAGTAGCTGGGAACGTCTGCATGAGATCACAGCAGCCAGGAGTGCCACTTCCTGCCTCTTACTGAGAAGCTAGTGGTAGGGTATAGTTCTGTGGTGTGGGGGTAAACATTTTAAGGATGTGGTCATGGGTAGAATTCCCATGCCCTCACAGATAGCTTCACACTCAGGCACATATAAACAGCACAAACTGGTCTTAGTGAGCTATAAAAAAAAGCCTAAAATGAATAATAAAAAAAAAAAACATAAAGTTGGGAGGGAATTGTTGAAGAGGATGTGGGAAGAGTCAGAGAATGGGATAAAGGGTAGATGTGATCACAGCTCATTGTACCATGCAAGATATTCTCAATATTAGAGGGTAGATGTGATCACAGTTCATTGTACCGTGCACGATATTCTCAATATTAAAGAAAAATTTAAAACACTTCAGAGCAATTCTAAAACTGAACTGAGGGAAACCTTAAGCTTTATTTTTCTCATTTAGCAATTCCCTTGTTTTGCATTTAAATTTTTTCAATAAAAGTCAGTTTCATAGTTTCATGTTCTAATTATCTTTGTGAACATTTCCTCAAATTAATGCTTTTTAAAAGAATACAGCAACTAAAGTTTCTGTCATAGAGCAATGGCCAGTGGGCCAGGCAAAATAACAATTTAAGTTCCAATTTTAAGTAAAGTTGCTAAGTTATGCCCCGATTTTTGAAAGAGCTCTGCCATTGTGGGGCATCCACTATGAAGAGAACAGGAACAAATGGGTGTGGTCCCACGAGGACTAACTGCCCTGGGACCACAGAGCCATTTTACAGATGCCACTGACACTCTCTCTCCTTCAGCTAGGAGATGGCAGCACACTGTTGGACACACAAGCTACAGGGGCAGGTGGAAGAGAAGACCCTGTGGGAGCTGGCCTGGTGGGCTGGCACTCATCTGACAGCGTGTGTATACCTTGCTCCTGATCACCCATGAAAACAATTGGAGCCGGGCACCAGAAAACTTCAGTGTTCTAGACCCCCACAAAAAAATGGTTCCTGTGAGAATAACCCATTCATCACTCTAAAATTAAACATGTTAACCGGTGATCCAGAAATATGTGGAGGCTGGAGAGATGGCTCAGCGGTTAAGAGCACTGACTGCTCTTCCAGAGGTTCTGAGTTCAATTCCCAGCAATCACATGGTGGCTCACAATCATCTGTAATGGGATCTGGTGCCCTCTTCTGGTCTGAAGACAGCTACAGTGCATATATATATATATATATATATATCAAAGAAGAAGAAGAAGGAGGAGGAAGAGGAGAGGGAGAAGGAGGAGGAACAACTCTAAGAAATAACATTAAAAAAAAAAACCCTCCCGGCAGAAATATGTGGAATGTCCCACCACAGTGCACAGTCAGCAGCAAATGTCCGGGAAGCCGGGCTCCAGGGGAAGAGTCCTTGGGAGTCAGAATTAGCAGACATCTCCAGAATCATCTTTATTCTGCTTGCAAAGATACAATTATTTTGTTAATATTTCACTTGTTCCCATTTAAAGGTTTCAGAGCCACATTAAACAGTGCCATCATTAGCAAACTGTTGTGTAAGAACATTATAAAACACAAATGATAAACTAAGATAACAACCCCTCTTACAGCATTCATATTAGTGCACTAAAACATTGATTCAAAAAGACAAGTGTGTTCATTGGCAGACATCTGATTCCTATTTGAATGAGGAATGATAAAAAAAAAATGGCATCTAAATAAACTCTAAAACTTAAGTGTCAAAAACTAAATATAAAAATGAAATCCCAAATCTGTAACTGTGGAAACATTACTTTGTGAAGACAGGACCCAAAGATACAGGTCTAAACAGTGTTCTGTGGCACATGAGGGAAAGTACATAATGGCCACAAAGCCAGACCGTATGGTGAAAGTGGTTCAGTGCAGTAAGAGACTGGAATCTTGAGCATCCGAACAGAATAGAAACGAGTATGGACCTTTCAGCCACTTCCTCCAGCTTTCACTGAACAGTACAGTAACTAAGCTTTCTTTAGTATGCATTGAATTAAATAGTCCATATGTAAAAACAACCTATCCTTACTTGTCTTTACTAGGTAATCCACAGCAAGTGCATATATACAAATCAGGAAAAGATTCACTGATTTTATTCAGAGACAATAAGAACAATCCAATAATGAAAGGGCAATAATGATCTGCTGTGGACCACAGCAGATAAAACATCCCACAAACAGTTAGGTTAAGGGTTTCCTATTGAGAACATTTACTGGACAAATGAAATTTAAACTTGGGCTGTCTTTTTAAATAAGATAACGCAATCATGTTACACATGTTACACAGTTATAGAGGTGCAGGCAGAGTATACACGCCAATCAAATAATTCACAAAACTCAGTCAAACAATATAAATAAATTATAAATGAAAGGCATATACAACGTGAGCAAAACCCAACAGTTGTTGAACTAAAAAGCACGGTAGCTGTGCCAGTAAGGATGTTTAGAAAAGCCTTGGGTATTAGAAAATATCAGACTGAATCCAAAAGAATCCCCCCCCCCCCGGGTAAAAATGGCAAAGTATAGAACCATCGTTTTACACAACAGCCTCAAAATAATGATAGGAGAACGTGATCGCAAGAATCTGCCTGCATTGCTCAGACAGCATCAAGCAGTCGTCCACGGCCTCGGGGCTCAGCCTTTCAGTCCCCATACGATGAGACAGATGATCACGATTCCGACCACGAGGATAAAAATGATGATGCAGAGGGTTTTCCTGGATTTGCGCTGTGGAAGCAAGAAGACGACACGGCGAGTATGTCAGTGAGGGGACGCCACAGCAGTTGATCACCACCCAGTGTACTTGGGGAACAATTTGGAGATCTCATATTTGGGGCTGAGATTCTTCTTCTAAAATCCTTTACAGCACACATGGTGGTTTTTTTTCAAAAAATATATTTCTTGAAATAATGCTATAATTCAAGGGGCAATTTTTTAATAGCTGGTAGTTTTCCTGGGAGTATGGTTGAACTTAAGAAAGAAGAAATCAGTGGCTGGAGAGATGGCTTGGTGGTTAAGAGCACTGACTACACTCTTCCAGAGGACCCAGGCTCAATTCCCTATACCCGAATGGCAGCTCACACCTGTCTGTAACTCAAGCATGTGGTACACAGACAAATGCCAATACACACTGTCAGGACATGGTGCAGGAATGGAGCCGTGTAAAGGGAACTCAGAGTGCTTTCGAGAAAACTCCAAGAAAACAAGGACCTCAGTTTCTTCAAAAGCATGCAATTAATTGTTCTTGGAATATGTTTCTGTGCCCTTCCCAGGTAGAGTGGATAGAAGGGAGTTTACCTTAGGTTATTCATTACAACTAGGCATTGTTATTTGTTTATGTGCTACTATGGAAAAACACCATGTTTACATTTGGCTTGTCCTTGAGATTGTATACTTTACTCATGTGACTCTTCTTAACCCCGAGTATAAATTGCCTGATGCTCTGAATAAAGTTGGCTACTACATGAGATTTTATGAGTCTGTCTCATGTTTAAGCTCTATTCTCCCAGGTCTAACTGCCTTTAGAGCAGACACACACATAAAATAAGTAAATAAATATGTTTAGAAAAGAAAGAAGAAACTGTGTTAGGAAAAAATATATATATATATATATTGTTCAGTGGCAAAACATTTGCTTGGTATGCAAGGTCCTGGGTTAGAGTCCCTGTTCTCCCTCAACCCCCAATA
Organism: Mus minutoides; assembly: GCA_902729485.2. Lineage (NCBI taxonomy): Eukaryota > Metazoa > Chordata > Mammalia > Rodentia > Muridae > Mus > Mus minutoides. Next base: position 1,015,128 of record LR750060.1, read on the forward strand.
ATGCAAAGGATGATAGAAAGAAATAAAAAGGTACCAGCTATGTGATAGACTGAATATACCTAGAAATGAGGACAAAGAATAGCCCCATAAAGTGTCAGTGTTACAAGCTGCCAAATGCACAGTGGCTCACCCGATGAAGAATGATGCTATCATGAAAGTAAAAAGCAGCTGAAAAATGTCTAAGAAGTTACAGGATTGTAGTTAAGATTCAAGAAAGTGATAATTATGAAGAACAACAAAACTCGATGTTTTTAGAGGGGAATCAAATGATGTCTTATGATGTTCAGAACCTTTGAAAGAGTCTAACCTTGCTCTTATTGAGGGAAGGTCTCTGTGATATCCGTATGGTACCTGAAGCATGATTTATACTTCACAGATATATAGAGTCTCCACACATTAATGAGATTCGCTTGAGAAATAAATTTGTATCGACTGAAGGGTCTGCTATATGTTGACATACTATGTAATGATTAACGACACTCCCAGATAATGTAGTTTCAGGGATTTGAAGAGACATTTCTAGTGTGAGGACCTTTGTCACTTCAGTCTGGAGTGCCACTGACAAGAGCAAAGAAAAAGTGGGCTGGATGATAGTGATGTACCACTTTAATCCCTGTACTTGGGCAACTGGGGCAGGTAGGTTTCTGAGTTTGAGGCCAGCATGGTCCTCATGGTGAGTTCCAGGAGAGCCAGGGCTATGTAGACACTCTGTTTTGAAAAAACATTTAAGCCGGGCGGTGATGGTGCACACCTTTAATCCCAGCACTTGGGAGGCAGAGGCAGGTGGATTTCTGAGTTCAAGGCCAGCCTGGTCTACAGAGTGAGTTCCAGGACAGCCAGGGCTATATAGAGAAACCCTGTCTCAAAAAAACAACAACAAAAAAACAAAACAAAAACAAAACAAAAAAAAGAAAGAAAAACGAAAAAAGAAAAAAGAAAAGGAAAAGAAAAACCATTAAAAAAAAAGTAACAGGGAAGGAAGGGAGGTGGAGGGACAGACCATCCAAGAGGTCTCTCCATGTGTTGGGCTGCTGCTGTCACATCATAAACCATCATGGATGCAGAGGACAGCTCCCACATAGCACTAGAAACACTAGAATTCTTAAACACGTCGATTTGTTTTCCAATGAAAGACACGGGCACTGTTTGCCATCCATACATCTGGGAATGTATGTGTTAATACCTAGTGATCTCCGCTATTCTCTAAAGCCAGCCCTCACTGAATCCCCCAGAATCCCGAGCGAGCATTGTTCCTCAGTCCATAGAACCCATCTTCATGCTTATTAAACCCTCCCTCCTTAGGCCCTTGTCCTGAACTCTGTTCATCTGTCAAGGGAACCCAATCTTATTCACGTAAAGGTCACACGTGTTTTGCTAAAGAAATGCTCTTCAGTGTAGCCACGCCTAAAGCTCTGTTGTGATAACTGTCTGTGGAATCCTTTTCTCCAAATGCTGTCCATTTTTACTGTATCTAAATATATGAAAAACATATTGCTTGGTGTCAGATTGCAGAAGTTTTTGACCCAGCATCGGCCATGGCCATGTCATGCTGACCCACGTTTCACCTTTAGCTTGCCCATATGGGCTCCTTACCAGCTACGATGCTTGCAGGAACCCCAACAATAGGAAAAGCCTGGAGTGGTAATCTCTTGCAAGCTTCATGACTTCCTATCTCTGTGGATCACGATGAGAAAACAGATGCCCAAACCAACTGGCTGGCATTTCAAATTGACTGGCTTATTTCTGACCACTGCCACCAGTAACTTTCCACATAATTCTAACATTAGCATACACAACTACTTCAAACTGGTTATATATTTGTATATTAAGTCAAAACCCCAAGTGATAAGGAACTGTATTACAGTTCACGTTACCTGATAATCTGCCGCTCTTGACAGCTGCTGGTTTGCCTGTTGAACGTGAACCTCGGCGCTCTCTACATTGGCTTCTATGCTGTCTTTAAAATAAGATGCACACACATAGCACTGTTAAACACATTTGATGCTCTGGTAATAAATTACTAAGTTTCATACAACAGACATTTAAAGAAAAGACACAACCCAACCAACATACGAATGTATAAACGAAGGACCGTAATCACCTTCTCCAGTTCTACCCGGACACAACACAGTCCTGTCATTTTGCAGATATTGACCCAGTGCCAGCACAAGCACCTGCCAGTTTCTAACCCCAGAGGTTTCACTGGCTCAAGATCAAAGTGCAAAATAAACTGACCCCCTTCTGCCCAGTCCCAAAGACTTATGACATCACATAGGAAAAAACCCACCTCAGCTTTACAAAATCGGAGTCTCCCCAAGAGCAATGGACGAGCCCACTCAACCTTGGTCCTTCATAATGTTGATTTAATCAAACTGTCCTGCCAGTTCTAGGGGTCTCTGGGCTTTGTGTTTCTTTCTGTAAGGGCAGCTTCCCTCGAGTCATTCATATACATGCAGTGTGCTACCTACTTTGCATGGTGCAGTGGTCAACTTCACTGTGAACCAAGAATCTGGTAACATTCTGGTTTCTTCCTTCTCCTAGCTGCAGAGAGGTGTAACTCTCACCCGGGCCCACAGACCTTTGCAGCCCCCCTTTCCACTCTGTTCTAACTTGAGGGGAGAACTGACACTGGTGTACAGGACCAGAGATCTCATCTCTTCCTCCTCTCTGCAGACTCTCAAAGGCCACTATGTCACATTTCCCAATCAATCCTTCCTCTGCAGCAGACACTCAAAGATCTCATGGCTTCTTCATTTCTTAGCTATCTTGGCTCCTGACTCAGCGATGGTCTTTTCTACATTTCTCTAGGTGTCAGAGCTGTTGACTGCACTCTGCAATGGCAGAACCTTCTAACTATACCTTGGTGTTTCTAGAAATTGACCACGCATGTCTGATGTGCACATACTTTTAAACACGGGTGTAGAGGCAGAAGTTGACATCAGGTGTCTTCCTCACTAGTTTTTGACATTGATCCTCTCATTGAATCTAGAGCTCATTAATTCAGCAAGAATAACAGGCTAGTGAGCTCCAGGGATAGTCATGTTTCTGCCCCTTCAGTTCTCCAATTAGGACGAGGGTAGTATGTGCCCACACTCAGTCTTTTTATATAGATGCTAGAGATCTGAACTCAGATCCTCATAACTTATGCAACAACCTGTTTTATTAACTGAGGCATCTCTCCAGCCCTACCATAGTGTGTGTGGATTGTGTACATGCACATGTATGCACATGTGTGGAAGTGCGAATGTGTGTGACTGTGGTATATGTATGTGTGGTGTATGTGCACATGTGTATTTGGGTACCTGCATCTGTGTGCACAGAACTCTCTACTTTATTCCTTTGAAACATGGTCTTCCTGAACCTGATGCCAGGCAAGGAACAAACCACAAAGATCCAGTCTTTGCACTTGATAGTTTTGGGGTTAGGAACACGTGTTGCCACAGCCAGCTTTCTTTTCCCAGGTGTCTGATCTCAGCATCAGCTTACACAACAAGAGCTCGTACCCACTGCACTCTCCCTCCAGCTCCCATACTTTTACTTTTTAATGACCTCATCTATTACACAGTTCCACAGTTACATTCCAAACCTAAAGCTTTAATGACATGGGTTTCATTCAGTCATCTAGTATCTAAATGAGCTATATTAATCTATCAAAAACTATTTGGTAATTGGTAGAACAAATGGCCAGGAAAATAGCTATCTCCCACAAGACAAGACAGTGTGCACACGATTACACACATTACGAGATCCTCCAGGCCTGTTTGGATAAAAATAAAAAGCAAGCACTGGAAGTAGGATGCGATGCCACGTGGGGCCTCATGTCCCGCCGTGAGGGGCCACTGATTACACTCGGAGCTTATGAAGCAAGAGAGGGTGCTCCTGATGGAAAGAGGTGACCTGCAGGTCGCTGGCTTCCACCTCACAGGCCATAGCAGCAGTACATACCAATCACATCGCCTTGTTCATGAATCATCATCCCCAAGTCTTTAAATATTTCATTAATGTCCATAATATCAGCCTAAGACAAAAAAAAAACCCACACATTATCATGTATTATTAGAAACATGGTCCCCATTCCTTCAATGGGGAAATTCAAAAGAAAAGAAACAAATTTACACCCTCACACATATATAAACATGCATTTAGAAGTAATATATAAATTTTAGCAATACCAGGAAAATACACTACTGTGAGCAATTCTAACCTAACATCTTCTGGATGGCTTCTAGTTGTCCAAAGTAAACTATGACATCCACTACCTCAAGTGAGGCAGTACCGAAACTGAAGAAGGCATGGAGTCGGCCTGATAATTTCTAAGGTTGACCAGATAATTTCTCTTGTCATAATCAATACTTGATTAGGAGAATATGAATATTCCTGTATTTCAATAAAAATCTGCCCATCAGCTTGACAATTTCAATGAATAAAACCTGTATAAATTTAAAGCCATGTATTAATAAATTTGTATATCTAGTAGATCATAATGAAACTATAAACATCATTAGTGGGGAAACAGATTACAAATTTATTGGATAAAGAAATTGTTACTTTATTTTCCTCAATATATACCTATTCCTTAATTAAATACTCTTTTTGTGTGTGTGTGTGTGTGTGTGTGTGTGTGTGTACGAATGTTTATATATCTATCATGCCTTAGCTTCCTCATCTGTAAAATGTCAATGATAATGACATATTTAGTTAGGTTTAAAGAGCTTTTGTGAGGAAGGAATGAAAAAAAATTCACAGTTATCACAGTGCCTTGTCACATGGAAGACCGTCGGACAACTACAGTCACTGGTAGCTATTATTAGCCCACTTTTAGGAGCAGGATCAGTTCAACAGAACTACAATTTAACGAATCCTTTATCTGCCAAAGTCCCACTCATGGAGGGATGGTGTGGATATGTTTCAGGACGCTCGCTCGCTGCCCAGGCTCTTCAGGAGGGCATTTATTTCTAGAGTGGAGTTTTCTCCATACTAAAGAGAACTCTGGGTGATTAATAATGTGGGAAGAATATGGCTTCTTCTCATCCTAGTATCAACAGTATCATTTCTTACACAGGAGTTATTCCAAATTCTACACTAGAAACTTCATCAAACTGCCAGATGTTTATAGAGTTTTCTTCTCTAGCGTTCTCCAGGTGTGTGAACTGACATGGCCTTCTAAGGCTTACTTCCAGCTGCCTGATTGAAGACTCTCTCTCATGAATGAGTCGGAGATCATCCTCTGTAATTTCTTCATCTTGGACCTGCACTTGAGGCTGTGTCTGGCTATAAAAACAAACAGAAAGAAAACTCACTAAAGACACTCTTACAAAACCAGATATTTTGATCTTTAAGATCAGAATATTGTTCATTTATAAAGGTGCTAAAATAAGTAGTCATGGAGATATGTGCCTATAATCTCAGTTCTCACTGGGTAAGGAATTTAGGACCAGTCCTGGTGACATGGTAAATCCCAGGCTAGTCTGGATAACACAGAGAGATCCCATCTCCAAGAAGCCTCAATAAATAAAGAAAAACTTCTAGGTAAAAATAGACATTTTATCCAATTTTACCCTGTTTTCATTCTACTCACGGTTTCAGTTTATATAGCTTTTGATTTACTTATTAAAAGTCATACTAGGTAAATTCATATAAGAATATCTTGTTCTTAAAATTAAGAAAATAAGTTTATTAGCAGGATCTATTTATATATTATATAATAAATAGTTTATAAATATTTACATTCCCACAAATCTACTATTTCAGTTTATAAATAATAAGCTACTTATGCTATAATAGAAGGTTTCATTCTGCATCATGGACTATAATATATAAAACCTCAAACATTATCTTTGATTTACAAAGCAGTTTTCTTATTTCTTACCTTTCCCAGGATACAAAATTCTTTTCTTTTGAGTTGTCTTCAGGAAAACCACCCTGAATAATTTAGTTAGAGGAAAGAAAGAAAGCAAGAATAAGAAAAAGTAACAAAACACTCACATATTCCCCGAAGACAGCCAATCTGTGCTTTGTATATGTGTTCATGTGTGTGCATGCATATGTGCATGTGCACACATTTGGGTGTATATATGTGCATGTGAGCATATGTATGTATATGTACATATATTTGGGTGTGTGTATTTGAGCATATGTATGGGTATGTGCATGTGTATGCATATATGGGTATACATGTGTGTGTGTGCATACATATGGGTTTATGCACGCATGTGCAATGGGAGCAGGGGAAGCTAAGTTCTTCTAATTTTCAAGGTCAACTGCGAAGGCAATGTCAAAATAATATCTTAGGCTGACAAGGAGGGAATTCACTGATCCACTATTTACAAGGCCCAAATAATAATTATCATCCAGCTCATACTTAACGTCACTGTGGGACCTGACCATTAAAGAATGAACCATCAGCTAGTGGCAACTCCCGAGAGACTTAAAACTGGATTAACTCAAGCCCACGTCAGAGCATCCGTTCCCTGATCCGTTCCAGGGTTTTCTGTTTGTATGGAGTCTGTGCTCTGCTACTGTTCCATGAGGGGTAACGAGAGCAATACACAACATTTGACTTCTTAAAACCCAAGGAGAGATCCTTCAAAACAGCCACAGATTTAAGAGTGCCACCGAACTCTACGACGTCACACATCGGGATGTCCTCAGTACCTACCGACACTCTGGAGCTGGCTCGCACTCGGGCAACAAACTCTTTCTCTCTCTCAGCAGCCTGCCTCTGGGCCTTCTGAAAGTTTGTCAGCGATGTGGTGAACTCTGCCACTAACCGGTCTTTCTGTATCTTTCTCTGACGCTGGACGGACGAGAGAGAGAGAGAGAGAGAGAGAGAGAGAGAGAGAGAGAGAGAGAGAGAAGTGTGGAGTCAGTAAATCTGAGAAGCTTGCTAGGACCCACCGTGCAAGCTTCACTGTCTGACTCCATTTGATCCTGAAAACTGCCACTCACTCTCCAGCCACAGAAACTCTCTGATGGCCTCTCACGCACATTTCCAGTGGGGTCTGGCACTTGTATTTTGATCGTAAGGCACAAGGCCAACTCTGCAGGACATCTGCCTTAGGCTTTCCGAGCTGCTGATAAGTAAGTCGTGGTGTGAAAGTTAATTTTAAGTAATCCCCTCTATAGGAAAATAAAACCTATACCCTATATACCTCATAACTTGTAGTAAGTAAGCAAGCAGATAACTGTGCTCCCAGGAACATCTCGAGTGTGTGCATGCTTGGGGGTGGGAGTAGGGGTAGGAAAAGGGGGGGAGGTACTGCAAAGTCAGGAAGCAATTACACAGGAGGCATTTTCTCAGCGTACACTTAATTATGGGTCAGGGCAACTACATGGAAATAATTTCTGCTTTATGGAAGCACATGATACTACCTGAACAACTAAATATAGTTTTGTGTTCTGTAACTAATCTCAAATACAATCATTTTTTGGCTGCCTAACTTCCTTTGTAGAATCCCAGTTCAAAGATCCCACCATGCATTTAATTTCTCTCACATCCAGTACATCAAAACTCACACCTGAAGCCGCATACCTGCTCACTGGGGGTGGTGGGCAGAGAGCCAAACTCTTTAATGTACTTATCTGTTTCTTTCGCAAGTTGGTTAGTGTACTGCTGCTTCTGCTGCCTAAAGTGAAAAGGGAAAATAATAATAATAAAGCAAAATCAGAAAGCAAAGATGCATATAGGCAAATAAAAGCTCTACACCACCTGTATCAACCCTGGTAAATGGTTGCAGGAAAGCTAGTTTCACCAAAGTATTTATTCAACTACAAACTGTAAAAGTACTCATAGTTTTTTTGAACTGGCTGACAATTTCTTCTGCTAAACCAAATCTGTAGGTTCTGGGTTTTGGATGATACTAAGAAATATGACACAGGAGGGTCTTCATTCACCCAGAGTACCCAAGCCTAGAGAAACGAATACAAATTGGTGTTACCTATAAGCAAAAGTCATCAGCTATACATGTGGATGACTGGAGTGAAAAGGGCTGTGGTCAGGACAGAGCTGGCTGGTTCTTTATATTCAAGGGATTGAAAGTATGGCCAGCTCTTATCTGTGTCTCCCCTGGGAGGTCATCTGAGAAGAAAATGTCTTTGTCCAGTTCTCAGGTTTGAGGTATATCTTCAAGCTGTATTTCTTTATGTGAACACTTACATTCTACAAACACTTACAAAGGTGGAGGGGAAGGCCGGTAGTACACACTGACCAGTAGTTAAACGTGAAGTGGGAAACCTAACAGGACTTCCTTATAAATACATCTGAAAGCCGGGCATGGTGGCACACGCCTTTAATCCCAGCACTTGGGAGGCAGAGGCAGGCAGATTTCTGAGTTTGAGGCCAGCCTGGTCTACAAAGTGAGTTCCAGGACAGCCGGGGCTACACAGAGAAACCCTGTCTCGAAAAACCTAAATAAATAAATAAATAAATAAATAAATAAATAAATACATCTGAATGCGGAAAAAAAAGGGGTAAATTAAACCTATATCTGAGTTTTCCTAGACACAGAGAAAAATGTACAAATTTCAATGAAAAAAACTGAATATTCAACAATATAATCTAGTATTAGAGGAATGCTAAGAAATGACACCAGGCCTCCCCTGTACACTTCTTACTGCACACATGGACACGCCAGTGGGGCTCACAGTAACCAAGTGCTCAGATGGAGATGTCTATATAGAGCTAGTGAGGAAAATAACAACCAGCTCACAACTCTACACAGCACATGCCCCTGCTTAACAGGCTCTCCTAACTCTCAAAGGTCTCAAAAGGGAACCTGCATGACCATGTCTGCGAATTCAGAGCTTCCAGCATTAATTCTACCAAAAGAATGTCACTACTTATTACATACTTGCATTGAATTTTATTTCAATGAGTGATGGTGTAGTAATTACGATTTATACTTAGCATCTGTTTTTTTTTTTAATTATAGAAAAATAAAATATAAACTACAGGTAACTACAAATACTTCAAATGGTACTTGCAAAAACCATGAGTTTTGGCATAACTTTTCATATCTTTTTGTACTTTTGTTTTAGTGAATTACTATATGTTCATAATGTTTAGTGTGTGCATGTATGAGTGCGTACGTGTGTGTGTGTGTGTGTGACCATGCGTGTGTGGCTGGTCTGGAACTTACTCTACCTCTCAGCCACTGCCCTGCGTCAGCATCTGAAGACTGGAGGTGCAGTCGTGAGCCACCATATGTGCACTGACTGCTTCACTCTGCACAGAAGCTAAGAAGTTGGCACTTGCTTTCTGAAGTTCTCACTTGTGGACATTTTCTGGTTTGGTTGTTTTGTTTGAGGAGGATAGTTCATAACATTGAACATATACTGGATTGAAACCAATAAAAAAGCAAGAAATAAATCACACACACACACACACACACACACACACACACATATATATATATACATATATACATATATATATATATATATATATATATATATATATATATATATATATATATATATATATATATATATATATATATATATATATATATATATATATATATATATATATGAATGAAGCTCTAAGTCCAAATCTTCAAAAGCCACCGCAAATCTATTTTAAAACTAATAGGAATGTAAAATAAATAAGTAAATAATCTTGCCTTGATAGAGTGAGTCAGATCCTTAAAGGAGAAAAGAGCACCTGTCTACACTGGATCAGCCAAGTTCATAAAGCATGGCCCTGGTACCAGAGAAAGCTCACTGCATCGCCATCAATTTTTCCAATAAAAAGCCACTACAGGTGCAGTAGAGAATACTGCACAGGCGCTCTTCTCTCCATCTTAGGAAAAAATACTTACAGCTGTTGCCTCAATTCCGGTGAGTCTTGAGGTGTTCCAAGTTGATTCAGAGTCCTTTGTATTTCCACCGCTATCATAATAAGAAATTAATGAATAATTGTTATGAAAGTTATAGTCACATAAAGTGTTAACACTAGAGGCAATTAGGTAATTACATGAGTAGAAGAAAGAAAAACAAAACTGTAGTGCTAGATAACAATAACTGGAAAAAAAAGAAAGAAAAAGTAAACGGTTTATTGATGTCTAATTGACAGACTGATTTTCCAAGAGCAAACTGAGTGGGAAATTGACCTGTAAAACTATGCTCATGACCCAAAATGGCCATCTCTTTCCTATGCTACAAGGAAAGTAATGCTGTGCTGTAAGTAATACATATACAATTTACTTGCATCTACTGGCATAAAAGTTATTGAACAATAAATAGCTGTGGAAATCATATATTTTGTTTCAATATAAAGCATATAATAAAGCTTCAAATGAGAAATGAATGTCAGAATTAGAGAAATTATGTTCAGTCATCTGTGAAACGCCCAAAACAAAGATGGCATAAGGAACACATGGCCCCAGAAGGCATTTTTCCTGGCGCTGCAAAGCTACCTGCTGCTGCGGCCCAGGACCGTGCCCACAGCCCCAGATAACTATGAAAACCAAGCCGTAGAAAGCATGATGCATGTGTGTGTGTGTGTGTGTGTGTGTGTGTGTGTGTGTGTGTGTGTGGTCCTATTTCACCATTTACTTGGTTATTGCTGTTATGAATAAATAAGGTGTTAGAACCTTTCCTCCAATTTCGAGGATTTATTTTTCACTCTGTCATTAACCCTGATTCAATTTGCAAGGGACAGTTAACTAAAATATGCCAAAAATATCAATATATTCCTGGGAGACAATGTTTACGAGACAATGTTTCCATTGATAAAAACTCAAAGTCAGAGCCAACACGGGACAAAGTGGCATTAGAAAGGGTAAGGCATGGTGTGGATGAAAAGTCCCGACAGCCCTTACATAGTTTACTTCCAAAATGTTTCACCTGAGTTTAAAATCATGAGGAAGAAACTGGACCAATCTAGACAGTGGAATTATCTATGAAACAACCGGTCTGGACTTGTAAAACTGGCAGTGATGTACTGATTTCACGTGATGAGACCTTTCACAGCCCAGTGGGACCAAGGACCCAGGTGTTCAGACACTGTGGTCACCAAAGATTGCTCCTTTTCTTATTCTGATGTAGACTGAAGATACAGACACTCCTGGGAGTATGTGAAATGGAAACTCATTTTATTAAAGAGGAAACAGAAAAGTAAGAGATTAAGGAGAAAGTGAGAGAGACTTCTGAGAGAGGAGGAGGCCTTTGAACCTCCTTGTCTAGAGTTTTTACGTGGCTGTGGCAGAGAGTGCACAAAGGTTGGGGTTACTTCTCAAGGCTATCAATAGTAATGGAGAGTCAGAACACACTATGCATGTCCACTGGCCCAACCAGGTTGATGACCACACCCTGTCCACTGGCTACCCACCTGGTTAGGAGATACTGAAGTCCCCTCTGGCCATCTCTCATTTATGCTTTGCTAAGCTACTGGCCTTGCCTGGCTGTGTGCTGTCACTTTGGAGAATCAGATTTCTAACTCCATACTTAGAAGTGGAGTGAAATGACCAGATTACCCACCAGACAAAAGCAGAAAGTAAGCTCTTCCCAGGCAAGGACCAGAACTATTCTATATCCATTTTTGTGCATACAGGATTTACCATACTGTTACTGTTGACACTTAGTAGATCTCTTTATAGCACAACTATTTTCCTTTTTAAAAAAGCCCTAGAGAGGTAAAACATTTATATAAAAACCTGCATGCATTTATAAAACATAAAGCCAAAGCAGGAGGTGAGTTTAAAGTAGCTAAGTGCTCAATTGTTATTAATTCACCCATTCAGTAATTACTTGCCATCTACTGAGGGCCAGACACAGTAGGAGGTTTTGGACATGAGCATCAATTCTGCAATGTTCTTTGACTCGAGTAGGTGTGTACTTGAAGATCAAATAAATCACTGAGCATTGGATATAGGGTTAGAGAAACATAAATCTAAAATTACCAAGTTCTTTCTTTCTTTCTTTCTTTCTTTCTTTCTTTCTTTCTTTCTTTCTTTCTTTCTTTCTTCCTTCCTTCCTTCCTTCCTTCCTTCCTTCCTTCCTTCCTTTCTTTCTTTCTTTCTTTCTTTCTTTCTTTCTTTTCTTCCATCCATCCATCCATCCATCCACCTATCTATCTAAATTGAGTCAACCCCATTTTACAAAGATGTTGACAGCCACAAGGAGTAACTGAAGTCCAAGAAACTCTATTTAGTAAAGGTGCTGGGACTAAAAGAGTGATTTCTTGGCTTTCAAAACAGTTATTCTTTCAATGTGGTAGCATTACTGAAAAAGGTGATTTCATGTTTTCAGTGTGTGACCAAGGGAGATGAAAGTCAAATGTACCTAACCAAGGTTTCAAAAAGACATGGAAAGGGGCGCCGAGGCCTGCTCCAAACAGATGAAACTGGCCTGCTTTTGTTCCCTGAGGTGCTGTGAAGCTAACAAACGTCTAGAGCCATCACTTTACACATCACCATCACCACCTCCCTGTACCAAGGCCATCCACGGCCTGATGAAGCCAGGATCTGGAGCTGTATCGTTATGGGTATTAAACACAGAGAAGAAACACAAACCACAAGGTGAGGGGTTTGCAGGAACTCCTGCACTGCCTCCAAAATATTTGCTATTTGAGGCTTTAATGGAAAAGCTGACTTATCCCTGCTGTGAATTATTAAATATTACTAAACTCTGAATTCGAAAGCCCACTCAGCCCTGAGGTGCTAAGAACTATGTAACTATGTCTGTTTGGAATAAATACTCCACAGTGCTGCTGCTACACTTCCACAGTGCTGCCTGAGCGCCAAGCTGGGTTCCCGTAGTTTCAGAAGGTGTGTGTTACCAGCGCTCGAGCAGGTTATTCTAAGTCCTGACTATGAATTGGAAGCGAGATCACAGTCACTCTTCTGTAACCCTCCCGTCCCTGCTGGGCTCCATCTCAGTTCATAGGCTAGAAGGTGTTCTGAGCTCACAGGACAGACATATTCTATTTCAACTGGAAGAACTTCAGTTAAAGAAAAATATGACGATGCATAAATATTAACGAATACTTTTCAAATTACGAAAGGAATTCTAGAAATTTCTAATTCACTACACATAGGAAAGAACAAGTCAAGGCCTCTACGAGCATGAAATATATAAGCTGCTGTGCTATCACCATGCTGTCGGCATCGTTGCTTACCTTCAGGGAAGGGGACTTGTGAAATATAATGACTTTTTAACAGAAATAAGACACTACTTTCAATACATCCACCCCAAAGGGCTTTCTGGTCCATCAAAAAGTTTTTGCAGTCTTTTCCTGCTAAGTACGTGTGTGTGCCGCCCTCTAGTGGATTGGGGCATGAATACGTGTATGTACTTTTTAGTCATTAAATTGCAGGTACACTGGATGGGGCCTATGTAGAGTTGCAGCTCAGGGAATGTGGAATTCTTGCAAACGTTTGACAAGTGAGTGCATCAGGCAGCTGGGGAGCACAGAACTGGCCCTAACCCACATAAAGCACCTTCAAATAGCTTTCCCAACAGCCAAAGGAGGAACGCACCACCATCTTTTAGCAGAGACACTTTCTGTCACTGAATCTCAAACAACAGAGCTGCAATGTGCCTGTCAGAGATAACATGACTGGCGAGACCATCGTGCGATGCTGGTGCTCAGGCTTCACTCCCAGAGGACGAACAAGTCAGCCCCTACCAGGAAAGGACACCAGCAAGGGCACTGAGTCAGCCAGGCTTGGAAACTAGATTCCACTTCCTGCTGCTTACTCTGCATTTACCGCACTGCTCCAGCCACAGCTGCCTGACAGTATCTCACACAGAAACCACCTAATTCCCAGTTGTCATTAACTTAGCGGGAAGCGGCTTGTACTGGGGACAGTGTAAGCCATCGAATGGGGAAACAGAAGCAAGCAGTTTGTTTTTTTCTCTTACGAGTGAACAGTAAGAATATTCTTATTAACTGTTGTGACTCATGCTTGAGGAGAATTCAGTAGCAGCAATGTCCTTGCTAGTTTTATATCAATTTGACACAGCTAGAAGGACTTGGGAAGAGGGACTCTCGATTGAGAAAATGCCTTCATAAGTTCAGGCTGTATGCAAGCACATGGTGCAACTTTTAAAACAGTATTTAATGTGCTGGTTGGTCCTGTGCTCTATATGAAAGCAGGCTGAGCAAGTCATGAGCCAGTAAGCAGCACCCCTCCATGGCCTCTCCATAACCTCCAGCCTGCGGGTTCCTGCCTGGTTTGAGTTTCTACCTTGGCTTTCCTCAATGGGCTATGACCCAGGACATATAAGTCAATACAGCCTTTCTTCTCCGAGCTGCTTTTGGTCACGGTGTTTTGTCACAGCAATGCTTATCTTAACTAAGACAACAGTCTACAATGTACTGCCTGAGTCAGCGGTAATGAAAACGATAGCAGGAGAGTTACATCTTAATTAGAAGAGCCAAGAGTCAGCTAGTGCCTGTCAGT
>LR750059.1:0-178116 GCA_902729485.2 Mus minutoides
CCAGCAGCAGCTCTGTAGAACCACCTTTGGATTGTCAACCATCTGCCTTCCCAGGACCACCCGGGCAGCGATGCACGTACTGCAGAGGTGCGACCCCTTCTCCATTGGCCACTTCAGAGACCTCTGGCATGGTGTTGTGGGACAGCTGGTGTTGTGAATCAGGCCGTTGCCAATCAGAGAACGGCTACTTCACAACACCAGGGTCACACTGCACTACAGGCATCGAGCAGCAAGCAACAAGCATCCAGACACCTGAGCACCAGGACGCCAGCAAGAGCACCTGCCTGTGAGAAAACCTCCCAGCCCACCCACCCCAGCCCACCCCACCCACCCCAGCCCATCCCACCCCCCACCAGTCCTCCCCAGCGTCCTCCCTGGTTGTCCTCCCCCAGCATCCTCCCTGAGCGTCCTCCCCCAGCATCCTCCCTGAACATCCTCCCCAGCAGCCTCCCTGAACGTCCTCCCCAGCAGCCTCCCTGAACGTCCTCCCCAGCAGCCTCCCTGAGTGTCTTCCCTGAACGTCCTCCCCAGCATCCTCCCTGAGCATCCTCCCTGAGCGTCCTTCCCAGCATCCTCCCTGAACATCCTCCCCAGCATCCTCCCTGAGCATCCTCCCTGAGCGTCCTTCCCAGCATCCTCCCTGAACATCCTCCCCAGCATCCTCCTTGAGCATCCTCCCCCAGCGTCCTCCCTAGCATCCTCCCCCAGCGTCCTCCCCAGCATCCTCCCCGCACATCCCTTGCTCTTTATTGAGTCCTGCATCTTTTATTTCTTTGGCAGTATGGTACCCACAGTAGAGCAGATCTTCTGCCAGGTGCTGCCTTGCTTCCTCCGTTTTTCCTATCAGGTGGGCTGTGGACCCACGCTAACAGAAAGTGCCACCAAGGTAACACCCATGCCACGCTGTTGGTCTCCAGTGTCCCTGCTGGTCTCCTGAGCCACTGTGTTATGATGCAGAGGAGCTGGTCACTCCCAGGGACCCAGGAAAGCCCTCCGCAGTCTCAGAATCTTCTACCCTAGTGTCTCTAACTCGGTGCTCCCACCGCCAACACACAGTCCTTTGTAAGAGGTTTTAACCTTGTTTGAAGGGCTTCGGTGATGGAATGTGATTTAAAACCTTGTAAAATATGGAATGAGGTCACATCCTGAGAAAATGAGGGAATCCTTTAAGGCCTAGAAGAAAGTCGATTTGAATTTGGCGTGATACCAGAAAGATCTTTTGAGGTTTACGTATGACCTTCAAAGGCTGAAGCTGCAAATTCTGATGAGGGCCTACTTGGAACTCAGTGTTTGGGGGAGCACAGTTCTAGGTTCTCTTCTCAGTTCACAACTCCACCAGAGCACACTCCAAGCCACACGTGTCTGCCCATACTGTGTCCTTCGTTCCAAAGTGCATTGTGATGCACTGAGAACATCAGTCCCAGCCCCAGAACATTCTAGACCCTCCACTTAGGTGGATTTGATAACACCTGTGGGAAAGAAATAAGACTGTACAGCCCTGCTTTCTGTAGCCTTCTCTTAGCAGCCTGTGAAACAGGAAGTGGTAAGGTTTTTTTGTTTTGTTTTGTTTTGTTTTAATTACATTTACTTATTCACTTTACAACCCAATATCAGCCTTTCCTCTCCTCCCAGTGCCCCCTCATACAAGGTGTCAACCCCACCCCCACCCTACCCCCTGCATATCACGTTACTGTGGGACTAACTGCATCCTCTCCCACTGAGGCCAGACAAGACTGTCCATTTAGCAGGATCCACAGGCAGGCAGGCAGGCAGGCAGCGGGCTCAGGGAATCCCTGCTATGTTGGGGGATCTCTATGAAAACCAAGCTGCTCATCTGCTACAATGGGCCTACGTCCAGCCTGTGCTCACTCTTTGGTTGGTGGTTCAGTCTCTGGGAGCCCCCAAAGGTCCAGGTTAGTTGACTCTGTTGGTCTTCCTGTGGATTCCCTGTCCTCTTAGGGTCCCTCAGTCTTTCTCCAGCTCTTCTACCAACTTCTTACTCCCGAGCTCCATCTACTGTTTGGCTGTGAATCTCTGCATCTCTTTCCACTGGCTGCTGGGTGGAGCCCCAGAGGACAATTATGCTAGGTTCCTGTCTGCAAGCATAACAGAGTATCATTAATAGTGTTGGGGACTGATTCTTGCCCGTGGGGTGGCTCTCAATTTCAGGCAGCCATTGGTTGACAATACCTCCATCTCTGCTCTACCTTGGTCCCTGCACATCTTGTGGGCCGGGCACATTTGAGGTTGAAGGCTTTGAGAGTGGGTTGCTGTCCTTATCCTTCCACTGAGAGTCTTGCCTGGCTGCAGGAAGTGGCCACTTCAGGATCCATATTTCCCATTCCTGGGAATCTCAGCTAGAGTCGCCCCCTTAGACCTTCTGGGGCCTCTCCTCATCCCAGATCTCTGGCAAGTCCTAGAAGTTGCCCTATCACCCCCTAGTCGATTTCCCTTCTCTCTCCCCTGCTCTCCCTATATATGATCTCCCCAGGAAGTGGTAAGTTTAGACTCTCTGTATCACAACTACTGTGAGGCCTTATGTTTATAGCCCAACTCCAAAAAAGCAGATTCTCTAGAGTGGTCCACTGCAGACCACAAAAAGCTGTGGGCACAGTGGGCTTGTCACATGCACACACGCATGCACAGACACACTCACACACACACACATCCACACTCACATGCACAAACATTCACGCGCGCGCGCGCGCACACACACACACACACACACACACACACACACACACACACACTTCAATACCCAGTGTCTTGTTCTTTCGGACTGTTCTACTGGCCTTGGCCAGTACTTTTGGGAAAAACTGGGTTTAAAAAGGAAGTTTCCTTGTAATACTGAATACCAAATAGTGTTTTTCTAATTTGTTGCTGGGACCCGCAACCTCAGCACCCCTGGGAACTTACTGGGCATGCAATTGACCAGCCATACCCCAGCTGTGCTGAGCATTGGCAAGCACCCCAAGGAGTTCCACAGCACACTAATAGAAAGAAAAATAAAATCTGATTTATGGTAATACATACCTGTAACACACATACATACACACACACACACACACACACACACTCCAAACCAAGCCGTCAGGAACATGTTAGAAAGGAGTGAGCCAAGAAAATGGTTTGGGAAGCTTCCTGGCGCACCATCTGCGGCCATGTGAGATGCTTATGGCTTTCACTGAACACTAAGTAGCAGTTGCCCCGGGCTGTGGAGTCCTGACTCCTCTTCTGTTCTGAACAAAGATGCCCAGGTCACGTCTGATCCCTGCCACAGGGAGGCTTGTCTTCATACACGGCACACTGCAAAGGCTTCACGTGCTCTACTCCAAGTCTGCAGCAGCCTCGTTTTAAGAAGAGGATCTTGAGACCAAGACCTCCCCGGGGGTCAAAGTGGCTGCTTACCACTGCAGAGTCATGAACCTTCTGCCTTCTCCAATGCTTCTCTAGGCCCTGCCTTTGATTTGACCTCTCTTTCATGAACAAATATGAAACACAGAGGCTGGCATGTCCAGCACAGACAGAGCATGTCTATGCTATCACAGAAAAATCAGCCTCTGGGCTGACAACCAAACACTAGGTGATGTTGACAATTAGATCTTGTGCCTCTCTGACCTCAGAATGAGTTTATCGTCCTTGTTATCTTGGTGATACTTATTGATAGCCTTTATGTTCACCTTGTGGATGACCTCATACATTCTGGATAAACCAGAGAGGCAAAGACCTTCCAGACCTAAGCCATAGCCTCTTGGTAGGTACTGGCCCAGGCAAGTACTTTTTTCCCTAAGAAAACCACAGTAATTCAGACTGAGAGTTCTGACCTTTTCCACCATGTGCACTGATATCAGACCAGGAGGAAGCTGTATTCTACTTCCTGTCACAACCCAGGAAACCGCACGTATTGCTAATGATGAGGGAAGAGCGTGTGGGCCTTGGAGACAGAATTGAAGTCCGAGGTCTTCACCATAATTCTGATTTTCAGTGGAAAATTAGAGGAAAAATAAAAAGTCTGACCTGCTGTTCCCTCTGTCTCCTAAACAAAAACCCCCTGAAGGGGTGTCGCATGGTGTTTGAAATGCTATTTTTAAAGGCATTGGAATGAAAAGGCTGGGAACAGTGCTCAGTGCTTGCTAAACAAGCACTAGGAACAGAGTTTGATCCCCAGCAACCACATATAAAAGGTGGTCGGAGCAGCATGCCCTTGTAATCCCAGCAGATGAGAGGCAGAGACTGGCAGACCTCTGGAGCTTGCTAGGCATCCAGCTAAGCATCTCATAGCCAAGAGGTGGATCAGGAATGCTAAGAAACCTGCCCTGGCCATACAGCCTAGCCCTTTGTTCCCAGAACCAGAGTTTTTCATGATCTAGGACAAAGACAGTGCCCTCAGTACCCTGGTGGAATTTACCATGTGCTAAACATTTGTGTCATCTCAGAACCCACCCTGGGAAGGCGAGCAGATTCTTCCTAGTGTGTATGTGAGGACCAGGTTTAGGTCCCATAGCTGGGCAGTGGGCTAGCATGCCCCAGAGGTGTGCTGATGAACTACCTAAAAGGCACTCTGCTCACACTCTGTAATCAGTTCCCGCCACCCACCCACGGGTTATGTAGACATGAGTAATTTCAAAGGTTCCTAACTGTCTCCAAGTTGAAACCTGGGGCTTGGGGCCAGCATGCTGAAGGTGAGAAAAAATAAAAATGAAAACAACCCTCAATCATGCCTTTTTGGAGGAAAGGTCACATGGGCCCACAGAAGTCACCTGTGGTCTGGTCTCCTTCCACTGGACCATGAGTTTCCTGAGGCAGGATTTACTGTCTACTTTGTTGAATGGGTACACCCAAAGGTCACACAGTAGGGCTTGGGACACAGCTGGTGTTTGGTACAAGACTATACTGTGAATAGTCATGGGTTCATCTACTGCTGATGCTGGAATGCGAGAAGCCCAGCCTGCCAAATGTGTACTGTTCTCCTGGGAGATTCATAGGCTGTCTGCATGTTAGCTCAGCTCAGCATAACAGGAAGGTCTCTGGGCTCAGAACCCCATCAGTAATCTGGGCACTAAAGCCTTCAGCAGAGGCCTATAATAGTGACCCCGTGGTTGTCACAGACAAGCTTTGTAACTGGTTGCAACTTACTGACCTTATTAAGGACAGGAACCAACTCATCTGCTACCTCTCATGAGCTCCAAAGCCAGCCTGTTACAGTCACATGGTACCACATCCTTTAACAGGGTGCACAGCCATCATTGCACAAGAAATACCCTCTGGAACGCAGAGCGTGGGGCTTGTCTGACTCCCCCATCAGCAGGCATGGTAGATAGTATGGTACATCTGCAGGACATCTGACTTGCCACCCATACAGTGTCCTGCTGGGTTGCTTATGTTCCTCAGTACATCAAACACAGGCAGTGCTCACAGCCAAGTAGATGCCCTTTCTGCCAGCTTAAGGAGAGGTTGTCAACAAGAATATTGTGTCTCTCTATGCAGGCACGGAGAAAAGTGAGGTGGCGTGAACTAGGACTAGAGAGAATGTCTCAGCACTGTCCTTTGCAGCTAAAGCTTAAGTAACAGCTAACCCAGCTATTCTGTCAACTGGAGCAAGAAGCCAGGAGACAAAGAGTTAATTCGAAGATTCGGGAATACTATTCAAAACTCTGACCTTGTCCCTCTGTGCTACCACCCTCTGTGATCACGAAAGGGACAATGCCCTTCTACTTAGCACCTCCATGTTCCAAGAGAAAGAAAAGGGAGCTGGAGTCCAGCAGACTTGGAAATCCTGGGCAGAACCTCATCTCTGGACCCCAGAGCTAGACTGTTGGAGATTGGTTCTCATGCTTCGATTCAATCAGGAATCTGCAAGTTCAAACAACAAGGTCCTTGTCACCAATTGGTTTTTGATCAATCAATAAAGATGCCAGCACCAATGGTTGGGCAAAGGGAAATGGGGTGGGACCCTTAGAATTGTGCGGGGGGAGGGGGAGGAGATGCTGAATCACCATGACTTGGGGAAAGAGACAGATCAGACTTAGAGCTACAGAGGGAAGATCATCCGTAAGGGTAAACGGAAGGTGCCCTGGAAGGCCAGCCCAGAAGCAGACCAACAGGCCTCACAGAAGATAACAGGGCAGCAAAGTTAAAAGTAGATGTAGAAGATGTTGATCCAGGAGTACCATAGGGTAAAGAATACTAGCAGAGGGAGGCTTAGAACTGCCAAACCCTTGAGTAGCCAAGACACTTCAAAAATAAGCTAATGTGTGTATGTCTCTCATTTTCAGAACCAAAGAGTTCTTGGGCAGGTGGCTAGAAGTGTGCTCCCAGACACTACAACACAGTAGAGAAAAAAAGCTAAAGTAGCAAGAGAGAAGGTTCCTGAGCGTCGTCATCATCTGACAGAATGGGCAACAAGTTAGCAACTGTTTTGTGGGGCTTCCTACTACACAAGCAACAAATGTATATTGTCATTTAAGACATAAAAATGTGAGGGGCTGGAGACAGCTCAAAGCTAAGTGCACTTGTTGGTTGTTCGTTCATTCTCAGCATCTTAAAACCATCTCAACTGTTCTTAAGGGATATGACGCCCTCTTCTGGCTTCCATGGGTACTGCATGCATGTGGTACAAATACAGACAAGCAGGCACTCACTCACACAGACAAAATAAAAACAAGTACATTTTAACTGACGGGCTGACAAGCCTCGGGGAGTCGGGGAGGAATCTAAAAGCCCCTTCACAGCTAAGCACTGAGTTCTCCTGCCTTACTCATCTGACTCTCATACTAAACATGGATAGAACCACACTGTACGGTGCTCTGAACTTAGACTTTTCTGGCAGTGTGGAGAATTAAAGAAAAAAAAATCAAGACCATTAAATGTCCTTTGAAGGTACCACGATTTGTCTGACTGACTCCTTGGTATTAAGCATTCTGATGCTAATAAAGACAAAATGGGAGAGGTTGACCCAGGGTTTCTCCTCACACACAGCTCGATCTTGGCTCCATGAGCTCCCGTCTGAGAACATGGTGAAAGGAGACCTGGGGGCATACTTCCAAGAGCTTCTGAAATATCAGCCAAGTTGCTTTCCTTGTGGAAGTGCCCATTCCCCACAAAGTTTTTACCTACCTGATAAATGGGTGAAAGAGGACGCAGGCCCAACTGTTGTCCATCAAGCCTAGCTCCTTGACTGCCTGGCTGAGGTGGGAAGGAATCACTCGCATGAGACAATGCTAGCCCTGGAGCATAGGTGTCAGAACCCAAGGCTGGCCCCAGGTTCTCAGCATTGGAGACATAATGGACATAGGCACAGGTCCGAAAGATCTGTGATCTGTTAGGCAACCTGGGAAACAGCCAGCTTAGCAGGATGTTGCCACTTAAGCTGTGTGATCTTTGGGCTTCTCACCACTGTTTTCTAGGACCTGTAGACAGAAGAAATGAAGACTAATAATGTCTCCTGCTGTGCCCT
Organism: Mus minutoides; assembly: GCA_902729485.2. NCBI lineage: Eukaryota > Metazoa > Chordata > Mammalia > Rodentia > Muridae > Mus > Mus minutoides. The sequence goes on from LR750059.1 coordinate 7,457, forward strand.
TCCCCCAGCCTTGAGTGGGCGGCTCAGACCTGTCTTTCTATATCAGGCTAGCCCACCTAGGGTGGAGTCTTCCGACCTAGGTAAAGTCTATTGTCCTGCCACATCTGCAGCTTTCCTCCAAGACGCCACTACCTGCTGAGAGGCTGAACCTGTTCTCCTGACACTATCCTGATATAACAAGATCCCGGCATGGTGGGGGTTGGTGCCCCCCAACCCCTTTATAAGCTCAGACTCTTAAGTAAACATTGGCCTTGATCAGAAAACTTTGTCTTGGCTTGTTATTTCTCTCATAGACTTTCCCATCCAAAACCCCATCTTTCTTTTCAGGAACTCAGTAACCTGTGGCTGCAGGCAGCTACAGTTCCACTGTCATGTTCTAGACTGGACTGTGTTCCCCTAAGAGTATATGATGAAGTTCTGAGTCTTGAATGCGACCTTTAAAAAATTAATACTAAATTAGGCCATAAGGGTAGGGCCTTAATCCAATACAGCCAGTATCCTCATAAAAAGTAACTCCAGGACAGATTCAGAGTAAAGGCCTTGTAAGCACACTGCAGCTGTGTGTCAGCCTGCAAGCAAGGAGCAAGGCCCTGGAAGAAACTAAATCATCGTACACCCTGATTCTGGACCACTGAACTCCAAATTAAAAGGTTCCTAAGACACAGCTGCTGCTTTAGATAACCCAAAGTGGGTTAGGTTAGGAAAGCCATGGGCAGTAAGATGCCCATGGCTGCTACTTTTCCCAAAAGCAGAGTCACAATATAGCATACTCTGAGATACACACGGCAAGTGCAGTGGATTACCATCATCCCAGCCACCACTGAGCTCCTCAGTGTTCCCCAGCCTTCCTAAGCTATGCCTGTACCCCAGAGCCAGCCAGCACAGGCTGGGTGCAGGCCCTACCAGCCGGGAAGTGCCTGGGAGCCTCCTGCTCCCTCTCCTGCCTTCTGCCATGGAGGAGAGGGAGCAGAGACACCTTCACATTCAAGCGCAGCTCCCAGGCATTCTGCTACAGACGGAGCCCCATTGCCCATGATGGCTCTTGAAAGGTCCATCCCTTGCTTCTCTTTCTAACCCCAGACTTGTGTTTCTTGGAATGTTCTCTCAAATAAACTGTCTTCTCAGGGTCTGCTTTAAGGGAATCCCAACTCAGGCCCAGAAGGAAGGCGGTTGTGGAGATTCCTGTTGGTTTGTTGTCTTTTCCATTTTGCTTTATTTCATATTTATTTATTTGTGGGGTGTGCACAGGTCAGAGCACATTGGTGAAGGTTAGAGGACAACTTAGAGAAGTCGGTTCTCTCCTTCCGCCACAGGGTTTCAGAGGCTGAACTCAAGTTGCCAGGCTAGGTGACAAGCTCCTGTAGCAGCTGAGCTGTCTCCCTGGCATGGCCACCTGCTCCTTTTTTGTTTTGTTTTGTTTTAGTAGTTGAGTTTTGTTTTTATTTAGAGCAGTTTGAGCTGACAACAAAACTGAGTGAAAGGTGCAGACTATTACTTATATCCCTTGCCTCCACTTTTGTCAACATTCCCCACCACAGTGACGCATTTATATTACTGATGAGCCCACACAGAAGCATTGTTATCACTTAACGTCAATAGTTCACATCAGGGTTTATCCATGTGCACTCTGTGGTGTGTCCATCACTACAGTATCAGTAGTTGTCCTGTCCTTAGAGGCCTCTACCTTATACACAGACACACACAGTCTCTCACACACATACTTGCACACACACACAGTCACACATACACACAGACTTACACACACACATACACACATAGTCATACTCACACAGTCACACAATACTTACACTACTTATACTCACACATACATACACATACACACTCATACATTTGCACACACACTTGCACACATATACACACTTACACACAGTCACATACACATGCACACATACTCATTCATACAGTCACATACACACATACTTATATATATACTCACAAACATACACATATACACTCATACATATACTCTCACATACTTACACACACAATCATGCATACTCACAGACACACAGACATATACACACTCACACGCACATACACACATACTTATACTCACACTCACACAGTCTCACACACATACTTACATACATACATACACCCATACACTCACTCACACATACACACAGTCATGCATACTCACAGACACACACACATACATATACACACACTCACACGCACATACACACATACTCATACTCACATTCACACAGTCTCATACACATACATACACACTCACACATATACACACACACATACATATACACTTACACATACACACCTGGCAAACACTCTGATACCTTGGTTGTCCTTTCTCAGAAGAGCCGTTTTTTTGCTCACTTTATATTGAACAGGTTCACCTGTCTTGGCCTCACAAGTAGCAACATTGCCAATGAGCATCACCATACCCAGCTTTACAGCCTACTGAAGGGTTCTAGTAGGCTTGCTCATGGCCAACATGACTCTGGCAGGCCTTACACTTCCTCATTCCTCCTGACCACCTACCATCCCCTCCTTGCTAAAAACTGTTAGATTAGATTCCTAAAGCTAGCCCCCAAGGTCTATTCCCTTATTTGGCCACTTTCTCCTCCTTGGGCTGACTACCAAGGTTCAGCTATCAAAGTATTGAAGTCCAGCAATCAAAAGCCCTTTTGCTTCATGTAACTGATCTGCCTAATCAAAACAAACCAACTCATCCTAACATGGGAGTTTCTCCTTTCCCTTTATAAACTGCCATTTGTCTACTGGCCACATCTGTCTCCTCCTCTACCCAGATGCAGTCTTTTGCCCCTCTGGGGCAAATAAATCTTTGTGCCGAGAACTTGGTCTTGATATGTCCTGGGCCATCTCTGGCCCTTTAACCTCCCCAAACCAGAAAACACCTGTTTGGTTTTCCCCCTCTAATGCATCTCTTTACCAGTCGATGTGATGGAGGGCAGCTGACCTGGGGACACCAACAGCCCCTTGGGGAAATGGGATGACCGGTCCCTTAAGGTTGTTTCAGGTCATCCACATTCTCAGATCAAGCTCCTCATTTCAAAACAGAGGTCTGTGGGGAGACCACTGAGTTACAGCTAGGCGAGGAGGCCCCCAGCAGGCAATGTCTTCCCAGGCCTGCATCTGCTTAAGTAGCTACTCACCACTACAACTCTCTGCCCAAGGGCTTTGTGTATTTTCAGTTTTTGCCTTGATTATTTGAAAAATCAAGCTGGACTGCAGAGTTAATGCTTCAGAGAGGAGCACCATTTAATGACAGTTGAGGATTGCTGCTCTTTTGCCCCAGGGGACAGACACCTCAGCAACCTGGTTTGGGCAAGATTACCCTCTGTTTGTCCACATGATCACTCTTACAAAATGACCTTACTAACCAACCTCCTCCTGCACTGGCAGGGACCCCAGAGCCAGGTGTCTGTCAAAGCAGCCAGTCCTGCCCCCTAAGCCTGAGGAAGTGCCTGAGGTGGATGCTGGGAGCAGAAGAAATAAGATACCCCCAGCCCTTCCTGCTGATAGGCACTTTTCACACTGACAGGCTATGGGGGAGTAGCACTATTTTTATTTAAACCACCAGTTGCCATGGTAACCTCTACATAGCCCAATCTTTATTCTAAATCACACAGAAAATACCCTCAGGAAGGGAGAGAAGCCCTGGTGAGCAGGGGCCACCCTAGGACTCAAACAGCAAACAGGCAATTCTTGGTGTGAAAAGGCCACTAAGACCATTTGTCTGAGCTGGCCTTCAGCACTCAAGCATGTCTCTCCCTATGTCTCACTTTGCAGAGTCTGAAGGTTCAGAGAGGTGTGGGGAAAGTCCATGCTCTGTCCAGGTGGCTTGCAAGCTGCAGTTGCTCCCTGAATGTTTCTACCACGGGGAATTCAGCCATTTATCAATACTTCTAATGGACAAAAGGTAGAAGAGCGGCCGGAGGTCACAGCCCCACTCAGCATCCCATACCCTGTAGGGAGCCAGCATCGCACGAAGTGGAGGAACCAGGAAGACACAAGAAGTTATCAGCACATTGGAGTCTTTATTCAGGATACCAACTATTCAACAGTACTTACTCAGGATAATCCTTGGCCATGGATTTTAGTAGAGGGCATATCTGGTGCATTTATAAGCTTGTTAGACATTTCCCTACTCTCTGAAAGACCTCTGCTTTGGGATTCTATTGGGCAACAAATGCTGCTGTGACAAATTCTTTTAACACATAAGGATGTGTTTAACAGGTAAGAATCCCTGCATTCAAGAGACAGGCAGGTGTACCTCTGTGAGTTCTAGACCAGCCGGGGCTATGTAGTAAGACCCTGTGGCAAAAAGAAGAGGAGGGGGAAGAGGAGGGGGAGAAGGAAGAGGAAAAAGAGGAGGAAGAGGAGAAGGAGGAAGAGGGAGAGAAGAAAGAGGAAGAGGAGAAAGGAAGAGGAAGGAAGAAGAGGAAGAAGAAGAGGAAGGAAGAAGAGGAGGAAGAAGAGGAAGGAAGAAGAAGAGGAAGAAGAGGAAGAAGAGGAGGAAGAGGGGGAAGAAGAGGAAGAAGAAGAGGAAGAAGAAGAGGAAGAAGAAGGGGAGGAAGAAGGGGAGGAAGAGGAGGGAGAGGAGGAAGAAGAAGTTGTTTCATCCTTGAAAACAGTTTCTCTAATAAAAAACCTCAATAACACAAAGCAGAGGTTGTGAGAGGCAGGTAAGGCCTTGGGCAAGATGATGAGGTTAGCTGCCTCTTCCCCTCACCCCTCAGGCTCACTCCAGCCCCTGATGGCTCACCTTCCCTCTGCCACTCTGGAGAGCACCTGCACGGCTCCTGAAATCCAACTTCCCTTAGTTATAAAAACCAGAAATATGCCCTAGAAAAATCTGTACTAAGATATAGCTGCTTGTCTCTAACAAGGAACATATACCATGACTATCTTGGGGATAGCTAGTGGCATATCACTGGCAAGCCATCCCTTCTCCCTCACACTTTGGTATCCACCTTGATTTTAAAAACAGGATCTCTCACTAATCCTAGAGTTCACAAATGGGGTGAGACTAGCAAGCCCCAGGGGAGGGGTCCTCCTGCCTCTGTCTTCCCAGACCTGTGCCCAGAAGAGAGCATCAGCTCATGGCCAGCTTCCAGGAGCTTGGGATTCTCAGGATCAAGCCCAGGTCTTTCAGTCTGTGCAGCAGGCCCTTTTCTGACTGAGCCTTCTCCCCAGGCACTAGCATGGATTTTTAATTCTACTCTACTGTCTGTCCATGCTTTTAAAAATTAGAATTAGTCCACAAACCTGCAGACACATTGAACAGGAGCTACATTTTGTGACCTCTACTGTGAAACTCCTTGATTCTGTTTACTGTCAGCCTTTGTGTCTGCTTTGTATGTTTGCAGAGATTAGAAAGCAAAGGAAGATCAGACACCTGCAGCAGAGGCTTTGGATCAGAAACCTGAACTGAGGTCGGCTCATCCAGTACGCTCATCCTCACTTAGAACAAGAGATGAATTAGGGGAAGGGTGGGGACTTTCGAATCCAATTTCTCTCCCATTCCATGAGGCTTTGAGATTTGTTACCACCTGGAATTTGGGTCCTTTCAGTGAAGGTCACCTTTAGATCCTGGCTGTGTTCCTTTTACATTAGCATTTCTCACTGAACATCCTCAGCCCCTCCTCGTTCCAGCCAGTGCCCACAGGTATTTGAACAGATCACAGGATACCACTGCTTGTGTATCAAAAGCAAACAAAACAGTTTGGAAACCTGATCCTCTATAAAGCATGTGTACCTCCAAGATTAAAAGCCCACAAATGAACCAGTTTGTTCATTCCTGTTCTGGTGACTAAATATGACTTTTAAATCTGTGGTTATTTATATATTTCAGGAGTTTGAGCTTGCTGTGGTGTGTGGCCTCTGAAGAGAGCATGCATCCCACCCGACAGAGAGGTGTTTGCCAGGTACCTGGCAGGTGGGCACTGTGCAGGCTGTTCTCTGGGTTCCTACATAAGCTCTCTACTCAATTCTTATGCCAAGCATAATCCATCCGTACATGCCTCCGGATTTTGTTTGTTTGGTACATAATAACCTCCATTTGGATCAAAACCTAAGAGAATATACAATAATAGCATTGAAATAACCAATGAAGGGATGGTGAGTCATCTCAGTGGGTAAAGGTGTGTACTGACAACCTGAGTTCCATACCTGGGGCCCACATGACAGAAAGAGAGGACTGATCCTACAAGTGTCTTGTGATGTCTCCATGCCTGCCGAGGCTCATGCACACATGAACACAAATAAATATACATATTTTTTTTTTGGTTTTTCAAGACAGGGTTTCTCTGTGTAGCCCTGGCTGTCCTGGAACTTGCTCTGGCCTCTAACTCAGAAATCCACTTGCCTCTGCCTTCTCTGGGATCAAAGGTGTGTGCTGCTACTGGCCAGCAAATAAATATTTTAAGTAAATACTTTCTTTTAAAAAAAATAGAGAATGACGCTATAAGTAAAAAGATCTCTATCTGGGTGTGGCAGTGCCTGCCTTTAGTCCCAGCACTAGGGAGACAGAGGCAGGCACATATCTGACAACTCAAGGCCAGTCTGTTTTACACAGCAAGTTTCATGGAGAGATCCTTTGTCTCTAGGATTTCTATTGCTGTGATGAAACACTGTGACCAAAGCAACTTTGGGAGGAAAGTGTTTATTTTACTTATATTTCCACACCACGGTATATCATAAAGGACACCAGGACAGGAACTCAAGTAGGCAGGAGCTAAAAAAAAAAAAAAAAAAGAGGCTACTGGCTTGCTCCTCATGGCTTGCTCAGCCTGCTTTCTTATAAAACCTAAGACCACTTGCCCAGAGGTGGCACCAACCATAGTGGGCTGGGCCCTCCTAACGCCAATCACTAATAAAGAAAACAAACAGTCTACAGCTGGTTCTTACGTAGGCATTTGCTCAGCTGAGGTTCCCTCCTCTCAATGGCTAGCCAGCACACCCTGCCTTTAAAAACAAACAATGCCCCTTCCAAACCCTCTGGATTCATTCTTCCCTGTGTTAGGTTGTAATGCTATGTTTTGCCTCTATACAGTGCGTCTTAGTCGGGGTTTCTATTCCTGCACAAACATCATGACCAAGAAGCAAGTTGGGGAGGAAAGGGTTTATTTGGCTTACACTTCCATACTGCTGTTCATCACCAAGGAAGTCAGGACTGGAACTCAAGCAGGTCAGGAAGCAGGAGCTGATGCAGAAGACGTGGAGTGGAGGGATGTTCTTTACTGGCTTGCTTCCCCTGACTTGCTCAGCCTGCTCTCTTATAGAACCCAAGACTGACTGCCAGCCCAGAGATGGTCCCACCCACAAGGGGCTTTCCCCCTTGATCACTAATTGAGAAAATACCCCACAGCTAGATCTCATGGAGTTACTTCCCCAACTGAAGCTCCTTTCTCTGTGATAACCCCAGCTGTGTCAAGTTGACACAAAACTAGCCAGTACAATTGACCCCTTGTCAACTTGACACACAAATACATCACTAGTAAGCCTCAATCCTTAGTTCTTATTCAACCCCAAGATCTTAAATAACTTTAAAAGTCCCACAGTCTTTACATATTAAAAGTTCAATCTTTTTAAAATATCTAATATCTTTTAAAATTCAAAGTACTTTAAAATTCAAAGTCTCTTAACTGTGGGCTTCACTAAAAAACTTCCTTCAAGAGGGAAAAATATCAGGGCACAGTCACAATCAAAAGCAAAAATCAATTTCCAACCGTCCATTGTCTGGGATACAACTCACGATCTTCTGGGCTCCTCCAAGGGCTTGGGTCACTTCTCCATCCATGCCCTTTGTAGCACACAGCTTTGTCTTCTAGGCTCCAGATGCCTGTACTTCACTGCTGCTGCTGTTCTTGGTGGTCATCTCATGATACTGGCATCTCCAAATGCTGCTGTCTTCCACTATAACTAGGCTTCAACACTAGCTTCTCATAGGCTCTCTTCATGGTGCCAAGCCTCAACTCCTTTGCATGACCCCTTTAGTACTAGGCCATCAATTGCAACTGAGGCTGCACCTTCACCAATGGCCTTCCATGGTTTCTCATAGTGCTTCCATGGCCTCAGCTGCTCTGCATGACCCCTTCATGCCTTCAAAGCCAGTACCACCTGGGTGATTCTTACACATTACCAAGTCCTGCTGCTGCACGAGGTACAACTTTGGCTATCTCTGGAATATAACCTCTTTGTGCTCTCAGAAAGCACTTCCCAGAAGATGTCACCTCAACGATGCTGGTCTCTTCTTAATCACTGCTAATTACTTAGCTCCAGCTAACCAGCATCGATAGTCCCAGGAATGCAAAAGTTTCACTTTAGTAGTTCTGGTGTCTTGTTAACCACAGCTGATTCTTCAGCCCCAGCTAACCAGAACCACAGCATCTTCCCATTCAAAATAGCAATGGCCCTGAAAAGAGGCTTTAATTTTCCCCCTGAAATTTCACAAGCCAGACCTCCATCTTCTGCACTGTTCTCAACATTATCTTCCAAGCTCCTACACAACATCTGACAGAGCTCTTAACAATGAATGGATCTTCAAGCCCAAAGTTCCAAAGTCCTTTCACAGTCCTCCCCAAAACAGGTCAGGTTGTCACAGGAATACCCCACTATGCTCGTACCAATTTGTCTTAGTCAGGGTTTCTATTCCTGCACAAACATCATGACCAAGAAGCAAATTGGGGAGGAAAGGGTTTATTCGGCTTACACTTCCATACTGCTGTTCATCACCAAGGAAGTCAGGACTGGAACTCAAGCAGGTCAGGAAGCAGGAGCTGATCCCGTGGAGTGATGCTCTTTACTGGCTTGCTTCCCCTGGCTTGCTCAGCCTGCTCTCTTATAGAACCCAAGACTGATTGCCAGCCCAGAGATGGTCCCACCCACAAGGGGCTTTCCCCCTTGATCACTAATTGAGAAAATACCCCACAGCTAGATCTCATGGAGGTACTTCCCCAACTGAAGCTCCTTTCTCTGTGATAACCCCCCGCTGTGTCAAGTTGACACAAAACTAGCCAGTACACAGTGTCTCACTATGTATAAGCTAGCCTCTAACTCACAAAGATCCAGCTGCCTCTGCATCCCAAGTGCTGAGAATTAAAGGTGTGTGCCACTATGTCCAGCAGCTAAATGATGTAGGAAAGCTTCGTCAAAGTGTCACTAGACAGATGTACAGTATCACTAGTGTCACTAGACAGACAGATGTACAGTATCCACTGAACAGTGCTAAGTGCAGCTGGCCCAGCAGCAGCCCCGGAGGAAGATGACAGCCCTAGTGGCCTCCTCAACAAAAGCTTTCTCTTTTGTAGTGGGTAAAAGGAATGGAACATAGGAACCCTCAGGTCTAGACACATATTTCAAAGATTGATAGATTGATAGGAGGGGCAGGGCCCAAGGTCAGTACTTAACTCAGCTACCTTTCTTCACAGTACTCAGTACTTAGCACTTAGCTCAGCTGGCTTTCTTCACTCACACAGTTCAGGGCTCACGATGTGATACTGCCCATATTTCTTTCAGGCTGGATCCTCTCACTTCAACCAATAACCAAAACAACCCTCAACAGGCGAGCCCACAGAGCAATCCATCTATTTCCCATGAAGACTCTATTCCCAGATGACTGTCAAGTGGAGAGTGAAAATTAACCTGGCTCTCACCCTCTAAGCCAGCTTGGTCCCAAAGAAGGGGCAGGTCCATCAGCTTCCAGCAAGGGCTGTCCTCAGACAAAATTTTGGTCTGTGGAAAATGTACTGATGATCCACCACCTCACTGCTAGTTCCTACTGGACGAGTGTCTAGAGTCTTTTGACTCCCTTCTGTCCTTCTTTGATGTCACCATCTTGCTTAAGAGTACAAATGTGGGGGCTGAGGAGATGGTTCAGTAGTAAGCCACTTGTCTTGCGAGCATAAAGACCTGAGTTCAACCCCCAAGTCCAGCCAAGGCTACATAGTAAGATGTACCTGTCCCCGACCCCATCCTTGCCTAACCATCTCTCTTTTGGTTCTTCAAGACAGAGTGTCTTTGGCCATCCTGGAACTTGCTCTGTAGATTAGGCTGGCCTCAAACACAGATAGCAGCCTGCCTCTGCCTCCCCAGTGCTAAGATTAAAGCCAAGAATCACCATGCCAGGCTGATCCTGTCTCAAATAGTAGACAAACAAGAGATGTAGACACACAGATACACACTGAAAGAGACTCTCAGATTATGTTGCCTGTCCAGTGTCAGACAGCTCTAGATTGCCCTCTGATCTTTACGTGCACCTACACACACATGCACCTGCACATACACATATGTACACACCAAATAAAACAAATCTATTAGTATCCAAAGTCTGCACTGGTGGAAACCTCAGCTCTACCCTCACGGGTCAACCCCATTTCCCCAGCTGTATGGCTCTCTTACTTTGAACACTGAAGCTGACCTCCTCTACAGTGCTCAACCCTTCAGTCAGGCTTTTCTTGTCTCCCTCCAAATTCAGATTTTAAATGAAGGGGTTGTGTGCATGCAGGGCATCTAAAGAGTGACCTCACAAAGCAGGAGCCAGGCAGTGGGATGTGGAGGAAATAACCATTGAGTGGATTGTGTATGAATGAGCAGGTCACTGCTGTGTACAGTGAATTCAGTCCTGCTGGGACCCTGAGTCAGAGGGGGAGCTGCACGCTCAGTCCCCATCCACCAGAGTCCATGATCTCTCCTGCACTTTTGGGCAGAGTGTATGTACAAGTCCCATGGGCTCTTTGGTTTGAGGCTGTCATCTTCCTCCGGGGCTGCTGCTGGGCCAGCTGCACTTAGCACTGTTCAGTGGATACTGTACATCTGTCTAGTGACACTAGTGATACTGTACATCTGTCTAGTGACACTTTGACGAAGCTTTCCTACATCAGGTCTATGAGATTCTCTGCCCATTTTCTTTCACAAGAGGTAGATCCACGTTGTCATCAAAGGCTCTCTCTATCAACTCCTGCTTCCTCCTCTTTATCCTTCACAGCTTTCCCTGAATAAATCCCTTTCCCATCTAGTTCTGTTTTCGCATACTTCTAAACACTGAACTCACAAGAAAGCTGGCTTGGAACTGTCCAACACCGTGGTGCTGAAATCAGAAACTGTACCGAATAAAACACAATGCAGGCACAATGTACCTGTGTTCCCTCTCCGTGATTGGGTGACTATTGTGTGGATCTGTGAATTCTGTTGGCTATCCTTATCAGGGAACACACAGCTGGTGTTTTCAAAGGACTTATGCAAGTGCAGAGGGTGGAGCATAAAGACACTGCAAGGGAATGAAAGGTAGTTTCCCTGTACGCCTCTCTGGAAAACCCAAGTGCTGCCGAAATCTGCAAAGTCACCCTCAGTCAATCACATCTCCAGAAACAGGCTCATGCTGGTTTCTGTCTCTCCTACTCCCCACCCTCCTTCAAGTGCCTCACATTGAAATCCAACAGGAAAAGTCTCATCTGAAAATGTAGTTCCATGTGGCAGAAAAGGAGAAACCACAGGAGGAGTGAGAATAACAAGACTGCCAAGATGGACAGTAGTGTGCCCTTTAGTGCCAGCAGATGTCACTGACTATGTGAGGTCAGGTGTACCAAAGAGATGGTGAAGTGGACAAAGAGCTTCTTGTCAGTGAGGCCAGGGGTCAGCTGCTGACACTGGACAGGCAACATAATCTCTCTGAGAGTCTCTTTCAGTGTGTGTCTGTATTTCTACATCTCTTGTTTGTCTACTATTTGAGACAGGGTCAGCCAGGCATGGTGACTCTTGCCTTTAATCTTAGCACTGGAGAGGCAGAGACAGGCTGCTCTCCGTGTTTGAGGCCAGCCTAATCTACAGGGCAAGTCCCAGGACATCCAATGAAACTCTGTCTTGAAAAACCAATAGAAGGATGGTGTGTGTGTGTGTGTGTGTGTGTGTGTGTGTGTGTGTGTGTGTAGGGGTATGTGTATACATCATACTATGTAGCCTTGGCTGACTCAGAAATCACTATGTACACCAGGCTGGCCTCAGGGGAGATCATAGAGATCCCCCTGCTTCCACCTCCAAAATTCTAAAATTAAAGGTATGTGCCACCATACTAAGCGCTCTCTCTCTCTCTCTCTCTCTCTCTCTCTGTTGTGTGTATGGGGGGGGGAGGTTGTATATAAAGGAGAATGAAATCCTGTTATTTGCATTAGTAAGGATGAGTCTATAGTGTGTCAGTTACATAGTTACATGAAATAAGATAGACACAAGAAAAGAAATACTATTTTTTCCCTCACATATGGAAGGCTATCTAAAAAAAAAAAAAAAAAGTCAGCCTGGAAGTAGAATAGAGATTATTTGGCAAGAGGGGAGGGTGAAAAGTGGGGGAACTGGAATTGATCAGTGTTTACATGTAAGAAAAAGCACTCTGAACCCCACTAATATTTATGATTTATGTGTTACATTTTAAAGTAAATAATAACTAAGATAAAAACCAGAAAGGCACCTGACCCTAACTGATTTATATAAGGAATGCTTGATTTCTTGATGTAGATGCTAACAATAGCCCCTAGGATTCAGAAACTGATTAAAAAATGCAATGTAAATAAAACATAGGGAAAGAAGAAAACACCTCCCCAAAGTAGTCAAGCCCACTGATTCACTACCCCTTGAACAACATTTTATCTCAACTTAAACTTTCACAAGAAATATTCAGGAGAATATGTGGTGTATGTAGAATGGTGTAGAGAGTTCACCACATTGATAAGTTATCATGATCACTATGTATCGTACACTCGGGGATGATGTAACAAACAAAATGAAAGAGTGCTACAGAGTCAAGCTTGGTTAGCCAGAGTGAGGCTGCTGACTCTGTGGGAATCACCACAGGCTCCTGGCCACTGGGAATGTGTTCTTTGGCTGGGCATATAGTTCTGAACTTCCAGAAATGTTACCTGGGAAATTAGAGCTTTCTACCATCTTCTAGACAATTCCACATAAACCTTTTAAAGACCATCACCTCTTTATGTGTTTGGGTTTGGCTGGGTTTCCATGATTCACTGCTTTCGGTTTCCTGGACACGGTCTCTATAGAGCCCAGGCCAACCTAGAAATTCCTATAGTGTTTCCACTTTAGCCTTCTAAGTGCTGGAACTGCAGGCAGTGCACTCTCCTCCCAAGTGTCTCCTCTATTTGTGTCAAAAGAGCAGAGTTTATGCAAAATCAGACCCCTGGGTGTGTGTGTGGGGGGGGGGGACAACATTTAAAGTGCCAGAGAAGAAAAGCGCCTAGTCCATGAAGGAGGGATGTAAAGGAAGCAGCAAGCAGGAAATTGTGTCCTCTGTGTCATGCGTCCCCTTTGTTCCTCTGATCTTCCAACTTGCTAAGAAAGATATGGATGGACACAGAAGTCATCTCTTGACAGGGTCACAGCCTCTAGTTTCCAGTCACAGCATCTAAAGGCTTTGAAAGACTTATTTGTAACTCAGTTATAAACCCTTGCCCTCCACTGATGGGAGGTTATTTTTAGTCTTGATGCTATGCTACATGAATATTCATGATTTTGGCTGCAGAAATATTAATATGTTGATGATGTCGTGCCTCTCTAGACTCCGCTGAGGATGACAGGAGCATGATATACATGCTGGATTGCCTTCCTATAACCCCCAAAAATCTGACCTCTGGATATATTGAGGTTTTGAGACAAAGGACTACAGATTTATATTTCACACATTCCCCAGTCAGTAGTGATCTCTTTTAAAAATAGTAAGCTAGATTCAGAGATGTTAAATAACTACACAAGAGCACCCAGTCAAGAGTAAAATGCAAAAACAGACAAAACAAAGAATGTGGATTATAATGCACAGAACACCAAATGTGGTACTGACAGGGGCTTATTATACCTTAAGGTAAGGCTGGGACTTGGGTGTGAGGCCACATGAAAATGTATATGGAAGTCAGAAGTCAGCTAGCCTGTTTAGATATCAAGTCCCAGGGACCTTCCTGTCTCTGCCTCACAAGCACTAAGACTATAAACCACGCCACCACACCCTTTTAATTGTATGGGTTCTGGGATTGAATTTATGTTTGTACAGCAAGCACTTTACTGACTGAGCTATCTTTACTGCCCAGGGCTGGCACTGCTGAATAGACTGAACACTATAAAAAGAGTCTTGCCACTGGCTAAGCCATGCTGTTGGCATTTCACACCAGCTCTGAGAGGCCTTCAAATCTGCAGCCTCTGAATCCAAGAAGATGTATTTCTTCTTGTCCTTTAAAAGCAAAGGAACTTGGTAAGGAAGTTGCCTTGCAAGAAAGAAAAAAAAAAAAAGTAAAAATGCCTACTAGACTGGAATCAAAACAAATTATTTTTGCATATTAATCAGGCGCCTGATTGAAACTACACTAGCTGCTTCAAGAGAATATTAAAAGCAGATTACTGCTAATTTAAGCATAACTAATTTAAAAGACATACCTAGAAATAGACACGTGGAGAATCTCTTAACTCTATCACCTGCTTTGTTTGATGTGATATACCTGGGTTGGGAGTCCCAGTATCATGGCATTTATCCCTATAGGGTAAGTGGTAATGTCAACCATTTCTATAGACACAGGACTTTGATTTCACCAATCCATCCCAATTTTTTTCCTGCCTCCAGAATAAGCAAAAGGAATCCAAAGGAAAGACCAGAAACCGGGATCCAAGGATCCTGAATCCTGCCCCCCCAAAACCCCAAATGGGAGCTACTCCTCCCAAGAATGGGTTCCCATAAGAACAACAACTGACTAGGCAGCTCTTCAGCAGCTGTCCCCACTGGACTCTGAAGCTGATGGTAAAAGATCAGCAAGATCTTTCAGCTTCTGTGCCATGCCTCTATCCCAACATGCTTCACACTGCAGGTCCTCTGGACTAAGACAAGACAAAATGCAGCTTCTTCTGAACTCCCCCCCCCCTTTTAAAATCTGTAGCTGGTAGTGGTGGTGCATGCCTTTAATCCCAGTACTCAGGAAGCAGAAGCAGAAGAATTTCTGAGTTCAAGGCCAGCCTGATCTATAGAGTGAGTTCCAGGATAGCCAGAATATATGGAGAAAAATAAACTAATTAATTAATTAATTAAACTAATATTCAGTGTGTGTGTGTGTGTGTGTGTGTGTGTGTGTGTGTGTGTTTGCATGGGCATAGCATGCATGCTGAGGTCAGAGAACGACTTGCAAGTGTTGATTCTCTCCTATCATGTGGGTCCCAGGAATCAAAATTAGGTTATCACATTTGGTAGCAATCACCTTTACCCACTGAGCCATCTCACTGACCCAAATCTCTCTTTTTGCATTTCCCTCTCTCCTTTCCTGATTCACTCACTACTCCCTGCTTTCTTTTCCTGCAAAAATTAAAAACAAACAAGCAAAATAAAATACCTCTGCTTTCACATCACTCTGCTTATGATCACTGTTCCCAGATTTCAACATCTCACTATAGATGCTAAATGGTATGCTTTGAAATGAATGACTAAATTCCATTTCTGGAAAGGACCAACTTAGAAGGTCAGCTCTCCCTGGAGGACTCATAGGTCAGCATCTGGGCTGCATGGGGATAGAAGAAAGGGAAGGGAGAGGAGATGAGCCAACCTCTCTCCAGGGTAAGGGAAAACACAAGCAAGCCGTGGGCATGCTGCAAGCGACTGCTGGCTGAGAAGTCTCCTCTCCATCCTCTCCATCCTCTCCAGCAATGAAAGGCCCAAAGCTACAAACAGGATGTGTTTGCTCAGCTAGCCCCCATTCCTGCCAGATGTGGCCATGCATCTGAGAAGTCAGCGATTTACACCCCTTCCTCATGTCTAGGGTGAAGGGAGCTGTCCTACACCAAGGAGATGAAGCCAGAGCAGAGGCTTCAGAGCCTGAGAAAGGAGAAAACCCAGAGCAGAGGATCTCTCAACCCAGGTCTCAATATCCTGGATTGTCTCAGGACCAGAAAAATTACTCTTCACAATAAATCAAGTTGTTTGAGATTCTGTTGAGTAGTCAAATCAATAACCCAGCTGATGTGGTTCCTTAGGGTAGAGTGGAATTAGTGAGTTTCTAACTAGATGGTGAGCGAGAAGAAAAGAAGCTGCCTCAGCCTGAATCTTCTCTAAAAGACCCTGATGTGAGGACTAACCAAGTGTTTATCAAAAACAAAAACAAACACAAACACAAAAACAAACAAACAAACAAACAAACAAACAAAAACAACCCTCTCAGGACACAGAAGTAGACAGAGAAGTGGAAGAAATCAGACACAAACAGCATCAGGCAAGCCTTCTTCTAGGGGACCGTGAGATCAGCACCTTAGGGAAGTCCTAGGGACACTTTAAATCCAGCCAAAGCATGTCAAAAACATGGGCAAAGGCCTGCCCTCACCGGTCTTGAGGTGACACAAGCCAAGAACTTTCTCCTCACTTAAGACTTTTCTATAAAGCTCTGCCTGCAAGTCTCAGCCAGGGATGAAAGTCATGGAAGGATCCCTGAGGACAGACAGAGGTGGATGTCAATGTTACCAGTTGCTTCCTGTCCCTGCTACCACATGTTCCCCTGCACATTGTGAGCAAAACAAACATTTCATTGTTTAAATTGCTACTGCTGGACATTTCACATCACCCAAACAGTGACTAACACCGTCTTTCATCAAGGATTCCAGGAACTATGTGATGGTTTTTTTCTTGGAACACATGACTTTCCAATATCTTGGCAGCTATTCTCCTCCCCCACCCCTTCCCCCTCTCCCTCTTCCATTTCTTTCTATCCTTTCCTTTCTCAAAACCACAAACAATCAGCCAATTTCTGCTCTTTTCTTTCCCAGACTATTCTGTTCTCAGGCCCCTCTAGATTCCTAACACTTCCTAAAGGTCTGACAAAGTGCTGCTTTCAAACTCACCCAGTGTCTCTGAGGAGAGCATAAGGAAAATAGTGCCTTTTTTTTTTTTTTTTTTTTTTTTTTTTTTTTTTTTTTTTTTTTTTTTTTTTTTTTTTGGTTTTTCGAGACAGGGTTTCTTTGAATAGCCCTGGGTGTCCTGGAACTCACTTTGTAGACCAGGCTGGCCTCGAACCAGAAATCCGCCTGCCTCTGCCTCCCGAGTGCTGGGATTAAAGGCGTGCGCCACCACGCCCAGATGCATGCTTTCTTTCTTTCTTTCTTTCTTTCTTTCTTTCTTTCTTTCTTTCTTTCTTTCTTTTTCTTTTTTCTTTTTATTTATTTATTTATTATCAGATAATTTCTTCATTTACATTTCAAGTGTTATCCCATAAGTCCCCTATACCCTGTCCCCGCCCTGCTCCCCTACCCACCCACTCCCACTACTTGGCCCTGGCATTCCCCTGTACTGGGGCATATAAACATTGTTAGACCAAGGGCCTTTCTTCCCGAATAATGGCCAACTAGGCCATCTTCTAATATATATGCAGCTAGAGACATAAGCTCTGCGGGTTCTGATTAGTTCATATTGTTGTTCCATCTATAGGGTTGCAGACCCCTACAGCTCTTGGGTACTCTCTCTAGCTCCTACATTGGGGACCCTGTGTGTTCTGCCCTATAGATGATTGTGAGCATCCACTTCTGTATTTGTCAGGGACTGTCAAGGCCTCACAGGAGACAGCTATATCAGGGTCCTTTCAGCAATATCCTGCTGGCATATGCAGTAGGGTCTGCATTTGGTGGCTGATTATGTGATGGACAACCTGAGTGGGGCACGCTCTGGATGGTCCATCCTTTCATTTTAGCTCCAAACTTTGTCTCTGCACCTCCTTCCATGTATATTTTATTCCCTATTATAGGGAGGAATGAAGTATCCATGTTTTTTTCTTTCTTGATTTTCTTGTGTTTTGGAAATTGTATCTTGGGTATTCTAGGTTTCTGGGCTAATATCCGCTTATCAGTGAGTGCATATTGAGTGACTTCTTTTGTGATTGGGTTACCTCACTCAGGATGATATCCTCCAGATACATCCATTTGCTCAAGAATTTCATAAATTCATTGTTTTTAATAGCTGAGTAGTACTCCATTGTGTAAATGTACCACATTTTCTGTATCAATTCCTCTGTTGAAGGACATTTGGGTTCTTTCCAACTTCTGGTTATCAACATAGTGGAGCATGTGTCCTTGTTACCAGTTGGAATATCTTCTGGGTATATGCCCAGTAGAGGTATTGCTGGATCTTCCGGTAGTACTATGTCCAGTTTTCTGAGAAACCGCCAGACTGATTTCCAGAGTGGTTGTACCAGCTTGCAATCCCACCAGCAATGAAGGAATGTTCCTCTTTCTCCACATCCTCACCAGCATCTGTTGTCACCTGAATTTTTGATCTTAGCCATTCTGACTGGTGTGAGGTGGAATCTCAGGGTTGTTTTGATTTGCATTTCTCTGATGATTAAGGATTTCGAACATTTTTTAAGGTGCTTCTCAACCCTTTGGCATTTTTCAGTTGAGAATTCTTTGTTTAGCTCTGTACCCCATTTTTAATGGGGTTATTTGAATTTCTGGAGTTCAGCTTCTTGAGCTCTTTGTAAATATTGGATATTATTAGCCTCCTATCAGATTTAGGATTGGTAAAAATTCTTTCCCAATCCGTTGGTGGCCTTTTTGTCTTATTGACAGTATATTTTGCTTTACAGAAGCTTTGCAATTTTATAAGGTCCCATTTGTCGATTTGTGATCTTACAGCACAGGCCATTGGTGTTCTGTTTAGGAATTTTACCCCTGTGCCCATATCTTCAAGGGTTTTCCCCACCTTCTCCCCTGTGAATGTCAGTGTCTCTGGTTTGGCTGCCTTCTTTCAAAAGTAACCATAGCTGTACTTCTTCTTATTCCTCCAATGAGTTTTCTCAGTTAGTGAAAAATAGCTAGGAAAGCAGCACGCAAATGATTCAACCTACTTAAAGGGGGAGGGGGAGAGGTGAGATTAATAATGTATGAAAGGGGAGCCCAGCAGTCAGGATGCTTTGAGGGTCATCACACAGGGGAGAACAATGGATAAGAATAGCCCTTGACCGTGGGTATCGGAAAGGAACTGATGAAAATGTTAACCAAAGAGTTTAAAGCGTCTTTGAAGAAAAAAAAGAAAGAAAAAGAAAAGCACACCCAACTTTTTAAAGTTCCATGGGCATCACCTGCCGCAATCTCTGGAAAGGAAAACTTAGCCAAGACATGGATTTTTAGGGATAACCTTTAAAATAGACAAAAGACAGCCATGCTACCCTATAGAGTGGATGCTGGGACTATCAGGGTGGCAAAGAGAATGGTAGGTGTCCCCAAACATTAAAGTGATCACAAAAAAAGAGTGGCTAGGTGAGAAGCACAGCCATCATTGAGGAATCAAAGTAGACAGAGCTGCTTTTGCTGTCTGCAGAGGGATGGGAGGGGCTACAGGAGCTAGGACATCTGGAAGCTAAACCAGGGCCTCTAGGATGGACTCTGATCCTAAGCTCTTGCTACAGTTGTGCTCACACCTGGACAACACTCCAGCCACCTTGCAAAAGGGCTCTGGTTAGGCAGTTTCACTTTCCAGTTCTCCAGAGTTCCTCATGTGTGGTGATCCCTTGACTATTTAAGAGAAAAGGAGCTCTCTCTGGGCTCAAACCTAGGCCTTGGTGGTAAGTCTCTGTGCACCAATAAGTTAGCATCCTTAATAAACACCAGATCCCCTAGGGGGCCTCTGGAAGCCAGTTACAGTCATGTACACTTGGCCCTTCTGTGGCAAGACCAAGCTGAAGAAATGGGTTGTTGGCATCTGGCACTGTGGTTTCTGCATGAAAACAGTGTCTGGCAGGGCCTGGACCTGCAATACCACTTCTGCAGCCACAGCCAGAAGATTGGAGGGCCTGAGTCATCCCTAGCCTACAATAAATGGGTTAATTTATGTAGTCAATGAGGGGGCAGTATGTGGTAATAGGATGTTTTATCTGTAGATTTGTTTGTAAGGACTAATGTCCTTACTGTGTTAAATCCAACTTTCCACTGTTAAGGCCTTTCATTTCTTGTACCAGTATTTTGGTATTTTCAACAAAGGGCTCCTGAGCACACTCTAGATTTATACCTAAGTATTTATTTTTAAGTATTGTGTTTTGTCATTTGAGTTTTCATGTGTTTGTTACTGGCATGTAAATTTCAAGTTCTCCTACAGGCTTCTGTCTCACCAAAATCACTTCTTAGTTCTGAAAGGTTTCAGTTTTGTCTTTTCTGGTACCTTGGTTTTTGTTTATTTGTTTGTTTGTTTGTTTGTTTTTAACACAGAATAACATATCACCTATAAATAAAGACAGTTTTAAATCTTTGTTTCCAATCTGTATTCCTTTCTAAAATTTTAAATATTTATATTATTATACATTCATTTTATTATTTATATTAAATATATTCTCAGAGGAGAAATCAAACATGGATATAAAATTTGGAAGATTCAAACATTAGTCCAAGGGACAACACAGGTGTCAGCCATCAGAGAGGGTGCAGGGCTGAGCTTGAGGGCCACCGATACTTAGAGAGCCCTCAAAGCAGCATATGGATCTCCTTGTCCCACCTTCACCTCAAAACACGAGGCTTCCTGATACAGCAGCTCCTCCTAATACACTTACTCCAGACACATCTGGCCACTTGCTGCGTCCACGGCAGCCAGTCAGCCCTCATGTCCACTCCAGACAGGGATTCTCCAGCTCACTGTGCTACGAGTTGCCCAGCCTTCCACTTGCTCAAATCATTTGACAGCAGTATCTCTTAGGAAATCAAAACACGAGCCTGCACTCTAATGAGCAAACTGAAGGGCTTCCCACAGTCAGCCCTGGGGCACAACGAAGGGCAAAGGCTCAAAGGGATAAGGGTCATGTCTTTCTTGCCCCCAAAACCCAAGTCTGAGTCCTGCCTCTGTGGGCTGTTTGCTGGGTGATTTCAGGCAACAGATTTAACCTCTCAGAAACTACTTTCCCATGTAAATGGGAACAACGTTGCCTAACAAGGAAATTGTTTCCCTTCTAATGAATGCTTGCAAATCTTTCTCTGTCTGCTGTCCTGGAGACATCTGCATGGAGATAACTACACTGTAGAAGTTTCAACACAGAGACTTGTCTTTCTTATTGTACTTCTCAAGATCGCCTTAAGTCCTCTTTGGAATAACAGAGCGAGATTTTAGTAATTACACTGGAGCAGGAGGGGCTCCGCTGCCCATTTGGCTGGGCTCAGAAGGTAATCTGTAATTCAGAGACAGACTTGAGGTTTGCTTTGATCGTCCCATGTGCAAAGGTTGTGACTTTTGCAATGTCTTTGGGGGCCTTTATGAAATGGAATTGTGAGTGTTTACACTGAGCACTGTTAATGAGGTTGCCAGTCTTATCAGTACATAGGTCACTTGCATACTGATCACATGGTGTTCTGTAAACAAACTTGTCTGAAATATGAAGGAGGGGGAAGAAGGTCCACCCATACTCCAGGAGCACTAACTTTTGGTGACTTGTGTTTATCCACTGAGGTCTCAAATGGGAATTTCTGCAAGTCTATAACACTTCAAAATGCCTCCTCTTCAAACCTAAAAACTAAGCAACAAATGAACAGAACCCATGGGCTTCTCTTTTTAATTCTTTTTTTTTTTTTTTTTTTTGAGACAAGGTTTCTCTGTGTAGCCCTGGCTGTCCTGGAACTCACTTTGTAGACCAGGCTGGCCTCAAACTCAGAAATCTGCCTGCCTCTGCCTCCCAAGTGCTGGGATTAAAGGCATGTGCCACCACTTTTTAATTCTTTTTAAGTGGGTGCACAAACATGTGCGTGTATGCACACATACCACAGCACATGTGTGGAAGTTAGAGGACAACTGTAGGGAGCTGGTCTCTCCTTTCACTTTGTATGCCACCATGTCTGAAATTGTAATGTAGGTTCGAGGGTTGAATGCAAGAATTTTCCTGTTGAGCCAGCTCACCAGCCCCCTGCAGACTTCACTTCTTTGGGGGCTTTTCTGAGAGGCTTGCTTCTTACTTTTTTTTTAGTTCTTGTTTGATGTCCACTCCCAGAGCCTGCTGTAGGCCAGTCATACTGAGAGTTTTGTCCACCCTCCATTCACACAGATCCTGACATGTCTCATGGAGATAGCAGATCCAAGATTGCTTCCTTCTCCCAGCCTGGTGGCAAACACCCACTTACTTGTACTGGATCCACGTACAAGGATCTCGGTGCACTTTCAGTGCAGACAGACCAGGTCAGTTGTATAGAAAAGGGTAAGTGTGACCCAGCTCTGAAACAAGCCATGGCTGAAGATTCAAGGATGAATGAAAGGGAGACTCCCAGACTCTTAGGATAATGAATGCTGGTTTCTCCTTTCAAAAGGCTGTTTCAGATTGTAACAGCCATTGGTCAGGGTTGGGGATGGGATGAGGACCAGAGTAACACAATATCTTCTGAACATGACAGGAAACAGTGCACTCAACCATCAAGAGTTTTTGCAAAGATGACAAGATTAGAGAGAAACTTTCAAGCTGCTATTTCTAAGCATCTCTTTATAAACAGCACGGGCGCGCATAGTTTTGACTCCTAATAACTGAAGGGAATCCAGAGTGGTTTGCACCATGTTTTTCCTAGCACTGGATGCTTCAGAGAGATATGGGAAGGTCATAATCAAGTAAAGGTATCTCTCAGGTCCAGAGAGAAGCATCTTGAAGCTGATTTGGGGAATCACCATGTATCCTCATAGATATACTTCAGTCAGGATGCCTCTTGTGCTTCTACTTCTCACTGGACAGCCATTAAACTCTGTGACTGAAAACAAAACTATTTGTTTGTTTGTTTGTTTGTTTGTTTATAGCCCTGGCTGTCCTGGGATTCACTCTGTGGACCAAGCTAGCCTCAAACTTAGAGATCTGTCTGCCTCTGCCTCCCAAGTGCTGGGATTAAAGAGATGTGCCACCACCGTACAGCTAACAATTTATAATATATTAAGAGGCCATGGAGCCAATGAGATGGCTCAGCAGGTAAAGCAAGATACTTGCCCTTGCTGCCAAGCTTGATAACCTGAGTTCAGTCTGCAGCCCTCACATGGTGTAAAGGAGAGAACCTGCAAGCTGTCAGCAGACCTAGACATGAGCCCATACATGTAATCACATACATAAATGTAAAGAGGGAGCATGGTAAGACCTGCTTATTCTATGATCAGCAGGGACAAGTTCATATACATAAAACACAATAGACTATGCCCAGCAGCAAGCTTACTTAATAGAGGGTACCCTTTTATCAGGACCTCACTCTGAGATTTTGCCCTACTTCCAAGCTAACCAATCAGCCTGCTGCTGTTTCATGATAGAATTGTTGTGTAATGTAGTCCTCTGAACAAAACAGCCACCATCTTCATCAGATCAGTTGAACCTATTTGCAAGAGGCCTTCAGAAACAAATCTGTGGACTGCTGACCTTTTATCAGAGAAGGAGGACAAGGACAGAGGGCATCACTGGACCCTCACCTGAATTCCTAGCCATGGTCATTTATATACAGTTTTTTCCTGACTGCATTATAGTCTCTGCGTCTCCAGAGGAGCTGCTATATTCCTGCTGGAAGGGGGAAACTCCATCTATGCAGCCACAGGGAAGCTACCACCCACTCTCCCATCGGTAACCAAAACCACTGCTCTGTGACTTATGTCTGAGGGAAAGCCTTCTGACTGAAATGTGGAGGAAAAACAAAACAAAACAAAACGCCCAGGTGTCAGAGTGAAAATTCTGTCAAATGAAAAGTGAAGGAGCTTTGATTAGGTGATGGGAAGATGGAAAGAATGGATAGATTTGGAGCAATGTGGAGCTTAAACCAATTAATCTTGCATATGAATTGGAATAATATTTATTCTTGGAATAAAGGAAAGTAAGGATTTCTAACTTGAGGAAAAAAGTAAGCAGAAGCAGAGAGTAGGTAGGAAATTAGGCTTTAGCCGTTAGAGGACAAAATTTTGTTGTTGGTTTAGGTTTTGTCTTCTTGAGACAGGGTCTTGTGTATTCCAGTATGGCCTCAGACTCTCTGTGTAGCAAGAATGACCTTGAAGTCCTGATCTCTCTACCTCTGCCTCCCAAATGCTGGAATTATGGGGCATTACCTCCATGCCCAGTGTACTGGCTGGTTTTGTGTGTCAACTTGACACAAGCTGCAGTTATCAGAGAAAGGAGCTTCAGGTGAAGAAATGCCTCCATGAGATTCGGCTATAAGGCATTTTCTCAATTAGTTAGTGTTCAAGACCCATTGTGGGTGATAGTCCCGGATTCTATAAGAAGGCTTGCTGAACAAGCCAGGGGAGGCAAGCCAGTAAGCAGCACTCTCCATGGCTTCTGCATTCACCCCTGCCTCCAAGTTCTTACCTATGTGAGTTCCTACCCTTACTTTCTTTGGAAGTGTGAGCTGAATAAACCCTTTCCTCCCCAACTTACTTTTTGTTCATGATGTTTTATGCAGGAATAGAAACCTTGACTAAGACACCAGCTTTAATGGCATCCTTTGAACAAAACAGTTGAACCATGTAAGTGTATTTAAATATGACATATCAGGTGAGCTTGGAGGAAAGATCAAGCCAGTTCCTTGATAAAAGAGTAGCCCAAACCCACTAACTGGAAATAAAGTGGATTATGTTTTCAGTTAAGATGACTGCATTCAATAGTGTATTTACACGGAAAGGGATTCATGGTACTAGAAGAGTTACTAAGTTGTAAATAGTCTGGTTTTTATTTTTACTTTTTATTTTTGTTGTTTATTAATTCAAGATGCTCTTAGGCCAGTGAGATTGCTCAGCAGATAAAGGTACTTTCTACCAATACTGATGACTTGAGATTTGATACCGGGTCCTACATGACAGAAGGAGAGAACAGACTTCCACAATTTGTTCCTCTGATCATATGTTTGTCATGGTAGTATGCACGCACACACACATGCGCGCACACACACACACACACACACAATCAATCAATCAATAAGTGTATTTTTAAAGTTTAAATAAACAAAAGGGAGATGAAGAGATGGGTCAACAGGTAAGAGCACTTGCTGTTTTTCTAGAGGACCTGGGTTCAGTTCCCAGAACACACATAATGGCTTACAACTGCCTTTAACCCTGTCCCAAGGATTCACTGTCCTCTTCTGCCTTCCTCAGGCTCCTGAACACATATGGTACATGTGCACCAAAAGGGCAAACACTCATACACATAAAATAAAAATCAAATATTTCAAAAAGAAAGATACTCTTTACAGACCTACTTACAAAATAAAATCACACATTAAAATACACAACGAAGTATTAAACTGCAATTCTGTGTGGTTAATCTGATTTTTCTGTCTCTGTATGTTCTGAGCTTTATTCTTTGAACAAAAGTAATCTGTATAAGAGGAAAATCACTAAAGTAATGTGAGCTTCTGCCCCGTAGCTCATTTCTGGGACCAAGCCCTCTTAGAGAGTCACATGCAGCATGATATTCAGCTCTGTCTTCTCCCAGCATTCCTTGTGTCTCCAGTGGTTCTTAACTCTAGTTGCACATAAATAATGAATCACAAGGGACATTTCCTTTCCTAGGCCAGGACCTAGCTTCTGAGATGCTGCCTTGAAAGGCTTGGAAAGTGACTGAAACAGAACTATTTACTTATTCTGAGCAATTCAGCTGCACAGGAAGGTCTACTGAACACTGGTAAGACCTGACTTTGTTCTCCAAAACAGTGTTCTCCAAGTTTACAGAGGAGGGGAAACCTAAAGCAAGGGAACCATGGAAGTAACATGAAAGGGTTTGCAGAGAAAGAGATCTTGGCAATCAAGGGTCATGGAGTACCATGAAAATCACACCAGTTGACCTTACACTGGAGATTTATTGGATTTGGGCATGCAAATTAGCTGCCTCTGGGTGGGGATGGAGACAGGCAAGCTGGTCCCCCCATAGTGGACTTCACAGGGGCCATGAAGCATGCGCATAGGAAAACAGCATCACATTGGCCATTGGTGATGGCAGTATGCCAAAAAAAAAAAGAACTTGGAAATAAATGATAAAGAGAGATCCAACCACAATTCATAGAGGAAAGCTGAGAATTCCCACCACCTTGAAACAAGAGCTTTATTAGTTAGCTGTGAAAATCGTAATCTCAAGTGGAAGTCAACAATAAGAGACCATTCCAGATGTGGCTGAAGCAGATGTTTCTGCCAGAACACTAAGTCTTAGTTTAAATGTTTCCAGGCCTAAGAACTCTTATTCGGTGGCAGAGCCACTTCTCGGGCAGCCTACAGTTTGCATTCTTGCCCAGCATGTGGATGGAGGGGGAGTGCCTTTGACTAGGCAGCCCAGGGGTCCCCTGCCCTCAAAAGATTTGCCAGAGACCCCAGTCCTGCTGGTGTCCTTTCTAATTGGCCCATGCTGTGGAGAGCAATTGAGACTAAATGGCTGCTTGCTGGGTGGCTGGGAGGAAGGGCTTGTCATATTAGGCATGTGTGGTGTGTCCCAGAACAGAGCAACTGCAGTTCTGGAAGCTCTCTCACAGCTTTGCTTTCAACTTTGTCAAAGCAGGCTCTTCATTCTGGTTGCAGAACCACCTCCACAGCCAACGCGGCTCACAGTGGAGCCAATCTAGGTGAAGGGACATTACAGCAGAAGCCAGAAGCCACAGAAAGGACCAAGTGGGAGAAAACTCAAGCCCCCTGTACTACTGCCATGGAGTAATAACTTCTAACAATCTGACATCTCCATCCTGCTGGGCAAGTTCTGGGGCAAAGGTTGTCTCCATTCTGACTTGCTGGCACCAAGGCCTGAACTGTGGGTCTGTTAATGGGAGGCTGGGGGACAAAGTGGGACAAAGTGCTTGCACACAAGCATCAGGGCCTGAGTTCTAATTCCTCTCACTCATGTAATAGCCTGCTGTTGCCTGCACATAACTGTAACCCCATTACTAGAGAAGTGGAGGCAGGGGCCAGCCAGTAAGCTCCTAGTTAATGAGCTCCAGGTTCACCAAAAATCCCTGTCTCAAGAAAAAAAAAAATTAGGTGGAGCTGGGCATAGAACACACATTTAATCCCTGCTTGGGAGGCAGGTAATCTCTGTGTGTACAAGCTATAGGCCAACAAAAGCTAAATGGTGAGAGTCTGTCTTTTAAAATATAAACAAGGTGGCTGGAATGATTGCTCAGGGGTTAATAGAACTTACAAAGATCCTGCAGGGGACCCAGATTCAGTTCTCAGCACCCATGTGGCAGCTCACAACTGTCTGTAACTCTAGTTCCAGGGAATCTGATGCCTTCTTCTCACCTCCACAGGCTCAGGAACACATGTGATACAAAAACACACATACAATTCATATAAATAAAACAAGTCTTTTTTAAAAAAAGTTAATAGAATGAAGTAGAGAACACTAGAGGAAGGTACTAAATGTTATCTCTGGCCTCGATACGCATGCACAGATCTATATAAACACAAACGTACACAGCACACATATGCACACACACAGCGTGACAGAAAGCACTAAAAACAAAAGGTAGTTTACTTCCTCTAGGGGAGTTCTCATAGGGGGCTTCAGATTCCTGTTCAGACGTGCAGTAGAGAATGGCAGACAGGGCTCATCCAGATATCAGCCCCTCAGCAAGTACGGATACTTCCCTCTGTGCATGGTTGCAGCTTTCCTAGGCTGGGCTTTTGGACTCAACTCTTTCTACCACCTATACCCCCACAGACAGACAGACACACACACATACATACATACACACAAACACACACAACACATACAAACACATATACAAACATACATATATTAACACATACACAAACACACTGACACACATGCAAACATATATACAAACACATATACACACAGACACACAAACACACAGAAACACACCTCACACACAAACATACACAGATAAAAACAGCCACACACAAACACAACATATACAACACATACACAAACATGCATATACAAACAATACACATACAAACACACACAAACACATATATACAAACACAGACACACACATAAACATACAGATACATACACACAAACACACATGCACTGCCACAGCACCTTTGCTCTTGCTTCCTTAACCATACTGTAAACAGAGCTTTGCAGAAATAAGCATTTCCATCTACTATACCTCTCTCTGGCCTGACATGAACAACTTACAATATGCACATAAGTTGCTATTGTGGTGGTTTGAATGAAAATGTGCCCCATAGGCTCATATGTTTGCACATTTGGTTCCCAGCTGGTGGTGCAATTTGGGGAGGTTATGTACCCCCTAACCATTAGGAGGCACAGCCTTGCTGGAGGAAGTATATCTCTGAGAGCCGACAATGAAGGTTTATAGCTTTGT
This sequence comes from Mus minutoides, assembly GCA_902729485.2. NCBI lineage: Eukaryota > Metazoa > Chordata > Mammalia > Rodentia > Muridae > Mus > Mus minutoides. The sequence goes on from LR750059.1 coordinate 35,729, forward strand.
CCCATTCCAGTTCACTCAGCTTCCTGTGTGATGAAATATGATATCAGCTTCCTGTTTTGGCCACCAGCTGCTATGCTTCCCCTGCCATTTATAGACTCTTCCTCTGGAACCACAAGCCCCGTTAAACTCTTCGTAACTTAAGTTGCCTTTGGTTCTGGTGTTTTATCACAGTAACGGAAAAGTAGCTAATGGGTTGCTGTTCCAGATAACAAACTAAAAGCAATCACATATTGGGAATTCTCAATAGTGCACAATCCTTGATTCTAGATCAAAGTACCTGACTTGTCCAAATTGTTTGAAAGGCTGTGAAGCATTCACCCCACTGGAAGAAGGGGGCTACTGGAAGGTGGGCCTTCAGGTCTTATAGCCCAGTCCCTCTTCCGGTCACCTTTCTGCTTCCTGACTTCAGATGAAATGCGACCGGCCAATTACCTCACACTCCTGCCACCACCTTCTAAACTATAGGCCAAACAAGCCCTTCCTCCTTTAAGTTACCTCTTCTCAGGCTTTAACCAATGTGTACAACAAACACAAACTCTTTGAAACTCCGAAGTGGTGTTTGGTGTTTTAAGCTGAAAGGATCTTGTGTGTTTTTAGCACAGATTGCCCTCAGGTCAGTAGATGAACATTGAACTTAACAGAGATGATTGGCCGCTGAGAAGTGCTCAAGCATGGCGTGGCCTTACTTATTTTTAACAAGGCCAAACAAGGCCCCCACCCCTGCATTATAAGAGCTCTTTCAAGAGAAAGGAGCTTGATAGGCAAGAGTAGAGCCGTGCCCTGTGCTAGCTGTATCTGCGCAGAGACAGTGGTACACAGAACCAAAACATCAGCAGGGAGGCATGCTACCTACAGCGCTGGAAAAGCCACGTGTGTTTCCAGCTTCCTGGAAACACAGAGGCAGAACCAGCCGCAGGGCTGAGTTGGGTGATTTCAGGTAAAGAACAGTTTCCAAGAGCAGCATATCTTTGCAAGTCACTATTTTTCCTCCCACTCTTGAAAAAAAAAAAAAAAGGCACAGAAGGGGAACATTTGCTGTTTTTTAGTGCGGAGAGCCGTCACATCTGCCCCTTGCCATTTGGAAAGTGACAGTGCTGATTGGTAGCCGCCATTTAGTTCCCATCACTCCAAGAGAGAAGCCATTCCATGGAGGAGGGGCACTGAACTGCTTTAATCCAGTATTTCGGCTCCACACCTCTGACATTGGGCTTGCAGATGCTGCGGTCAGACAGTGAACTCAGGCTTGGGAGGAAGAATGGGGAAAAAAATCTGAGGGGTCCGCTCTGGAGACTTCCTGTAGCCTTTTCTCTGGGACATGTCTTTCCTCACACTATCGTCTGTCAAAGAGGCATCTTGTAAGTGACTATTTTCTCATGACTTCGCAATGGTAATCTAAAGCTGTTCTTTGAATGATTAAGCCTTTACCAGTAGGCAGATCTACACAAAGTTATTTCCAAATAGATCTAAGTCCATTTCCCACCTTCCCCTGGCTAATGCCCTTAGCACTTGCCAGCAGGCAAAGCAGCAATGAGCAACGGGAGAGGAGATCTCTATTCATTCAGGATTCTGAGGGGAGATCTCCATTCAGGCTTCTGAGGGTAGATCTCCATTCATGTTTCTGCCACAGCATCCTTCACTCACCAGGTGCCAGGATCAATAATGAATGGAGAAAAGAGTTCAAAGTTCAGTCAGGTTTTTCTCATCAACTCAAGCTTCTTTTCTCTAAGATTTGCCTAATCGTATCTTTAAATTTTTGGTATGCATGTGTGCATGAATGAGTATGGATATGTGCACATGAGTGTAAATACCTGGGAAGGACACAAAAGGGCACTGGGGCCACTGGAACTGGAGTTACAGGCAGTTGTGAACCCATTCAACATGGGTGCTGGGAATGGCTCTCAACTTGTTTTTATTAACTTCTACTCTGACACACTGATTCTAAGGCTCCAGGGACTGAACCTCAAGCCTCTCACATGTAGGGAACTGCTCTACCCTGGCCCTGATGACTCCAACAGTTAGAAGAAACAGAAGGGGGAAGGGAGGTGATTGTAAATCAATTATCTGAGATTTTGTTTATTAGCTAGAAACAAAACAAAGTAAACCCAAAGAGAGTAAGTTAATGAAATAGATAAAATTAATAGATGGTTTGAAAATAGAGAAATGGGGCAGGAGGGGCAGTTGGCGAGGTGGCTTAGTGATTAAGAACACTTACTATTCTTACAGAAGACCGGGATTCAATTCCCAGCACCTCACCTATATAGCAGCTTACAATCATCTATAATTCCAGTTCCTGGGATCCAATGCCTTCCTTCTTCTGGTCTCTGTAGACATCAGGAACATACAGGGTCTACTACATACATGCAGGCAAAACATTCATACAAATAATATAAAATCTCTTTTAAAAATAGGGAAAATACAAAAAGAAAAAATTAAGGTCTAAAGAAAGTCAAATTCTTTCTTAGTTCTAGCAGCAGACCAACAAAAATCATTTTTTCAAAAACTATCAATGCTAATAAAAAGGTACTGCAAGTGACCAATGTTAGGAACAAGGGCTGTAAACGGATAAAGAAGATTAGAAGGACTTCATTCATGTCAATAAATCATTCATTACAGGAGAAGTGAACAGTTTCATAAGAACTGCAGCTTATTAAAGCTTATGCAAGAGAACATAATCCCGAAACTAGAATAGCCAAACCTTAAAGAGACTTTCCAAAGTGCTTCTTCCAAGTAAATTCAAGTCCCAGATAGCTTTGTTAACATATTTTATTAAACTTTTAACAACAATAAAAAATATATTAGTTTTACATAAACTCTTCCAGAAAGTAAATGGTTTATTAACGTTTCATGAAACCAACTTGTTTATGAGGCCAGCATGTCCCTAATGCCAGCACTAGAAAGAAACAATTGTGTTATTCTTAACAGTTGACCTTCAGAAGGAAGTACCCGGAACACGCCGTGCCCACAGTTATAGGTGACTTTTTAAGAAGCTCTGAACGGAGGGAAAGAACAAGGTTACAGTGGAGGAGCCATCCATTAAACGGGAGCCCAACCCAATGCCCAATGAAGAACTCACACCTAAGGTCATAGCAAATGCTCTAAAATAGCTGGAGTGGAAAAGGACTGGGTCTTAGGGATGGGGGTTAGGGAGGCAAAGTGAGGCGTGGCTCAGTGCCTATAAGGAGACTCTGGGCTGACTGATGGGAGAGGACAGTGTTTGTTAAGGTGCAGACACAGGCACAGGTTCAAAGGCACTAGACCTTGCTTAGTGGAAGGCCCAGTGGTACAGCTTGCTTCACAGAAATCACAAATAAACGTGTATACAGTAGATGCTGAGGATAGAGCTCGGTGCTTGCCTAGCGTGTATGAAGCTCTGGTTGCATCCCTAGCACCACATAAACCTGGAGTGGTGAGACACACCTTCAATCCTAGCACTCAGGAGTGGAGCAGGAGCATCAGGAGCTCAAGGTCATCCTTGGCTACAGTGAGTGAAAGTCCATCCTGGGCTACACGAGACCTTTCATTAAAAGAAAAAAAAAAGGATAGCTGGGCAAGGATGGTGCACCTCCTTGCACTCAGGAGGCAGAGGCAGGCGGATCTCTGGGTTCAAGGCCAGCCTGGCCTACAGAGTTAGCAGTCCCAGGACAGCCAAGGCTACCCAGAGAAACAGTCTCAGAAAACTAAAAATAGTAATTAAATAAATAAAAATGTTTAAAAATGGCAAGTGTATATTTGTTATGGACATCCCAGTGCAGAACTTCGCAGGCCCAAAAACCTACAAGTGCTCATGAGACAAGAGTTTCAAGGAACTCATTCTCCTGGGTAGACATTCTCACAACCAGTTTTATCCCTGCATTTAGTCTGGCGTATGGATCCATGCACTCATACAGTGGGAATTTTTATATTAAGCATAGAATGAATCCTGACATAAGCTAAGACTTCCAGCGTTCCAGCGGTCCTAGAGAATTCTTGATTTTCTGTGGTAATTCAGAAAACTATCTAGAGACAGGGAAACTAATTAGCATTACATAGGGAGAAAAAAAAAAGCAGCTCAGAACTGGTCTGCAGAATGTTTGCTAAGGGCAATAGTTCTAGGGAACAAATAGATTTCCCACTAACAAGGGAATCCTCATTATAGCCAGATAGAAAACAGACTACCTTGCAGATTAAAAGCAAGCTGGTAAACTCCTTCTTTAGAATCTACCTGGACCTAGAAAACAGGGGGGTTGTGGTAATACATTATTCATGAGAAGCCCCCCCCCCAGTGCGGAACCCCCTGATGCTAGTTCTCACAAGGCTCAAAAGAAAGGCACAAATTGTGACTAGGGTGTGAAATCTTTTGTTTGTCAGTGGCTAATCCAAAACAGAGCTGCCTTACTAATTACTGTAAATATACCTGGTTCCTGTAAGTCCTTTTGATGTATTCATTCCTTTGTATTGTATCATTGTGGCTTTGTGGATGAACCTCGCCTGGTTTCTCTTTGCCCTGCTGTATAAAAAGTTTGATGCTCAATCTCAAAATTACACTCAGATTCTACACACCCCCTCGTGTGTGGCCTCTGTTTGTTATTTTGCCGAACTCCTTGCGCACTTGCTTTAGAAAACTCGACCCACACAGACGAGGGACTTGAGAGGGTCTGTGGCATATATTATCAAGAGGGGTTGAGGCAGAGCTCACTAGTGCCAGGCCTAGCATGTATGAAGTCCTGCATTCGGTCAGCTGTGGGAGGGGAGGAAGGAAGGGAGGAGGAAACACAGAGGAGAGACAGAAAGAAGAGAAAAAGGACAGAGTGCATACAGTTCTGGAAAGCCCTTTGACACTTATGCCATTTCCAAACGGGATGGCATATTCTGGTAGGTGCAGAACATAAGTTGTGATGATGCTTGTTGATGTGTTTCAAAGAAAAGTTCATTGCAAACAGGAATTTGATTATTTGAGTTCAATCTATTGGGCACCTTAAAATCGAAATTTGACATATTAGTTAGAATTGAGATATTCCCATCCAAAAGCTCTTTGTCACTGGTCTGAAAGTGTGTCTCTGAGTCTTGAACAAAGATTTAGTGCAATGGTTCACACTCACTGGAACTCCATCAAGCACATTCCAGAAGGAAGAGGGCCCAACCACTGAATGATCCTTTTATGTTTTAAATTCCAGCCAGGAAGACAAGAGGCAGGGTTCCAGATCCACCATTTAGTGTGTGAATTATGTATGACTTTATATGAGGTTTTCTGAGAGCTTCAAGATGGTGTCTAATCACTAGAAAGGGTGTCACAAAACACATCTACATCCGTGCTGATATGGTGACAGCCATCAGCACTGTGCCACTGATTAAAGAGAAACTTATGAAATTGCTTCTGGTCTCATTGTAGAACAACAGCCAGCATTATTAATGTGTGTCTGTGTGTGTATGTGTGGCGGGGGTCGTCCAATATGCCTGGCAGATATCTGAAAGCCTCAGTAGTACCATTCCCTGAATAAGCCGGGTTTCCCCCATACCTACACACCTATGATTCAGCTTAATTTCCAAATTAGTTATGGTAAGACATTAACCATAACTATTAGTTATAAAACATGATAATTACCACAGTCTGCAATCAGAGTTATTTAAAATTTGTGAATTGTTCATTTCTAGAGTTTCCTACTTGAGGCTTTGCCATGGTAACAGAAATAGGAGGGCAACTGTATCTAAGCATAGGCTCTGTTCATCTAGGGTATCAAACAGGCCAGCGCCTGGTGCAGCAAACTGTCGGACAGGCCAGCTCCTGGTGCAGAAGTGCTCTTACCCGCTGAGCCATCTCGCCAGCCCCGTTTAGCTACATCTTAGGAGGTGTCTGAACACTACTCCTGACAGTGAGAAGTACCCAAGCAGGATCTCTGTAAGACAACAGAGAGATGGCCCTGATGTGAAGGGGCCTAAATTCTTAGCCTTTCAACACACTGGGCACATACTTGTGAACTTCACTGCAGAGTTCCTCATGATTTAGATGCTGGGGAATCTGTGGGCATTGGGAACTTTAGTATGAAACTCTTGACCAAGACTGTAAAACAAGCCAAGGACACAGTCACCCTGCTGCCTGATGTTCTGCAATTGTAAAACGGCCACAGGGAGCAAAGCCAAGTAGGACGAGAAGTACCATTTAATCAGACCTAGAAGCATTTAGCTTCTGGTTGTGCTGGGGCAACATGTGTGCATGTTGAGAGCGTCTGGGGCAGGTTCCCAGCTCATACATAGAGATCCTGGGCATAATTTTAAGTCTTAGAACAAGGTAAAATTTAGGAGCAGTCCCTGGCTATTAATGGCCTTTGGCATAAAGAATAGCCTTTGGCACACTGCCATCTAGTGGCTACAAAGGAAAACTCACAACACAGAAGGAAGGCTTGAGGATTCTGGGTCCTCTCTGTTAACTCATTCAGGGGACTTGTGCTATCTCATTTCGGGTCTCATGAAAAGGCACTCTCCACGTCTAGATGTTGGGCCTGAGGAGAGCGAGCAGCAGGCATCTCATCTCCATCCTGGTGAATCACTGCCTCCATCATAACCTCCTTCTATGTCTCCACCACAGGACCCTCCTTAGATTCCTGGTCACAACCTGGAGAAGTGTATACTGTTCCTGCTCCTTGTACAGAACAGAAGGGGCAAAATGCCTGTCTTTCTTCAACACTTAATGCCAGCAGGGTTCCTTTGGTCTATCTGTATCCCTGAGTTACCTGGGCTTCTAAAGAGCATGAATGTTCTTCATGCCACCAGGGAAACAGCAGTCTTTCCCAAGGCAATGTTGGGAAGAGAATGAAGCAGAACCCTCAAGCTTCCCCCTCGCATCCTCCCAGCTAGCTACCCCACACTCGGATGGCCTACGCCTACGTGTCCACAGAGTCTCTTCCCTGTGACGAGTGCAGAGCTCCTATAGACTGCTGCAGACAGAGCCTCCCACTGTGTTGTGAGTTCCTAGCTCCTGTAGACAGCTGCAGATAATAGGGCACATCTGTTGAAAGAAAGGCTCCAGGACAAGTTCAGAAGAAACAAATTTCCTAAAGGATGTTACAAAATGTGCTTTAATCAAGAAAAAAAAATGAGACCCTTGGCATCTGTCAAAAATCTAGAGCTGAGGACCCAAGGAAGGAGACTGGATACAAGGGTGTCTATTGTGATGCATATCTCCTTAAATGTGTCTCCTCACACCGGGGAAACTGAGGGCCTCTGAAGCCAGCATTGTAGAGAAAATGACTTCCAGCGCACTTTTTGTTAAGTATTTTATTATTTATGCATGTAGTATGGTATGTTGTGTGTATGTGTGCACAGAGACTAGAGAAAAACATCAGACATGTGACAGTTTGACGAGCATGGGTCCCATAGGCTCATGTGTTTGAGTGCTTGGTCCCTGGGTGGTGGATCAACATAACCAGAGCCAACGATTGTGTGTAGATGCACATATGTGCATGCATTAAATTGTGCTTTATTGAGTTTTCACTCCTAGTCTCGATGACTCTGCTGAGTTTCTTAGTCACATTGCTGGCTTTTTTATTCAGGTTTCACATCGACTTCTTTTCAACGGCTTATTTATTTGAATTAAAGTAACACATTTTTAGGGTTTTGGTATCCCACTGAGAAGTCATGTGCTTTTGGATGAGTCATACAGCCTGCATTTTCCTATTTCTTGTGATGTGTACTGCAGTTATGCATTGTTTGGTGATGGATCTGTGTTTCGGGGTCTCCTCACTCTCTTCCCTACTGTTTACTTTATGAGGTCTTTTGGGAGGCTTCCCTTGGGTTTATGATCCTTACTACTACTTAGAAGGGAGGAAATCGCTGCAGTATTAAAAACTACAATTTGGGAACAATCAAGACATTAAAATGTAATAAGCAGGCAACCAACAGCATTAACTACATCCTTAATAAGGTCAGAAAGAAAGGGGTTATAAAGCAAGGTATGCAATTCACACCTATGATACCAACACTTGGGAGGGTGAAGGGGGCCAGCTTGGGCGATATAGCAAGATGCAGCAGCCAGCTGAGCTACACACATAGGGACACTCTCAAACAAAACAAAAGAGAAATGAGCAAGATAACAAATAACTAAAGATTTTAAGCCCACTCCTTGGTAGACAAATCTCTAGGAATCTTGACTTTAGTATACCTATGAGGTAAAGAAGTAAGAAATAAATATAAGTCTTTGGAGAAAGCTCAGTGAGTAAAAGTACCTGCTGTGCAAGCATGAGGACCCAAGTTCAAATCCCAGGCTCACATAAAAGCCTGACACATACAGTACTTGTCATCTCAGTGTGCTCTTCATATGAGAGATAATTCCCAGAAGCTCATAGGCCAGCGAGCCTGACCTATATAGAGCAACAAAAGAGAACCTGTCTCGAGCAAAAAAATGAAGACTCACACCCAAGACTGTCCTCAGCCCATAATCAAGCAGTGGGTACCTGTATGTTCACATGTGGCTATATACGTGTGTGTGTGTGTGTGTGTGTGTGTGTGTGTGTGTGTAGGTATATGTATACACACACACACATACATTTAAAGAAAGAAAAAAACTGTTTAAAGCAATGGATAGAAAATTGGTTTCTCTTGTATGTGTGACAATGACCCACTAACATCTCATTTTTAGAACTGCAGTAAACTATTCATTTGCAAATGTATGTTGATGACATTGTTTCAGAAAAACACCATTTTCAGAAGGATGCAAGAAGAGAAAAAAGATTCTGGATGGTTCCAACCTGTTTGAGTATTAACTGAGAAGATATTTCAGCCAAACATGCAAATATTAAAGAAAATCTGTCCATCAGATTCCTAAAAGAAAGAAGACGCTAAGCTCTGGGATTCTTCTCATTCCAGCTGTTATGACTAGCCTCAGAAAAAGTGTGTAATTAACCCACTGTAAAGGAGAAGATGGGAAGGCTGGCCTCAGTACTTCCACATTACAAAAAGCAGATGCAGTTAGAGACCATACTTCTCGGCCATGGAGACCTACCTTCTCTGTGTTTGCAGAAGGCAATGGAGATGAGGTTGCTGGCCCACAGAGATGCCATTTGTGCCAGCTGACTCAAGAGGTCTGGCTGAACACTCCAAGCAAGTTCTCCATGCAGAAATTTTGTGCATAGAAAAGGGTACTTAAGTAGTAATTGAGAAAAAAAAATGTGTGTTGGAGTGAGGGGTGGGGAGAGGGTCTTATTAATGTTTAGTGCCTACAAGAGACACTTTGTTTCCAGAATGCACTAGTTCCATAATAGGTTAGGTAAGCATCTTGGTTAGGTTTTTGTCAACTTAATACCAGCTAGAGTCAGTCCCCAGGGAAGAAGAATCTCATTCAAAACAACACCTCTATAGGATGGCTGGTAGACAAACAAAAAATGCAAATTTGTAGGGCATTTTCTTAATTAATGATTGATGTGGGAGAGCTCAGCCCACGGGGAACAGAGCTACCCCTGGGCAGATGGTACCTGGTGACAGCCATAAGAAGCAAGCTAGTCTTCCTCCATGGTTTCTGCTTCAGTTCCTGCCTCTGGCTTCCTGCCCTGACTTTACCTCATGATGAACTGGAAGCTGGAAGCCAAATAAACTCGACCCCCCCCCCATTGCTTATCAAAGCAAGATAAAGCAAACTAAAGCAGTAGGTGACTCCAGCTCAATAAAGACCTAGTTCTCTGAAGCAAAGCGCTGTGCTGTCACCTCCTTATGACCCATCAGCTCAAACTTCAGCAGGTTATTAACCTCCACCTGGAGCTGCTGGGATTTTAAATCAATGGTTGTTTGGGAAAGTCAAAGCAGAACCAGGGAGTCAACAGTCAATGTTTAAAAGCAAAATGCTGGTGTTTGCTTCCTTTGGTTGGTGCGTTAACAATGAGAATACTCCGTCAGCACCAGGTAGATTCACCGAAAATCAATTTTGCAAACCTTCTTTACCTCACTACCATAACTTCTTGCCTGTGTTCTGCCTCTTACGCCTGTCCAGTCAAGCCTATTGTAGTAAGAAATTGCTGCTTTGCTTGTCAAGAGGTCGTACTTGCAATGATATTCGAACAGCTTCAATTTACGGAAGGTTTCTGTATTTTTCAAAACATCCGAGTCTCATTTTTATGGCTGTGAGGGTAGCTTATTTGCATCAACCCATCGTGCAAAACGACTTGGTGAATTTTGAAAGTCTTGAGTTTGAGTAACAGGTAATAGAGGCGGGCAGTTCACGTGGTCACATGACCTATATGCTCACCTGGTCACATGACCATTGTGCTCGCCCACTGGACTCAGGTTACTTTTAAGTTTTTTGTTTTGTTTTGTTTTTTGGTTTTTGTTTGGGTTTTTTTTTTTTTTTTTTTTTTTTGGTTTTTCGAGACAGGGTTTCTCTGAGTAGTCCTGGCTGTCCTGTAACTCACTCTGTAGACCAGGCTGGCCTCGAACTTAGAAATCCGCCTGCCTCTGCCTCCCAAGTGCTGGGATTACAGGCGTGCGCCACCATGCCCGGCTACTTTTAAGTTTTAAAGGAAAAGATAGCATGGAGATTATGCATCAACGCACACAGCACTGAGTGTCACCAGCCACTAAGTCACAGGAGAACCACAGCCATGGTTCTTCCCTCTACCCTCTGAGAGGCTCCCTCTCTCCGCAACTCTTAGCTCCGCCCCCTTTTCCCTGTCCAATCACAGACCTCCTCTGCACTAATGTAGTTGGGCAGGGCAAATCCTGCAACAACAAACTATTGTGGTAATAGCCTTCCCCTTTCAGGGACCCTTGGGATGTCATTTTACAACAACCCCTGGAGAGATAACTAAGACCAGGTACTGGGAGTTTCAAACAACAACTCTATGGCTTTTGGTCGCATCTGTTTTTCCCCTTGCAAAATACCCTTTTTGACTTTGTGAACTTTGTGCCTCAGACTTACTCCTTAAGGTGCCCTCACATGTCTCACCAGTGGCTTTCCAATTATCTTAGGGTTTCTATTCCTGCACAAAAACATCATGACCAAAAAGTAAGTTGGGAAGGAAAGGATTTATTCAGCTCACATTTCCACATTGCTATTCATCACCAAAGGAAGTAAGGATAGGAACTCACATAGGTAGAAACTTGGAGGCAGGAGTGAATGAAGAAGCCATGGAGGAATGCTGCTTACTGGCTTGCTTCCCTTGGCTTGCTCAGCAAGCCTTCTTATAGAACCCGGGACTATCACCCACAATGGGCCTTGAACACTAACTAATTGAGAAAATGCCTTACAGCTGGATCTCATGGGGGCATTTCCTCAAGGGAGGCTCCCTTCTCTGTGACAACTCCAGCTTGTGTCAAGTTGACACACAAAACCAGCCAGTACACCAATCTACCAACCACTGAGGATAGCACCATGTTTTCTATATAACAAACTTTTCTCAGAGGATGTGCAGGACAACCCATCAACCTGAATCACCATCTCATAACAAATAGTGGGACCGCAGAGATAACCTTGGTGAAGGGCTCTGAAAACCCATGTCATCTGTTCTGAGCATTGTCAGGTGGCCCCAGAGCTTCACAACTAAAAGATACGGAAGTGGAACCCAAGCAACATCTAACACCAGCACGAAAGGTCCCGTCCACTTGTATCGTTTGCATCCTCCACAGATCAAGGCTGGGGACCAAAGCGTGGAGGGGCAGTAACTTAGTTCTCTGTGCTCCCCAGTCTGAGCCATTATATTTCCATAATCTGGAGTACTTCCATCAAGACTACCTACACTTTCACCCTGATTGACACAGTGAGCTTGGCTTAATGTGATTAACCCTGCCACCTAGATCTAAGGGAAAAAGTGGCCCTGCTCACCCCTGCTGCATCTGCTGGCTTCCCATTTATCATACCTAACTGTTGGGTGAGTTTCTAGCTGGGTAAACCATCACCACCTCTAGCATAACCTTTCCCTAGAGGAAAATGAACCCCTTAGTCTGGGGATAATTACCCACCTGGGACAGACTTGATCAACTTCACCTGTACTGTTCTATGTCTTCTGTGAACTCCCACTCTGGCTTTAAAGCCATCCAGAAGCCTCTTAGTTTGGGTCTCTTTTCTCAGATGCCGATGGCCACCGGCCCATGAGGGAGGAAGGGGCAGAAGCCTCCAGCAGGGTTCCGTTGTCTGTGAGTACGAAGGAAGGACTTGAGAGACAGCTGCAGTGAGGCAGCTCAACTTTATTGTTCCAGAGGTAGGGTGTATAAGGGCTCTCCAGGGTACTGGAGGGAAGGGCTGTTTGGTTATCACACAGCACCTAATCATCACATGGTGGGTAGCCAGATTGGGACTTTTGTGCTAAGTCATGCAAAAGGCCTTTCTTTAGATAAGGTCTGGCATCTGTGCTCAGAGACACTTTTCAAGTAAAGTTAGATAGAGAAATGGAAAACCACCCCCCTGCTGAGAAAGGGAGTCCTCCACTTTGCATCAAGCTCGAGAGCTATGTGAATGTGATATTGGGGTTCCCCAACATCTTTTTTTTATTAGATATTTTCTTAATTTACATTTCAAATACTATTCCGAAAGTCCCCTCCCCCCTCCCTGCTCCCCTGTCCACCCACTCCCACTTCTTGGCCCTGGCATTTCCCTGTATTGGGGCATATTAAGATTGCAGTACCAAGGCCATCTTCTGCTACATATGGAGCTAGAAGACACGAGTTCTGGGGATTCTGGTTAGTTCATACTGTTGATCCTCTTCTAGGGTTGCAGACCCTTTCAGCTCCTGGGGTTCTATCTCTAGCTTCTCCATTGTGGGCCCTGTGTTCCATCTTATAGATGATTATGAGCATCCACTTCTGTACAAGACAGCTATATCAGGGTCCCTTAAGTAGGCACTAGCTGTCCTATGCTATAGTGTCTGAGTTTAATGACTGATTATGGGATGGATCCCCCCTGGTGGGGTAGTCTCTGTATGGTCCATCCTTTCATCTTAGCTCTAAACTTTGTCTCTGTAACTCCTTTCATGTGTATTTTGTTTCCTATTCACAGGAGGAATGAAGTATCCGCGCGCTGGTCTTCCTTCTTGATTTTCTTGTGTTTTGCAAATTGTATCATGGATATTCTAAGTTTCTGGGCTAATATCCATTTATCAGTGAGTGCATATCCAATGACTTCTTTTGTGATTGGGTTACCTCACTAAGGATTATATCCTCCAGATACATTCATTTGCCCAAGAATTTCATAAATTCATTTTTTTAATAGCAGAATAGTACTCCATTGTGTAGATGTACCACATTTTCTGTATCCATTCCTCTGTTGAGGGACATCTGGGTTCTTTCCAGCTTCTGGCTATTATAAATAAGGCTGCTATGAACATAGTGGAACATGTGTCCTTTTTACCAGTTGGAACATCTTCTGGGTATATGCCCATGAGAGGTATTGCTGGATCCTCTGGTAGTACTATGTCCAATTTTCTGAGATAACGCCAGACTGACTTCCAGAGTGGTTGTACAAACTTGCAATCCCACCAGCAATGGAGGAGTGTTCCTCTTTCTCCACATCCTCGCCAGCATCTGCTGTCCCCTGAATTTTTGATCTTAGCCATTCTGACTGGTGTGAGGTGGAATTTCAGTGTTGTTTTGATTTGCATTTCCCTGGTGATTAAGGATGTTGAACATTTTTTCAGGTGTTTTTCAGCCATTTGGAATTCCTCAGTTGAGAATTCTTTGTTTAGCTCTGTACCCCATTTTTTAATGGGGTTATTCATTTTTTCTGGAGTCCAGCTTCTTTAGCTCGTTGTAGATGTTGGATATTAATCCCCTATCAGATTTAGGATTGGTAACAATCCTTTCCCGATCTGTTGGTGGCCTTTTTGTCTTGCTGACTGTGTCTTTTGCCTTACAGAAGCTTTGCAATTTCATAAGGTCCCATTTGTCAATTCTTGATCTGACCGCACAGGCCATTGCTGTTCTGTTTAGGAATCTTTCCCCTGTGCCCATATCTTCGAGGGTTTTCCCAACTTTCTCCTCTATAAATTTCAGTGTCTCTGGTTTTATATGGAGGTCTTTGATCCACTTAGACTTAAGCTTTGTACAAGGGGATAAGAATGGGTCAATTCGAATTCTTCTACGCCAGTTGTGCCAGCACCATTTGTTGAAAAGGCTGTCCTTTTTCCACTGGATGGTTTTAGCTCCCTTGTCAAAGATCAAGTGACCATAGGTGTGTGGGTTCATTTCTGGGTCTTCAATTCTATTCCATTGATCTATCTGTCTGTTGCTGTACCAGTACCATGCAGTTTTTATCACAATTGCTCTGTAGTACAGCTTAATATCAGGCATGGTGATTTCCCCAGAGGTTCTTTTATTGTTGAGAATAGTTTTTGCTATCCTAGGTTTTTTATTATTCCAGATGAATTTGCAAACTGCTCTATCTCAGTGAAGAATTGAGTTGGGATTTTGATGGGGATTGCGTTGAATCTGTAGATTGCTTTCAGCAGGATAGCCATTTTGACTATATTAATCCTGCCAATCCATGAGCATGGGAGATCTTTCCATCTTCTGAGATCTTCTTCAATTTCTTTCTTCAGAGACTTGAAGTTCTTGTCATACAGGTCTTTCACTTCCTTAGTTAGAGTCACACCAAGGTATTTTATAGTATTTGTGACTATTGTGAAGGGTGTTGTTTCCCTAATTTCTTTCTCAGCCCTCTAATCCTTTGTGTAGAGAAAGGCCATTGATTTGTTTGAGTTAATTTTATAACCAGCTACTGCACTGAAGCTGTTTATCAGGTTTTGGGGTTCTTTGGTGGAATTTTTGGGGTCCCGAATATATACTATCATATCATCTGCAAACAGTGATATTTTAACTTCTTCCTTTCCAATTTGTATCCCCTTGATCTCCTTTTGTTGTCGAATTGCTCTGGCTAGGACTTCAAGTACTATATTGAATAGGTAGGGAGAAAGTGGGCAGCCCTGTCTAGTCCCTGATTTTAATGGGATTGCTTCCAGCTTCTCTCCATTCAGTTTGATGTTGGCTACTGGTTTGCTGTAGATTGCTTTTATTATGTTTAGGTATGGGCCTTGGATTCCTGATCTTTCCAAGACTTTTATCATGAAAGGGTGTTGGATATTGTCAAATGCTTTCTCAGCATCTAAGGAGATGATCATGTGGTTTTTGTCCTTGAGTTTGTTTATATAGTGTATTACGTTGATGGATTTCCGTATATTAAACCATCCCTGCATTCCTGGGATGAAGCCTACTTGGTCATGATGGATGATCGTTTTGATGTGTTCTTGGATGAGGTTTGTGAGGATTTTATTGAGTATTTTTGCATCGATATTCATGAGGGAAATTGGTCTGAAGTTCTCTTTCTTTGTTGGATCTTTGTGTGGTTTAGGTATCAGAGTAATTGTGGCTTCATAGAATGTATTGGGTATAGTACCTTCTGTCTCTATTTTGTGGAATAGTTTGAGGAGAGGTGGAATTAGGTCTTCTTTGAAGGTCTGATAGAACTCTGCACTAAACCCATCTGGTCCTGGGCTTTTTTTGGTTGGGAGACTATTGATGACTGTTCTATTTCTTTAGGGGACATGGGCCTGTTTAGATCATTAATCTGATCCTGGCTTAACTTTGGCACCTGGTATCTGTCTAGGAAATTGTCCATTTCCTCCAGGTTTTCTAGCTTTGTTGAGTATAGCCTTTTGTAGTAGGATCCGATGATGTTTTGGATTTCCTCAGGTTCTCTTGTTATGTCTCCTTTTTCATTTCTGATTTTGTTAATTAAGATACTGTCCCTGTGCCCTCTAGTGAGTCTGGCTAAGGGTTTATCTATCTTGTTGATTTTCTCAAAGAATCAGCTCCTTGTTTGGTTAATTCTTTGAATAGTTCTTTTTGTTTCTACTTGGTTGATTTCTGCCCTGAGTTTGATTATTTCCTGCCTTCTAGTCCTCTTGGGCGAGTTTGCTTCCTTTCGTTCTAGAGCTTCTAGGTGTGCTGTCAAGTTACTAGTGTATGCTCTCTCCAGTTTCTTTTTGGAGGCACTCAGGGCAATGAGTTTTCCTCTTAGGACTGCCTTCATTGTGTCCCATAAGTTTGGGTACGTTGTGGCTTCATTTTCATTAAACTCTAGAAAGTCTTTAATTTCTTTCTTTATTTCATCCTTAACTAAGGAATCATTGAGTAGAGTGTTGTTCAGTTTCCATGAGAACGTTCGCTTTCTATTATTTATGTTGTTATTGAAGATCAGCCTTAGTCCATGGTGGTCAGATAGGATGCATGGGATAATTTCAATATTTTTGTATCTGTGGAGGCTTGTTTTGTGACCAATTATATGGTCAATTTTGGAAGAGGTACCATGTGGCGCTGAGAAGAAAGTATATCCTTTTGTTTTAGGATAAAATGTTCTGTAGATATGTTAAATCCATTTGTCTCATGACTTCTGTTAGTGTCCGTGTGTCTCTGTTTAGTTTCTGTTTCCAGGATCTGTCCATTGGTGAGAGTGGGGAGTTGAAGTCTCCCACTATTATTGTGTGGGGTTTAATGTGTGCTTTGAGCTTTACTACAGTTTCTTTAATGAATATGGCTGCCCTTGTATTCGGAGCATAGATATTCAGAATTGAAAGTTCATCTTGGTTGATTTTACCTTTGATGAGTATGAAGTGTCCCTCTTTGTCTTTTTTTATAACTTTGGGTTGAAAGTCAATTTTATCCAATATTAGAATGGCTACTCCAGCTTTTTTCTTCGGACCATTTGCTTGGAAGACTGTTTTCCAGCCTTTAACCCTAAGGTAGTATCTGTCTTTTTCCCTAAGGTGCGTTTCCTGTAAGCAGCAAAATGTTGGGTCCTGTTTGTGTAGCCAGTCTATTAGTCTATGTCTTTTTATTGAGGAATTGAGTCCATTGATGTTAAGAGAGATTAAAGAAAAGTAGTTGTTGCTTCCTGTTATTTTTGTTGTTAAGGTTGGGATTCTGTTCCTGTGGCTGTCTTCTTTTAGGATTGTTGAAGGATTACTTTTTAGTTTTTTCTAGGGTGTAGTTTCCGTCCTTGTTTTGGTGGTTTCCCTTTATTATCCTTGAAGGGCTGGATTCCTGGAAAGATATTGTGTGAATCATGGAATACTTTGATTTCTCCATCTATGTTAATTGAGAGTTTTGCTGGATATAGTAATCTGGGTTGGCATTTGTGTTCTTTTAGGGTCTGCATAACATCTCTGTCCAGGATCTTCTGGCTTTCATAGTCTCAGGTGAGAAGTCTGGTGTAATTCTAATAGGCCTGCCTTTATATGTTACTTGACCTTTTTCCCTTACTGCTTTTAATATTCTATCTTTATTTAGTACATTTGTTGTTTTGATAATTATGTGTCGGGAGGAATTTCTTTTCTGGTCCAGTGTATTTGGTGTTCTGTAGGCTTCTTGTATGTTCATGGGCATCTCTTTCTTTAGGTTTGGGAAGTTTTCTTCTATTATTTTGTTGAAAATATTTGCTGGCCCTTTAAGTTGAAAATCTTCTTTTTCATCTACTCCTATTATCTGTAGGTTTGGTCTTCTCATTGTGTCCTGGATTTGCTGGGTGTTTTGAGTTAGGATCTTTATGCATTTTGCATTTTCTTTGAATGTTGTGCCCATGTTCTCTATGGAATCTTCTGCACCTGAGATTCTCTCTTCCATTTCTTGTATTCTGTTGCTGATGCTCACATCTATGGTTCCTGATTTCTTTCCTAGTGTTTCTATCTCCAAAGTTGTCTCACTTTGGGTTTTCTCTTTTTTTTTTAAAGATTTATTTTATTTTATTATATGTAAGTACACTGTAGCTGTCCTCAGACACTTTAGAAGAGGGAGCCAGATCTCGTTACAGATGGTTGTGAGCTACCATGTGGTTGCTGGGATTTGAACTTATCACCTTCGGAAGAGCAGTCAGTGCTCTTACCCGCTGAGCCATCTCACCAGCCCCTGGGTTTTCTTTATTATTTCTATTTCCCTTTTTAGGTCCTGGATGGTTTTGCTCAATTCTGTGACCTGTTTGGTTGTGTTTTCCTGTAGTTCTTTAAAGGATTTTAGTGTTTCCTCTTTAATGACTTTTACCTTTTTAGCATTGTTCTCCTGTATTTCTTTAACTGAGTCATTCATGTCCTTCATGTCCTTCTTCATGTCTTCTACCAGCACCATGATATATGATTTTAAATCCGAGTCTTGTTTTTCGGGTGTGTTGGGGTATCCAGGACTGGCTGAAGTGGGAGTGCTGGGTCTGAAAAAGGTGAGTGGTCTTGGTTTCTGTTATTAAGATTCTTACGTCTGCCTTTCGCCATCTGGTAATCTCTGGAGTTGGTTGTTATAGTTGTCTCTGGTTGGATCTTGTTCCTCCTGTGATTCTGTTGGCCTCTGTCGGCAGACCTGGGTGCCCAGCTCTCTCCTGAATCTCAGTGGTCAGAGTAGTCTCAGCAGGTGAGCTCTCCTGCACAGACTGGTCTCTGTGGGAGCCTTTGTAGTTCGTGAGCTGACCTAAACAGACTGGTCTCTGAGCAACCTGGGACCTAATATGGCTCTCTCACAAGTTCCAGTTGGGAAAGCCCTCCCGGACTGAGAACTTTCCTCAGGCGGGGAGGGAGCCTGGATGTCTAGAGCCCAAAGCTGGGTGTGTCCCAAAAGGTGTACTGTTCGGCTGTTTGCTCACTCACCCTTTGCAGTCCCTGAGCTGACCTGTGCAGACTAGGTCTTAGCGACCTGGAACCCAAGATGGCTCTCTCACACGTTTGGGCAGTGAAACCCCTCCCAGGCTGAGAACTGTCCACCGGCAGGGAGGGTGCTGGGATGTCTGAAGCCCAGAGCTGGGTATGTCCCGAAAGGTGCCCTGCTCAGCCGTTTGCTCACTCACCCTTTGTAGTCCATGAGCTGACCTGAGCAGACTGGGTCTGAGCGACCCTTTGTAGTCTGTGAGTTGACCTGCTCAGACTGGGTCTGCATGACCCTTTGTGGTCTGTGAGCTGACCTGTGTAGATTGGTCTCTGTGCCACCTAGGACCCAATATGGCTCTCTCACAAGTTCTGTCAGAGAAGACCCTCCCAGGGGGAGAACTATCCTCAGGTGGGGAGGGTGTCTAGAGCCCAGAGCTGATTGTGTCCCAAAAGGTGCCCTGTTCAGCCCTTTGCTCACTCACCAAGATCACCCAGAGAGTCCTGCCGGAAACCTGGTCGGGTGCACAGCCCCCAGGCCTTGCGCCCTGCGCTGGAGTGGTGTGGACTGGAAGGGGTCCGCTGCCCCCCTGTCTATCTCCTGGCTGCAGACTCAGGTCCCACGCGATTGGACTGAAACAGATGTGTGTTCCTCTCACCAGTGGTCCCGAGATCGCTAGGAGAGTCCTGCTCGAAACCTGGGTGGGTGCGCAGCCCCCAGGCCCTGCCGTTCCCCAACATCTTAGCACATAATCAACTCTTTCAATTTCTATCAATTTTCTCCTTAGGAACTCCAGCTCAACACTAATCATGCCACGCTTATCTTTGCATAATACAGGCCTCTTCATGGCTTCTATCTTAAAGGGACAACAAGCCTTTTATCTGGGAATATGAAGTCTAATTTGGGTTATAAGTAAGTTCTTGCCTCATCTTGGTTTGCCAAAATGTTGTGGTAAATATTACTTGGGGGTTTCTACCCCATGATAGCTTCCTTCTTCCCCTGTGTCCTCTCTTCTCTCGTCTTTGAAGATTACTATCTTTATGGATTTATTTTTCCTTCCTTTTTCTCTCTTAATTGGTCAGCCATCATGGGGTAGAGGAATTATGAGCTCATGGCCATGAGTGCCAGCTTATTGGAATAAGAGCTGCCCAGGCAGAACATGGCAAGGGATATCTTGGGGTTATTGACAGGGAAGTAGACAAAATAGCACAGAGGGTTGATATCTGCCCAGCTCTAGTGCTCTTAGGCTTATTATAAATATAGAGACTTTATTTATGTTTTTTAATTGGGAACTAAATGATCAAAGGTGGGGTAGAAACCTCCAAATAATATTTTCCACAACAAATCTAGGATGGATAATTAAAAACAAGCAACGTTTGTCTATGCAGATATACTTTAGATAGATAGAATGGTCCTCAAATACTTCATGGATCTGCAGAATATGACATTTAAAATGTTTAATAAAGAAGCTTTTCATAACAGACATATACCATCTCTTGGTAGCACCACTAATATCCTCCAGAGATGATGGTCACAGAAGAACTTCCATCTGACACTTGCTTTAAATGTAACAAATCTGGATACCAGACTATAAACTGCTCTTTTACCTCAACTACGGACTGCACAGTCTGAAGACCTTGGGCAAGCAGGACACTGGAGAGTTGATTGCTCCATTTTGGCGAGACAAGGTGGGGCAGTCCCCCCTAAATTCCTATTCTACAGGAAAGTCTGTCAAATCTTCTGGGCCTGGAGAGTGAAGATGGATAGATGCCCCCATCGACCATAGAAAACCCTTGGGTGACTGACTGTCCAGGTAGCAGTAAGCCTCTGTCTTTTTAACAGACTTGAAAGCTGCTTGGTCTGCACTTCCTGCTTACTCAGGTGAAATTTATCCTCCTCAGGATTTCTGTTCGGTTTGAAACTAGATTAATGAAAGATCACTTTAACAGCAGAAACCAAGGTTTCAGCAGACTCCTCAGTTCTCTTTATGTGTAAAACTCAGGCTTCAAACCTCACTTTTCTAGAGCTGCCTCTACTAGGTCTAGACACAGTCTCTTTTATTAGCAGACTCTCTTTACAGCAACTGCTCTCAATAACCAACCACCTGTGTCTCATGGTGAATAATTAGATAAGAAAAGATGTAAAGTTTATGTAAGTTCTGAGGATACAGAAACTTAGATTGTCAGGATCTAATAAAGTGTTTTAGAGTCTAAAAGGGTGATGTAAGGTTAGTAAACACAAGTTATAAAGGTTAGAAGACATAAAAGCTTAAATGGTGATAAAAATGATTTAAGGTATATTTTAAAAAGTGAAAAATGCTTCAGATTTCTTCTCCTCACTATGCTACTCCACTTCCTATATGCTACTCCGCCTCCTATATGCTACTCCGCCTCCTATATGCTACTGTTGTATTAAGATTTCAAAAATTCAAAGTTTTAACATTAATCCATAGAGTTCTGATAAACTATTTAATATAGCTCTGGTACAGTACTGCTAATATTATCATAGTCACAAGCTCAAGATTTTAAATTTCCTTTAGTTGTCTTTTAAGTACAGGCTTAAAATTACTTCTCATTGTACTAAATTTATATACATGTAGTCTTCTGGATAAAGGAAAGAAGCCCCCTTTTCATGGTTTGTAGTGATACTAAAAATCAAGATGAAGCAAAGATCCCCAAATGGCATAAACAACCCACTTCTCCCTTACTCTGATGGCAGTCTCTTCTTTTGCCTGGCTTGTCCCTATTATGGGACAGATTGTTGTCATTTGTTTATTTTTTTTCTTCTAGCCTCTTGCCTTCTCTTTTTCCTCCAGGAATGGATTCTCAAAGTCTCTAGGATAGCAGTTAACCAAATGCTCCTACACCAATACCTCCTTTTGAGCCCCAGTCTACCAACTCCTGACTCCCCCTCCCCACGTGGTCCCATGCTACCAGGAAGTAACCAGATGTGAACCAGTGTCCCTACACCTAAAGAAAAGGGACATAGAAAACCTATCACTTGTTGGGTGATATTAGTCTGTTGGATCACAGATTTTTCTGGCCTCTGTGGGCACCAGGAACACACATGTATTTTAGTCAGTGTTCTATTGCTGTGAAGAGACACCATAACCACGGCAACTCTTATAATAGAAAGCATTTAATTGGAGTTGGTTTACAGTTTCAGAGATTTAATCTGTTGTTATCATGGCAGGGAGCATGGCAGCATCCAGGCAGAAAAGATTCTAGAGAAAGAGCTAAGAGTTCTACATCTAAGTCTGCAGACAGCAGAAAAAAAGAGAGACTCTGGGCTTGGTATAGTCTTTTGAAACCTCAAAGCCCATCCTCAGTGACACACTTCCTCCAACAAGGCCACACCTACTTCAACAACAACACACCCCCTAATCTTTCTCAAGTGGTGCTACTCTCTAATAACTAAGCATTCAAATATATGAACCTATGAAGGCCATTCTTATTCAAACCACTATGTGGTACAGAAATAGACAGACAGACAAAAACATCAATACACTTAAAATAATAATAATAATAATTAACAATAATAAATGGTGGTGGTGGGGTTGGATTTTTTTTTTTTCGAGACAGAGTTTCTCTGTGTAGCCCTAGCTTTCCTGGAACTCACTTTGTTGACCAGGCTGGCCTCGAACTCAGAAATCTGCCTGCCTCTGCCTCCCAATTGCTGGGATTAAAGGCGTGAGCCACCATTCCTGGCTAATAAATGGTGTGTTAATAGCCAAAGAGAACTTCTTACCCCTCCATACGTAATGACCAGGGTAACAGAAAGCTTTTCTGCAAGGTTGATTGTCAAAGAGGGGTGACTTGTAGTTTGCCAGGTACACAAACAGGAATCATTTTAAGAACTAGTGCATAGATAGGCTGGAGCCTGTAGATGTGGATATGTGTTAAGAAGTCTATTTCTCTTATCAGGTACACTTTTTTTTTCCTCGTTCCAGTCAACCCTGCTCGTTCTGGTCTTGCCCTGCTCACTCTGGTCGCCCGCTCGCTCCAGCGGACCCCGCTTGCTCTGTCCAGCCCCGCTCGCTCCAGCCAGCTGGCTCCGGTTGGCCCCGCTTGCTCTCTCCGGTCCAAGGATTCGTTTATTATTATTCATAAGTACGCTGTAGCTGACTTCAGACGTACCAGAGGAGGGCGTCAGATCTCATTACGGGTGGTTGTAAGCCACCATGTGGTTGCTGGGATTTGAACTCATCACCTTCGGAAGAGCAGTCGGGTGCTCTTACTCGCTGAGCCATCTCACCAGCCCTCAGGTACACTTTTTAACTACAAGTTCAGTAAGAAGAACAAATGGATCAGGAGTATTGAAATGGTTATGAAACAATTTAAGTATAAATGAAAATTAATTTATTTGCAATAGGATGGGAAATCAATTAAACTATTAGAAAATTTGCATATGCATAGACTATTACTTTGAGTTCCTGTTGCTTATCACTTCTATAGCTGTTTGAAAGGGAAAACAAACAAGAAAGTAAAAGCTCCCATTAGCTCCCTGTGGTGGTTCAGGCCTGCAGTTCCAGGGCCTTCTCAAAACAACAACAAAGCTCAATGAATTAGCAATGATTAGAAGTTACCTGTAATGGTAACATTGTTCTGTAATGTTGAACATTGTTTAGAAGAAATATTTACTGTGCTAGGCTTGTAAAACCAAATTGTTTTTAACTTGTATAAGCAATGAGGAAGTTGCTCCTACCTTAACTATACCTTGTAAGCTGACCTGAAACTGGACTACTTCCTGGTACCCTTGGGCTATTTTTTTTTTTTTTTTTTTTTTGGTTTTTTTGAGACAGGGTTTCTCTGTATAGCCCTGGCTGTCCTGGAACTCACTCTGTATACCAGGCTGGCCTTGAACTCAGAAATCTGCCTGCCTCTGCCTCACAAGTGCTGGGATTAAAGGCCACCACGCCCGGCTAGGGCTAGTTTTAAAAGAAAAAAAATTGCTTATTGTTGCAAAATATTTTACTCTCTCAGCTATTGGGTCACAAGATTGAACAGGCTAAACTGCTAAGGTCCAGTTTTGTATCAAATGCTTGCTTGTTTGGATATCTGAGACACCTGTGGAATGCCTGTTAGAAAAGCAAGCCTTGCCTGAACCCAGATAGGATATGAGTTAATTTAGCTTCCAAAACTACTAGTTTATGGCTTTTGCCTTTATAACCCTTAGATTAACAATAACTGGGGCCTTGCCTAGAGAACTCTGGTCCTGGCCAGTCTCTTTTTAATAAAAATCCGCTAATTTACTAAAACTGAAACCTGAATCAGACTGGTGAATCTCTAAATGACCACCAGACCCACAACCTTTTCCACAAAAGAACACTTTCCTTTTACAAGGTCAGTACTGATTAAATATTCACAAACGGACACAGTAGACAGGATCCAAAAATAACACACAAGGAGGTTAAACTCCATTCCAATCTTTAAGCAAAAGAGGTTTGTGAAGGGTCAAGATGGGGCACATACCAGGATCTCAATGGAGAGGCATGGCCTGGCAAGCTGGTCAAACTTGACTGGACTAATACAAGGATGGAGACGTCAATAAAATGAGAAGCATGATGTTGTAGGTCAAAGTCTGAGGGCCAGAGCCGCAGTAACGGGAAGGGGGGAGAAGTAACAAACACTAAAATTAGCACCAAGCCGATCTGGCAAATCAACATGCAAGGAATCCAGAAGAACATCTAGAAGCCTCTGTCTGCCAACACCGTAGAAGCAACCTTTTACAGAAATAAATGGTATTTTGCATGTCAGCAGCTGGAGTACCGCTGAGCTATCTGGATAATGTAACGACCGTATTGAGAAGTAAGCGACGGTGGGCTCTCAGGAGTGTTGGAGGCAGTTAGAAGCCACTGGTACACAACCATTGTCAGGGTGCCGAAACAGGCACCTCCAGAAGTCCAGGTCTGGAGAAGGGTGAGGAGGCACCACCACAAACCTGTGTGGTGAGGCTCTGGCCGAAGTGAGGCCCTGTCATCTCCAGGTGCAGCCAGGGTTCTTCGAGGGGCATGTGGACGGGCGGACCACGAGGCCCTCAGCCAGTTGCCCCCAGCCGAGCCCAGCCCACCCACTTCCGCTTCCTGTTGTGTCCGGTACACAGTGTCGGATGCCAGGCCAGGCCAGGGTGGGCAGTAGCCCGTGTCCTGCAGGGGTAGCAGCGGCTCTGGGGTGTCTAGGCTTCCCAGAGAGGCTGAGTGGGCGGCCGTGGGCAGATGCGGCCACCAGCGAAGTCCCCAGACCCCACCACGGAACCAGGGCACAAAGGCACCACCCGAGGCCTGAGGAAGCGAGGTCTTCCGCTGATGCCAGAGCCAGGCGAGGGGGGAGGCTGCAGCCTGGAGGCCAGGGGTCGCGAGGAGGAGAGCAGGCAGAAGCGGAGGATGGTGACCCAGGCTTCTGGGAGAGAAGAGACAGAAGGTGACAAGTTGGGTGAGACATCCGCGTCCTGGAAGGTAGCAAGCAGAGGGGTCGGGGAACAGGGGGCCCTTGTCTAGAGCAGTGAAGAAGGCAGAACCCTCTCTCATCACAGAAGACGCAGCGAGGAAGCTGGTGGTCACTCCGGCCCCCAAGCCTTTATCTCCTCAGCTGCCTCCGTCTTTGGTCTACTACTAACCTTTAGTTGTATTTGTGTGGTATTTACCAATGCACTTGGTGAGGAGAGGTGAGATGGGAAGGATTTTAAAATATAATAATAATAAGTGTATGCCCATTTAGGAGCCCAATCATTATAATCACTATCGAAGGAATTAATACTAGTGATTTGTTTTAACTAGAGTAAATGATGCTATAAAGGTTTTTCTGCTGTTTCAGAATTTATAGAGGTTTATTTCTAGTTCTTAATTGGATCTTAAAGCTGGCCAAGGTGATTCACACCCATAATCTGCCAGGTGGGAGGCTGAAGCAGGAGAATCTCAAGTTTGAGGTCAGCCTGTGTTATGCAATGAACCCTGTTTAAAAATTTTTAATACTTAATATGAAAATCGGTTTGTGTGTCTAAACAGCTCTTCAGGGAAACACAAATGGCTGGCTTCACAGATTTTTCTGCTAACTGGTACTGCTTCTTTCTGTAAAAATGTCTTTTGGTGTGTTTTCTTGTTTTGATCAGCCAAAGAGAATGAAAAAATTACTGAAGCCCCAAGTGATGAGCCACAGCCAGGGACTGACCTGGTCAGAGAGACATCAATAACCAGTTCAGAGTCTTTGCAAACAGTGGAGTGCAGTGAATTTCAAAATTTGGCTTTCTTACAGTCTTTGGATAAGGAAGAATTGGGAGAAGATATTAAAAGAAGAATTCAAATTAAAAAATGTAAACGTTTAGAAAATCCACCTCTCAAAATAACTAAAAATGAGGCAACACAAAAT
The DNA here is from genome assembly GCA_902729485.2 of Mus minutoides. Taxonomy (NCBI): domain Eukaryota; kingdom Metazoa; phylum Chordata; class Mammalia; order Rodentia; family Muridae; genus Mus; species Mus minutoides. The sequence goes on from LR750059.1 coordinate 61,663, forward strand.
ATTAAAGCTGAATTCCAAGATGAACTGATCAAGAATATGCCAAAATATTCTTGTAACAGCTTATCATCTGGAGTAGAAAAAAATTGCAGTTTTGAATCGCATGATTACAGTTTCCTGCATTCTGAAGGTTGTAATAATGAAAACAACTTTGAGGATGAACCTCATGATGTATGTCTACACAATGCAGAGAACTCTTTGAAGTTAAAGAAAGAAAACCTTAGGAATCTTGCAGAGAAAGATGACACAAAAACTACTACTAAGCTCTTAAAAACTGAAAAAAGTGTAATAGCCAGTAAGTTACTGCTTGAAGAAAGCCGTTTGTACCAAAATAAAAACAATGGCTTGACTTCTTGCCTTCAAAGTGAAAAAAACAAATATTCAGTAGAAGAGAACAACACTGGGAGAAAACACAGGAAAAAAATAAAGTTGTCTGAAAAAGAAGAAAAAATTATTAATCTTACTTTGTCTAATGTATGTAACAATTCTGCGTTGGTGTTAAAAGAAAACCAAATGGGTATGGAAGGAAAAGAAGCAGAGACCTTAGAACCTAAAAAAAGTTTTCTAAAAGCTTTAAGAAAAGTAAACCATAATACACTTCCTCCGGTGGACCATTTGTGTTTCCCCAAAACAGTGGGGAAAACAAGTTCTAGGCATCACATAAATGTTGTGCTTCAGAAAACCCTTGAATCAAGTTTGAAAGAGGATATAAAAAATGCTTCAGAGTCCTTAGGATGCAAAAGTGTGGAGCCAGAAGAATATAATAAACTGATGATAAGCTCTACAGTGAAGTCACCTCGTGATAGCCACCATATGGAAAAGAGATCTCCACGGGGAGATCTGAGAAGTGAAGTTGAAGAGTCAAAGGTCAGCTGTCGCAGAACAATACCAATGACTGGTAAAAGAGTGTGGCCTTTTTATTCTTGTGCTAGAATATCTGCCCAGTGTTGGAAAAAGACTTCCTTGTCAGATTTAAATTACTCGCTTCTGGGGCCACTGGAAAATGTTAGGCAACATGATTCTATAATACACCAAATGAACCAGACTCACTTATCTGACTCCAAACTGTTACAACCATCCTTAAAAGAAAGAACCACTGAGTCCTCAAGAAAAGAAATGTATGATTCTGATTTAAGTTGTTTGTCTTCAGTTTCTTCAATAGAACCTATTTTGATGGATATAAAGGAAGCTATATCCCATGATAAAAAGACAAAGTTAGAGGAACCCAGCAGAAATGGGGCAGAGGTAGTTTCTAATGCAACTGAAGACACCCAGTTAAATAATATAACTCAAAGCTTAACAGGAAATAAGAAAAGGAAAGGGAATTTACCAAAACTTAATTTAACAGTTGCATCCCAAGAGAGCCAGGAAACAAATAACTGTGCAAATAAAACTGTTAATCGAAAAGCTTGTATTACTAAGCAGACACTTGTGGCTCCGGACTTGGTTAAAATATTAAACACAGGAAGGCTGACCAATTTTAAGATCCCTTTACTAAAGAACAAGACAGGAAAAAGAGGAGAAGTAAGTGCCAGGTCATCTGAGAGAGAAGCTTATAGTCCCCTAGAGTTACTTGACAGTTTATCTGGAGTAGAGGCAAAACAAAATAGGAATAAGGAAAATATCTGTACAACTTCAGGACCGCAGTCTTTGAATATACATAGTTGTATAACTCCAGAGCAAGCTAGTTCTCATTCATTCTACAATAAGAATTCCTGTACTTCTCCGAGCTTTACAAAGAAAGGTTATAATAATAAAGCATGTAATCACATCTCTGAACCAGGAAATATTATTTCAAATAAAGAGTCTATTTCTATGAAAATTGAAAATAATACCTTTTCTTGTGATCTTGGGTATATTGATCAAAGTTCCTTCTGCTCTAAGAAACAAGAAGCATTTGTGCCAATTTCCTCTGAAATTAGTGGTAGAAAAATGACTAAAAGCATTTCAGAACTTAAATTGGGGTTTCCAGATATTCTTAAAGCATATGAAGATGATGTCCTCTTGATTGACGTAATTCAAGATGATCCAGAGCTCTTTGGAATCTCCAGTGAGGGGGATCTCTCCTTTGCTTCAGAAGTCTCCAAGATAAGCCAGGATCCCAGAGTATCTGAAGACCAACCATCAGCAGATTTTAAGCATATGCACCTTCCAGGGAAAAAAGAACCAGGCGATTTGAGGTATGCATGTTCAAGAATGCCTTTGGTTCAGATGATTGTTGGGTTTTACAGCACTCTTTGGTGTTGACACACCATTTTTAATAGTTATTTATTAAATACAGCAAATTACTGCTAATTCCTAGAAATGTTATGCTAAAGTTAAAGATATATATTTCTTGAAACATATAAAACATATTAGCTTTTATGTTTTGTTGGTTTGGTTTGGTTTGGTTTTGGTTTTTTGAGACAGTGTTTCTCTATGTAGCCCTGGCTGTCCTGGAACTCACTCTGTAGACCAGGCTGGCCTTGAACTCAGAAATCCACCTGCCTCTGCCTCCCAAGTGCTGGGATTAAAGGCGTGCACCACTGCACCTGGCCAGATTAGCTTTTAGAATCGAAGTAATTTAGAAAGTGACTTCTTCATCAGTTGAGTTTATTTTCATTAGAAATATGTATATGAGCTCATTTTAGCCAGTTTTACTGATGAACTAGCCCATTTTCTGTGGATTTCTTGTTAGATTTTTTTTTTAATTGTCTTTCAGGGAACAGAGAAGCCTTGAAATTTATTTGAAATAAGATTTGCAAGTAGACTCAAAAGTTAAATTAATTATCAAAAGAAAATAGTGTGTTTCCCACTTGATTTCTAAGATAATCACATTAAATCATCATTGTCCTGATAACACTCATTTCCTTGAAGCAACTTTGTTGTGACTAGTAATGACCTTTGTGCTCAGGAGCATGGCCTGTTCTGGTTGGTACAGAATCTGTGAAATAGCACATTTGACTACATTTATATAATTCTTTAAGCTGTGATTTGTATTTGCATGCTTTGTTTAAACACTGGAATGTTTCATGAATAGATGAAAAAGTAAACATGACCACACTTTCCTCAAAGATTCAGTGACATATAGCTTAAATCTCTAGTATTTATAACTGCTTTTTGGATATTGTACTCTTCCAGTATTCTTAGTGCTTTGGGAACTTGCAACTTCTCAGAAAATTGAATGTTCACTACTTTACTATATAAAGAGTTAACTCTAAAATATACCCATTTTAGAGACAAGAATAATGATAATAAACTGTCATTTGCCCAAGGTCACACTGCTAGTAAAGGAGACTGGACTTGAGCCCAGTCTTATCTAAATTCTAAAACTAATGTTTAAGATCTTTACCTTAATAGCCTGTCTTACATTTCATAATTTATTTTACCAATGAAGAGCTGTGTAATTTTGTACACAAATTTAATATTATCTGTGAAAAGAAAAAGAATTTCCATCAGAACTGTGAGGCCTGAATCAGAGAACAAATGGGAAGTATTTTAGCATAGCATGGATAAGAAGCAAGGGCTTGTGTTGACATTCTTACTGTTGTGACAAATGTCTGAGAGAAACAGTTTTTTTTTTTAAAGTTTCGGAGATTTCAATTTGTAGTTTTGAGCCTGAAGAGAACATAGCTTACCTTTTGATAACCAGGAAGCAGAGAAAGTAGTTCAGGACATGATACCAACCTCAAGGGAACTGAGAAGATGGCTCAATGGGTAAAGTGCTTATCATATAAGCATGAGGACCTGAGTTTGAATCACTTGCAGCCACATTAAAACAAAACAAAGCAGAAAAAAAAGTGTCAAGGTACATGTCTATCATGCACACGCTGAAAGTGCAGAGACAGGGTATCCCATGGAGTTCGCTAGCCAGCCAATCCAGCTGAATTGGTGAGCTACAGGTTCAGTAAGAGACCTTACATCAGAAAATAAGGTAGAGAGCTTAAGAAGACACTGAAGAAAACACCAGCATTGACCTGTGGAATTCTCACATGTGCACACACACAAAGGGTATAGACCCCAAGGTCTGATGACTTTCCACTTCCAGCTAAGATCCACTTCCAAACTTTCTACCACCTCCCAATAACATTGAGTCCATCAGTGCATTAACCCATTGGTCAGGTCAACCCCTCATCACCTAGTTACGTCTCGATGATTAGATCCACCTGGGGCCCAATCTTTGACCACACAAGCCTTTGAAGTGACACTTCACAGTCCACCCATAACAGGGTAGAGTAAGAGGTAGTTATTAAAGACCTTTTGAAAACATGTTATTCCATGATTCATTTGAAGAATACAAAGGAAAATTAAAATAAATCCTACATTTAAAAATAACATCTTGAGGTTGCACAGGAGTTAAGAGCACTGGCTACTCTTCTAAAGGACTCAGGTTTGATACCCAGCAGTCACATGGTAACTTGTAACCATCTGTATCTCCAGTTCTGGAACATCCAAAACCTTCTTTGGGTCTGCTAGGCATGCATCTAGTACACAGACATACAGGTAGGCAAAACACACATACACATAAAATAGCAAGTCTCTTTGATGTCTGGGAGATGGAGATAAACATTGTAAACTAAAGTGTAGGACATTTTCTTTTGTTCATTTTGTGGGTATGGGTACACATATGCTAGGCAGACTTTCTGTTACTGAGGCATACCCTAACTCTCAAAGTTTTCCTCTGGTGACTTTCTAATTTCTTTAGACTTGATTTGTCCTCAGATAAAGAGTACCAGTTACACTTTATTCACTCTTTGCCTTTCATATCTGCTTCTAAAATTTCAGTTATTAAATAAAATTTTCTTCAGTTGCTTAATAATTTTATTTTTGTTCTGCACTGGACATATGCTTTCCATTTATCTACAGTGCTAAATTAAGCCCTAAAAGAGAAAGAAAAGCTACCATAGCCAGAGGATCTGCCAGTGGTTGCACAGAAGGTTAAGTTCTAGAAATAAACAGTGCTTAAACTATGGCTATAGGTTTCAGCTTTGTTCCTTTTTCCTTTCAATTACTAACTCATGTGCTTCTTTTCCTGCTATGAGAGTCATACTCTGAATTGCCTCTTATTGGTAAAGCAAGAGGCACAAGTCTGAGTAGACCTACTGATTAGGCAGTTAGTATTCTCAGACCTGGTTGGGGTATTTGTTAAGATGTTTATATTGTGATAGGTTGCTTACTTTTGGCAGTGAAGGATGTTAATATTAAAATCCAAAGCATTAAATGCATATGAGAATTAATTCACCAAAGCCTGTATCAATGAACTTGCAATGGTTATAATGGTTAAAATTGGTAAAACTTTTGAACAATAATTGGAAATGATTTGAGAATATTTGTGATAATACAGGATGGTTAATCTGTACTAGCACATGTATTACATGCTAAAATGTTAGTTGATGGTTGGTGCCCTAAGATGGGATTTTAAGACTGACATTTGGAGGAGTTTTTTGTGTTGCTAGGAATGGAAGAAGTTGAAAGTGAAACAAAGTTCTAAATACTAAGAAAAACAGAGAAGTAGGAATTAGCAGGAATAAGGCATCCTGCAAGAACAAAATTATTGGTCCATAAATTCCAGATTGTTTCAGGCTTGGTAGGAGAAAAGGGATTTGTTGACACAAAGGAAAAGGTGGATGTGAGCATGATTGTTAGGAAAAGTTATAAAAGCTTTTCCTCAGTCACTTAGAGCAGGCAGTTAGGAAGCCCTGCATATTTGCAGAGCACCTGAGCTACTTGGTAGGACACTGCTTTGTCGAGTGTTGCTCATTTCTCTTTCTCCTGATTCACCACGGGCCTTCTCAATAGTAAGAAATGTCCATGTTTTATTTATCTTTATAAACCCAGAACCTCATGTAGAGGGGAAACTCAGTACTTCATATAGTGAGGGAAAAAAGGGGAACTTAAATTTTCAGTTTTGGGAGTTTGGGAAGATAGCTCAGTGGGTAAGAGTGACACCTGCCCGAGTTGGGGTCCCTAGTTATCTACATGGAAAAAGCTAGGAAATTAGTACCTGTGGCTGCAACACAGGTGGTGGAGACAAGAGGATCTCTGGAACTTTCTAGCCAGCCAACCTATCCAAAAACCAGTGACCTCCAAGTTCAGTAACATCTCTCTCTGGCTTTATATGTTCATGCATAGGCACATGCACACACATATCAAATAATACTTTTTCAGTCTCTATATAAGAATATTTCAGGCTATTTCTGAACAGACTACATTTTGTGTGTGTGTGTGTGTGTGTGTGTGTGTGTGTATGTGTAGTGATTCTTTTGTAAGGCAAACCAACATTGAAGAATGCTGAGAAACAAGGTTTAATGACTAGATAGTGTGCTATTGAGATTGATAAGTTAGATAATGAAAAAATTTTTTCCAATTTTTATTAGATATTTTCTTCATTTACATTTCAAGTGTTATCCAGAAAGTTCCCTATACCCTCCCCGCTCCCGGCCCTGCTCCCCTACCCACCCACTCCCACATCTTGGCCCTGGCGTTCCCCTGTACTGGGGCATATAAAATCTGCATGACCAGGGGGCCTCTCTTCCCAATGATGGCCAACCAGGCCATCTTCTTCTATATATGCAGCTAGAGGAGGTACTAGTTAGTTCATGTTATTCTTCCACCTATAGGGTTGAAGACCCCTTCAGCTCCTTGGGTACTTTCTCTAGCTCCTTCCTTGGGAGTCCTGTGTTCCATCTAATAGCTGACTGTGAGCATCCACTTCCGTGTTTGCCAGGCACTGGTATAGTCTCCCACCAGACAGCTATATCAGGGCCCTTTCGGCACTATCTTGCTGGCATATGCAATAGTGTCTATGTTTGGTGGCTGATTATGGGATGGATCCCTGGCAGCCGCAGTCACTGAGTCCATCCTTTGGATTCAGCTTCAAACATGATCTCTGTAACTCCTTCAATGAGTACTTTGTTCTTAATTCTAGGAAGGGGTGACATGTCCACATTTTGATCTTCCTTCTTCTTGAGTTTCATGTGTTTAGTAAATTGTATCTTGGGTAGTCTAGGTTTCTGGGCTAATATCCACATATCAGTAAGTGCATGTTATGTGAGTTCTTTTGTGATTGGGTTATCTCACTCAGGATGATGGCCTCCAGATCCATCCATTTGCCTAGGAATTTCATATATTTATTGTTTTTAATAGCTGAGTAATACTCCATTGTGTAAATATACCAAATTTTTTGTATCCATTTCTCTGTTGAGAGACATCTGGGTTCTTTCCAGCTTCTGGCTATTATGAATAAGGCTGCTAAGTGGAACATGTGTCCTTATTACCAGATGGAATATCTTCTGAATATATGCCCAGTAGAGGTATTGCAGGATCTTCCAGTAGTACTATGTCCAGTTTTCTGAGGAACCGCCAGACTGATTTCCAGAGTGGTTGAACAAGCTTGCCTTCCCACCAACAATGGAGAAGTGTTCCCCTTTCTCCACATCCACGCCAGCATCTGTTGTCACCTGAATTTTTGATCTTAGCCATTTTTACTGGTGTGAGGTGGAATCTCAGGGTTGTTTTGATTTGCATTTCCCTGATGATTAAGGATGTTGAACATTTTTTCATGTGCTTCTCAGCCATTCGGTATTCCTCACTTGAGAATTCTTTGTTTAACTCTGTGCCCCACTTTTCAATGGGGATATTTGATTTTCTGGTGTCCACCTTCTTGAGTTCTTTATATATATTGGATATCAGCCCCCTATCTGATTTAGGATTGGTAAAGATCCTTTCCCAATCGGTTGGTGGCCCTTTTGTCTTGTTGAGAGTATCTTTTGCCTTACAGAAGTTTTGCAACTTTATGAGGTCCCATTTGTCAATTCTTGATCTTACAGCACAAGCCTTTGCTGTTCTGTTCAGGAATTTTTCCCCAGTGCCCATATCTTCGAGGCTTTTCCCCACTTTCTCCTCTATAAGTTTCAGTGTCTCTGGTTTTATGTGGAGGTCCTTCAACCACTTAGACTTGACCTTAGTACAAGGAGATAAGAATGGATCAATTCCCAGTCTTCTACATGATATCTGCCAGTTGTGCCAGCACCATTTGTTGAAAAGGCTGTCTTTTTTCCACTGGATTGTTTTAGCTCCCTTGTTAAAGATCAGGTGACCATAGGTGTGTGGATTCATTTCTGGGTCTTCGATCCTATTCCATTGATCTGCCTGTCTGTTGCTGTACCAGTACCATGCAGTTTTTATTATGATTGCTCTGTAGTACAGTTTGAGGTCAGGCATGGTGATTCCACCAGAGGTTCTTTTATTGTTGAGAAGAGTTTTTGCTAGTCTAGGTTTTTTGTTATTCCAGATGAACTTGCTAATTGTCTTTTCTAGATCCTTGAAGAATTGAGTTGGAATTTTGATGGGGATTGCATTGAATCTGTAGATAGCTTTAGGCATGATAGCCATTTTTACTATATTGATTGTGCCCATCCATGAGCATGGGAGATCCTTCCATCTTCTGAGATCTTCCTCAGTTTCTTTCTCCAGAGACTTGAAGTTCTTGGCATACAAATTCTTCACTTCCTTCGTAAGAGTCATACCAAGATATTTTATATTGTTAGTGACTATTGTGAAGGGTGATGTTTCCCTGATCTCTTTCTCAGCCCATTTATCCTTTGTATAGAGAAAGGCCATCGATTTGTTTGAGTTAATTCTATATCCAGCTACTGCACTGAAGCTGTTTATCAGGTTTAGGAGTTCTCTGGTGGAGTTTTTGGGTTCACTTATATATACTATTATATCATCTGCAAACAGTGATATTTTAACTTCTTCCTTTCCAATTTGTATCCCCTTGATCTCCTTTTGTTGTCGAATTGCTCTGGCTAGGACTTCAAGTACTATATTGAATAGGTAGGGAGAAAGTGGACAGCCTTGTCTGGTCCCTGATTTTAGTGGGATTGCTTCCAGTTTCTCTCCATTTAGTTTGATGTTGGCCACTGGTTTGCTGTAGATTGCTTTTATCATGTTTAGGTATGGGCCTTGAATTCCTGATCTTTCCAAGACNGTTTAGATGTGTTCTTGGATTCGGTTGGCGAGAATTTTTTTGAGTATTTTTGCATCGATATTCATGAGGGAAATTGGTCTGAAGTTCTCTTTCTTTGTTGTGTCTTTATGTGGTTTAGGTATCAGAGTAATTGTGGCTTCATAGAATGAATTGGGTAGTGTACCTTCAGATTCTATTTTGTTGAATAGTTTGAGAAGAACTGGAACTAGGTCTTCTTTGAAGGTCTGATAGAACTCTGCACTAAACCCATCTGGTCCTGGGCTTTTTTTGGTTGGGAGATTATTAATGACTGCTTCTATTTCTTTAGGAGATATAGGGCTGTTTAGCTTATTAATCTGATCCTGGTTTAACTTTGGAACTTGGTATCTGTCTAGAAAGTTATCCATTTCATCTAGAATTTCCAGTTTTTTTGAATATAACCTTTTGTAGAAGGATCTGATGGTGTTTTGAATTTCCTCAGGATCTGTTGTTATGTCTCCTTTTTCATTTCTGATTTTGTTAATTCGGATGCTATCCCTGTGCGCTCTAGTGAGTCTGGCCAAGGGTTTGTCTATCTTGTTGACTTTTCAAAGAACCAGCTCCTGGTTTGGTTGATTCTTTGGATAGTTCTTTTTGTTTCCACATGGTTGATTTCACCCATGAGTTTGATTATTTACTGCTGTTTACTCCTCTTAGGTGAATTTGCTTCCATTTGCTCTAGAGCTTGCAGATGTGCTGCCAAGCTACTGGTGTATGCTCTCTCCATTTTTTTTTTTTTGTAGGAACTCAGAGCTATGAGTTTACCTCTCAGGAATGCTTTCATTGGGTCCCATAAGTTTGGGTATGTTGTGGCTTCATTTTCATTAAACTCTAGAAAGTCTTTAATTTCTTTCTTTATTTCTTCCTTGACCAAGGTATCATTGAGTAGAATGTTGTTCAGTTTCCACGTGAATGATGGTATTCTGCTACTTATGTTGTTATTGAAGAGCAGCCTTAGTCCATGGTGATCTGATAGGGTGCAAGGGACAATTTCAATATTTTTGAATCTGTTGAGGACTGTTTTGTGGCCAATTATGTGATCAATTTTGGAGAAGGTGCCCACTTCCTCCCACAAGGAACTCCAATCTCATTAATCCCAATATTAATTATTATTGAAACAATTAGCTTATTTATCCAACCCATAGCCCTAGCAGTTCGACTGACAGCTAATATTACTGCAGGCCACCTATTGATACACCTAATTGGAGGTGCCACCCTAGTACTAATGAATATTAGTCCACCAACTGCCACCATTACATTTATTATTCTTCTACTATTAACAGTTCTAGAATTTGCAGTAGCATTAATTCAAGCTTACGTATTTACCCTTCTAGTAAGTCTATATCTACATGATAATACGTAATGACCCACCAAACTCATGCCTATCATATAGTCAACCCAAGCCCATGACCATTAACAGGAGCCTTTTCAGCCCTCTTGTTAACATCAGGTTTAGTAATATGATTTCACTACAACTCAATTATTTTATTAACATTAGGCCTATTAACAAATACCCTTACAATGTATCAATGATGACGAGATGTAATCCGTGAAGGCACTTACCAAGGTCATCACACACCAATCGTTCAAAAAGGACTCCGATATGGAATAATCTTATTTATTATCTCTGAAGTATTCTTCTTTGCCGGATTTTTTTGAGCATTCTACCACTCCAGTTTAGTCCCCACACATGACCTAGGAGGTTGCTGACCACCAACAGGAATTTCACCACTTAACCCACTAGAAGTCCCGCTCTTAAATACCTCAGTACTTCTAGCATCAGGTGTCTCAATCACATGAGCTCATCATAGCCTGATAGAAGGAAAACGAAACCACATGAATCAAGCCTTAATAATTACTATTATATTAGGACTTTATTTTACTGCTCTACAAGCCATAGAATACTTTGAGGTGCTGAGAAAAAGGTATATCCTTTTGTTTTAGGATGAAACATTCTGTAGATATCTGTTAAGTCCATTTGTTTCATAGCCTCTGTTAGTTCGACTGAGTCTCTGTTTAGTTTCTGTTTCCAGAATCTGTCCATTGATGAGAGTGGGGTATTGAAGTCTCCCACTATTATTGTGTGAGATACAATGTGTGTTTTGAGCTTTACTAAAGTTTCTTTAATGAAAGTGGCTGCCCTTGCATTTGGAGCATAGATATTCAGAATTGAGAGTTCCTCTTGGAAGATTTTGCCTTTGATGAGTATGAAGTGCCCCTCTTTGTCTTTTTTGATAATTTTGGGTTGAAAGTCTATTTTATTCGATATTAGAATGGCTACCCCAGCTTTTTTCTTTGGGCCGTTTGCTTGGAAAATTGGTTTCCAGCCTTTCACTCTGAGGTAGTGTCTGTCTTTTTTCCTGAGGTGTGTTTCTTGTAAGCAGCAAAACGTTGAGTCCTGTTTGTGTAGCCAGTCTGATAGTCTGTGTCTTTTTATCAGATAATTGAGTCCATTGATATTAAGCGATATTAAGGAACAGTAATTGTTGCTTCCTGTCATTTTTGTTTTTAGAGTTGGGATTCTGTTCTTGTGGCTGTCTTCTTTTAGGTTTGTTGAAGGATTACTTTCTTGCTTTTTCTAGGGCAAAGTTTCTGTCCTTGTATTGGTGTTTTTCTGTTATTATCCTTTGAAGGGCTAGATTCGTGGAAAGATATTGTGTGAATTTGAATTTGTCTTGGAATACTTTGGTTTCTCCGTCTATGGTAAATGAGAGTTTTGCTGGGTATAGTAGCCTGGGCTGGCATTTGTGTTCTCTTAGTGTCTGTATAATCTCTGTCCATGATCTTCTGGCTTTCATAGTCTCTGGTGAGAAGTCTGGAGTAACTCTAATAGGCCTGCCTTTATATGTTACTTGACCTTTTTCCCTTACTGCTTTTAATATTCTATCTTTATTTAGTGCGTTTGTTGTTCTGATTATTATGTGTTGGGAGGAATTTCTTTTCTGGTCCAGCCTATTTGGAGTTCTGTAGGCTTCTTGTATGTTTATGGGCATCTCATTCTTTAGGTATGGAAAGTTTTCTTCTATAATTTTGTTGAAGATATTTGCTGGCCCTTTAGTTTGTGAGTCTTCCTTCTCATCTACTCCTATTATCCTTAAGTTTGGTCTTCTCATTGCATCCTGGATTTCCTGGATATTTTGCGTTAGGATCTTTTTGCATTTAGCATTTTCTTTGATTGTCATGTCTATGCTCCCTATAGAATCTTCTGTGCCTGAGATTCTCTCTTCTATCTCTTGTATTCTGTTGCTGATGCTTATATCTATGGTTTCTGATTTTTTTTTTCCCTATGGTTTCTATCTCCAGGGTTATCTCCTTTTGGTTTTTCTTAATTGTTTCTACTTCCATTTTTAGGTCCTGGATGGCTTTGTTAAATTCCATTGCCTGTTTGGTATTGTTTTCCTGTATCTCTCTAAGTTGTTTATCTGTGTTTTCCTGCATTTCCTTCTTATAGTCCTCCATCATCATCATGACGAGTGACTTTATATCCATGTCCTGCTTTTCTGGTGTGCTGTTGTATCTAGGACTTGACATGGTGGGTGAGTTTGGATCTGGTGATGCCAAGTACCCTTGGATTCTGCTGCTTCTGTTCTTACGCTTGCCTCCTGCCATCTCTGCTCAAGGAGACCTGGCATTGGTGCAGACCAGAAAGGACCCGCTGTCCTTCCCTGGGCCTTTATCAATCTCCCGGCTGGTGTCTCAAGTCCCATGCGATTGGGCCTTTCCCCTGCTCACCTGAGGTCCCGAGATAGCTTGGGGAGTCCTGAAAGTGCCTCGGAGAGTGCACAGCACCTGCAGCCCGAGCCCCGAGCTGGTGCAGGGCAGGCCGGACCAGAAGGGAGGGGCTGTCCTGCCCTGGGCCTCTGTCAGTCTCCCAGCTGGTGTCTCAAGTTCCGGGAGATTGGGCCAGAACAGATGCTGTGTTACCCTGCTCACCTGAGGTCCCGAGATAGCTTGGGGAGTCCCGAAAGAGCCTCGGAGAGTGCACAGCGCCTGCGGGGCCGATTCCCGAGCTGGTGCAGGGTGGGCCGGACCGGACCGGAAGGATAATGAAAATTTGAGTTCTATAGTATAGAACCAATGCTGATCCTGAGTAGAGAATCAGCTCGTACCATCTATACCACTTGGCCTTAAATCCATAAGGAACCATAATAGATTCTGGAGCTGATTAATGGATATAAACTTCTAGGAGGGAGATATCTAGGACCACACATAGAAAATAAAGGTCTATGGGCTGTAGATAGCTCACAATTAATAGTCCTAGTTTCTATTTTAGAGAATCTAGGTTCATTTGCTAACACACACACACATCAGTTCCCAGCACCCTCACATACCAGCTCACAACCACCTGTAGCTCTAGATCAAGATATCAGATGTCCTTGTCTAGCTTCTGCAGGCACCTGGCCACACAGGGCAGACATATGCAGAAGCATAAATAAAAATAAGTTTTAAAGAAAAGAAAAGCACATTTCCTGCCCCTGCTAAAGCACAAGACAAAGTATATCAAGCTGCTGTTAACAATTTGAAGCAGCCTCACGTCCCCATACCTGGGATTAAAACAAAAGCATATGCTTATAATATTTCTGTGTTTTTTAAAGTTCCAAAATTCTCACTATACTGTATACTTGCTATACCTTCCATTGAAAGACCCACAACGTGAGGACACCCCAAATCACTCACAAAAAATGGTCTTGATGCAAACCGCAAGAGGACTTTTATTCCAGGTGCACTCTGGGGCCCACAGTCATACAACATGCAGAGTTAGAGGACTGTGGAGCCCCGAGTAGCTGGGTAAGGGGGTATTTAAAGGAAGAAACCACAACTCAAGGGGGTGGGGAGGGCATTGTTAGAAAATACCAAAAATACCAGTTAAGAATCATGAGCGAGTGGAAGTCACAAGAGTCACAAGGAACACCTGGTAATTGTGCAGGTTATTTCTCAAGACAGTTTCTATGAGCCTCTAACAATAGCACATTTGCATAGCAGGTTCCATGTACTGTCAGGGTGACCTTCTTTTGAACAAATACTGTCTGAACCCAGGAAGCAGGTGGGTGGAGGAATGTCGATATCTGTTTTATGATTAGCATGCCTTGGAGCATCAAGTCACAAAGGTCACATTCTCAAGCCTGGGCCTAAAGGCCTAATTTTTTGTTTTGTTTTGTTTTGTTTTTATGTTATACTTTTTCACTATAAATGGGTAGTAGAAACTATAGAAGCATCACTTAGTTCTTTATTGAATTGTGTAATCTCCCTCATTCTGTTTCCTCACTATCTGTGACTCTTTATCTTCATTCTCACTCTTACTAGTCAACTGTCTTCTGGATTGTTGTGGTAAGAGCCCAGTTACTACTCCTGAACTCATTTAATATATTCTGAACTAGAAATCAATCCTGCCACTGACTGTTCAGTGTACCTCACTAACTTTCAGAAGATAGTCTTCTGAAGATAGAGTCACTTTTAAGGCACTTGATGGGTCTATAGTCTCCTTTTTTCACAACTGAGGTATTAGAGGGTAAAATGGGTTTATTTTATATGCTTTCAGTTAGTAAGCTTATCTGAATTTAAAAAATGGAAGTGTTTGTCCATATGTCTTTGAGTGTCTACCACATGTGTTTTTTCATTCATTAAGCCTGTTGGATGGAAGAATACGTCATTTAAGCCTCACAGTAGCCTCATAAACAAGTTTTACTCATATCTGGTGTGATTAGATGAAAAAAATTTAGAACAAACAAGAGCCCAGAGCAGTTCAACTCTGACCTCCAGATTGCAAGCTTTACTTAGGAGCAGTAACAAACAGGCAAACAAACAAACAAACAAACAAAATTTTTTCTTGGGTTTTTGTTGTTGGTTGGTTAGTTTTGTTTGTTTGTTTGTTTGTTTGTTTTTAAACAGGCTTTTTCTGTGTAGCTCTGACTGTCTTAGAACTCATTTTGTAGACCAGTCTGGCCTCAGATTCACAAAGATCCGCCTGCCTTTGCCTTCCAAGTGCTGGGATTAAATCACTTGGCAAGCTGTCATGTTTTTACACTAGGAACAAGCTGTGCATGCACATGCCTGAGCATAGATGCTAAGGACTCTTGCATTGGCGCAGTTCTGTGGGGCAATGGGCTATTCACAGACAGTCTGATCTCCAGTTAAGCTGAGGTGTGGAACCCCAGAACCAGGTGGTGGTAATTCCTACCTACGTGGGACAGTAGGAATTCCCTCATGTCTCCTGGATCCCTGGCTCCTGTCAAAGTTACCACCCCAACAGCCCCCCCCCCACAAGAGAAGCACGTGGCTAGTAGTCAAGTACACAAATGTCCTAAGCTTCTGACCTTCAGGCTACACTCCTCCCCAGTTACCTCGCAACAGTAAGATAACAGCCTACCATAAGAGGGCCTGTTTGGCCCCACCTCACTCTCTCTTCATGTTCTCCTCATCCTCTCCTCTCTTACTCTCTCTCCCTCTTGATCTCTCCCTCTTGCTCTAGCCTTTCTTCTCTTTCTCCTTTTCCCCCTTCTCTCCTCTTGGCCATGGCTGGTCTCTCTCTCTCTCTCTCTCTCTCTCTCTCTTTCCACTTTCTCTCCTTTCTCCCTGCCTTTCTATAATAAAGCTCTAAAACATAGACTGTCTCTGTTCATCAAGGCCTGCTGTTCTTGGACAATGGGATAGGCTTTCTCCTTATGAACTGTTTCTAATCTCCCGATGGAAGACCTTCCTGTGCTCCACCCACAAACCAGACTTAGGACTCTTGCCTGCGTGGGAACCTCTCTCCCTCTGCCCTCTCTCCCATATCCCCAGAGCCAAGGGTGTTGCTCCGGGATCCCTGGTATCAGGGGCTGCCCTTGTCCACCTCCCACCCTCCTCTGCCAAGTGGGGTCAGTGGCTTAGATGCCCACCCGGGGCCAAGTGAAAAGTGTCCTGCAGCTCTCCCAAATCTGCCTGCCCAGAGCACAGGAGAAACTCTGGCTGGACGTGGGCTTTCTCCCTCCCCTCTTTCCCTTATACCCCCTTTGCCCCACACAGTCCTTTACAGTTTTCCAAATGCCTAGTCTATTTGTTAGGTCCTTCCTGAGTAGCACAGTCAGGATAGCACTCTAGCCATGGCAGCACACTTTTGAGTAAACAGCCCAGTGAGAACCCAGGACATATGTGCTGGGCTCTGAACCCCACTGCAGTCATTCTTTTGTCCTGGAGAACCTGGTGGCTTAGCCAACCTCAGAAGCAAATGTTACACACGCACTGCTTCATGATTGAGTAGTTGTGCTGGAATCTAGCACAGTGTTTGAGTTCTGTTTGCTTTATAGTAAAGAAGTTGCCTTGCTGGACCCTGGATTGCTGAAACTGGAGATCTGTCCTTCCTTGTCAGCAGGTAAAATTTGATACTTGAAGAATATTCAGTATAGAAATATCTGTATATCTGTATTCAGACCCACTCACTGAATTCATTGGAATGGGAAGCTTTTTGCTTAGCATCTGCTAAACAAATGTCACATAGTTCGTCAGTTTTCTTCCATTTTAACTGATAAGTTGACAAATCATATTTTGAGATATATTCTATTTTAGTTATTCAATGTATAACTTTGTTATGTATTCTCTACAAGATAGCTAGTTGACCTCTGGAATCTTCCAGACTTACTTTGAAATTGAATTAATATGTTTAACTTTATCATCCTTAAACAGTCATTAAAAGTCATAACTAACAGCTAATCATAATTTTAGATGCCCAAGCAACAATGTTGAACTTAACTTTTTACTTTGACTTTCAAGTTTTAAAACTATTTTTAGAAGCAGCAAAATGTATTAGTAGGTGAAGGTACATGCTTGCCTGGCCTTGCAAATTGCCATCTGATTTCCACAGCTGCACCATGACTGCAAGCACACAAAATAAAACATGTGTGCCAGGGGCTGTGTGGTGTGCACGCCTTTACTCTCAGCACTCAGGAGTCAGAGGCAGGTGGATCTCTGTGGGTTTAAGGCCAGCCTGGTCTACAGAGTGAGTTCCAGGCCAGCCAGAGCAGAGTTACATAGTGAAACCCTATGTATGTAAAAGAAAGAAATGTATGTATGTATGTATGTATGTATGTATGTATGTATGTATGTATGTCAGGGTTGAGTGAGCGAGCGAGTGAGCAAGCTTGAGATGAGGCCCCACTATGTAATCCTGACTGGCCTGGAATTCACAGAGCTTTTGCCTCCAAGTGCTAATATTAAAGGCATGAACCAACAAAAATATTTTTAAATGGCTGGGACATGAGAGAGGTTCTTACATATCACATTGTCAAGTCTTTTTATACCATATAGTGCAATTATTTTGGTAGTAACCAGGAAATTACATAATTTGCTGAAGTCCTCACTTGGTATTTGTCATGTTAGGACTTGAATACTTCAGAATTCTGGAAATTTATGGAACAGTCTTTGGTTGTTTTGTTTAAAGTTTATGTGGTTGAATGTTGTTTCTCTTCAGCAAAGGAGCCTCAGCGTGATCCTAAAGGGACAGCCATCTCCTTAGAAGCCACTGAGGAGACTGTTATAAGTGGAAACCTAGAAGGCCTCAGTGAACAAGTGCGAGCTTCAGGCTCAGACACAAAGGTACAGCAGAAGCTTTTGTGTGACCCACATCTTGGTCTTAGGTAGTAGTAATGCAGACACCCCCATTGCAACAGTGCTGTGAGGAGACAGGTAAATTATTCTTACTGAGAAGGAGTACCAAATCATTGGCCAGCTGATAGGTGTCTTGGTGGTCTATGTGAACACAATATAAACAGGGATGCCTGAGAAGTAGAATGTGCTGTGTAATTATATGAACTTTTTAATATCCTAAAGTTACCATAAGCTTACATGATCTTCCCTGAAAGTATTGAATATTGTAGCAGCTATAGTCCTTGACTGTGAGCATCAGTTATTTGTCCACAGATGTAGAAGCAACAGGAATTGTAGGTAAGCTTAACTTGATGTTGGAACACACTGCTTATACCTAATAAGGGGAAAAAGTATTTGATATCAGACTCTTAGTTTAAATTTTCTGCCCAAGCTGGACATGAAGCTCTATGGCAAAGTGTTAGCCTAGCATTTGCAAGGCCCTGAGTTCATTCCCAGCCCTGCAAAAAAAGAGAAAAGTTCTGCCTGATAATGTTGGTGATTCTCTGACCCTCCCCCATTTTTTAGCAATGTAATTGATTCCTAAGCAACTATTTCAAAACTCTTTGCCCTTGAACTGCTCTTCACTCATCTGCTCAGCTAGCAACCTTGCTTGCTGCTTCACCGAGGAACTGAAGTGAGTGGGAAAGAGCATTGTAATTTCCCACCAGTACATTAGACCACCTACCTGAACCTCCTAGAACTCCAGCTCCTCTTCTGGCTCAGGGAGTCACCTCTCCAGTGACACCCCCGCTGTGTCTTCATCTTCATTTTCATCTTCCACTTTCCTTTTTTTCATGTGGTTTACTCTGCTTTTGTCTGCCACCTCCCAGATTTGGGGTTTTTGAAGTCTTTTTCCTAGTCTTCCTGCCTAGATGTGCTCTTTTGCATTGTCCCATCCAAGTGTATTCCATAAATATATGTGCTAACTCCCTCACATTTCTATCTCAGACTCCTCCAAACTACAGACCTTTGTCTCTTCACCTGCTTGCTCACTTGGATGTCCAATTAGGCATTTACAATTTAACACAGCTAAAAACAAAAACAAAAAACCCTCAGTTACACATTCCCCTGCCAGTACAAACCAGCTTCCATCACAACCCTCATCTGTGTTAATAATACCACCATTTTTCTCAGTTATTCAAAATTTTAGCTTTCTTAATGTTTTATCCTCACCCCATATATAGACTATAAGGTTTTACCTTCACATGATGTCTAGAAATGGTCTATTCTTTACCACCCCATCAATAACACACTGGTCTATATTAAATACTATATGTAGACAATAGTCTATATTGTATGCTATGCAAATGATTGCAGTAGCCCCCTAACAAGACCTGTTTCTGATCTTGCCCTCTTATACCATGGCCTGGCCTCTTTTATAGTTTCTTAAAGTTATAGCTGAGGCCACTGATTTAATTTAATGATTAATATATTTAGCACTATCAATTCACACATCCCACCTTAAAAAAAAATAATTGTGGACCTACGAGCAGTGCTAAGAAAATGCATAGAATGTGCCCTTTATTCCTCCCTGTGGCCATGCTGCAGAACTGTAGCATGGTATGGCAACTTGGAGTCCTGTTCAGGAAGCCCTTACCTTTGTCTGTCCATTTGCAACAATACAGTGGAGCTACAGAACATCCTTCTCAACAAAACTGTCCTTCATATTAACCCCTTATAGCCAATCCTACTTCTTCCCTGCCCCCAGCCCTTCCTAACCCTTAACAGACACTTTCCATTTCTACAATTTTATCATTTCAAGGATGTTACACAGATGAAATCATATAATTTGTAATCACCTCAACTTGATGGATATAACAAAGAATCAAGAAAGCTGGGCGTGGTGGCGCACGCCTTTAATCCCAGCACTTGGGAGGCAGAGGAAGGTGGATTTCTGAGTTCGAGGCCAGCCTGGTCTACAGAGTGAGTTCCAGGACAGCCAAGGGCAACACAGAGAAACCCTGTCTCAAAAAAACAAAAAAACAAAACAAAACAAAAAAAAAACAAAGAAAGAGATGATCCAACATGAGTCAAGGAGTGCAGAGGGAGCGAGGGAGCTTGGGGCAGGACTCCTCTCAGGTATGCTTCTAACCTGTGAAAGAAATGACTGAAAGCATGAGCAGAGAAGGGAGCCATCCGCAGCTGAGCTGCTGCTGCTGCAGTGTGCTTTCGAGGCAAGCCAGGTTAGAGCAAGACTTTCCAGGTATGACGACCTCATGTCTTAGAGTGCCTCTTTTCATGGCTCTCAGCTTTACGTTTCAGTCTCAGATTTTGCCCTCAACTCTGTCTTCTGCTTGTTTGTGTCAGTAAGGCAATTGTATAGTGGAGAATATTCTCTTTCAGTGTACATAGAGATGCCATGTTCTTACAGTTGTGTGACTACTATGGCCGTGCTTAAACAAGTAGCAATATTGATGGACATTTAGTCTCTTTTGCAGTCTAAATATTAATTGCACTATGCATTCTTGAGCACTGTATAGTGTCCTGCTTATGTAAAAGCATTTTTAACTAATTCCTAGAGTTAGATTGTCCAGTTGTCAATGTAGAGATTACTGTGATCTGTCCTTTCCACAGTATTACTGAGAGTACTGTTTTCTTCCCATACCCATCAACTAATTGAGTGCTTAAACTTGTCCATCTGCTTATTTTTACAAGTTTTTTTTAGTTTTAATTTGCATTTCTTTTGAGTCTAGTTAAGCATTTTTCAGCATTTTAGAAAAACATTGTCCTTTTTCTATTTATGTTCTTAGCCTGTTTTTCTGGAATTTCAGCTGGTGTATGTTGGAGTTCTATAGACAAAGTCCTTATCTTTTACTATATCTTGAAATATTTTCTGGGTGTTTTTTTCTGGTACTTTCAAGTTCCTGATCTTAGAGATACTGCCAGAATTTGTTTTTTATATCTATTAGTCTTAAAGGAACCTGAAAGACATTTGGCTTTACAATGAGTTGACATCATTCTTATTTTATGTACACTTAACTAGCTGGTTCTACTATTTATTGAAGCATTTCCTCAGAAATTTCAAATGCTCTCTTTAACATTATTTTTAAAAAATTCAGCCAGGTGATGATGGTTAATCCCAGCACTCAGTAGGCAGAGGCAGGTGGATCTATGAGTTTGAGGCCTACAGAATGAGTTCCAGGACAGCAGGACTACACAGAGAAACCCTGTCTCAAACCAACAACCATAACAACAACAAAAATGTTTTTTTTTCATGTGTGTATGAGTCTTTCACCTGCATATATATCTGTAAACCATGTACATGCCTGGTTCCTGTGGATAGTAGAAATGGGTGTTGGATTCAATAGAACTGGAGTTACAGAAGGTTGTGAGCTGGTATGTGGATACTGGGAATTGACTAGGTCTTCTGGAAGAACAGCTAGTGTATTTAATTGCAGCCCTGTCATTAACATCTTAAATATTATGTGTAAAACTAAACTCTTTCTTTCCCATTGATACTTAGTGCATGCTTCTTTAGCATGCTGTCGATCATTGGGAAAACATAAGCAGTAGGAAAGCTTGCTCTAAAACATACTAAGATGTATTATAAACTTAAAGTATTTTTTGATTCCCTTTCATATATTCTAAGTTGCTTCAAACTCAAGCTGAAAATAGCTTTCAGTGTGTAAAAGTTTCTGGAGAATTAGCATTTTATTATTAACATTTTTATCTGGGAACATGACACATCTTTCCACCTGATGCTTTGTTTTGTTTTGTGAAACTGAACAGAGGGCCTCATGTTTGCTGCACTGAGCCACACTCTAGTACTTTCTACTTGTAAATGTTACATGTATTCAGTGTTGTTCTTCTGTCCGTCTTTCTGTTTGTCTGTCTGTCTGAGACAAGGTCTCATCTAACCTAAGCTGCCCTCAAACACAGTAAATCACTAAGGATGACCCTGCACTGCAACTAGTGATCCGTTTGCCTCCACTTCTGAGATTGTAGGTATGTGCCAGCGTGCCCAACAGCAGGAGAACATTTTAAGTCAATGTTGAGCATTTTAAACTATGTAGAGTAAAACTGTCTTCAGGCCATCTAATTGTTATCTTATATGCCACATGTTTCTAGTAAATCTGGGAGGCCTCATGGTTTAAATGTTTCATAGAAGTATTCACCTCTACTTCCTTACTCATAATCTCTTTACAGTGCATAAGTTCAGACAAGGCAACTATTATGGAAGAACAAGAGAGTACTCATGAAGTTTGCAAAAGGTCTGTGATATAATTTTTAAATGTAAAGGTAATTTAAGTTACTTTAAAGCTGGTAGTAAAGTGGGGTCATTTTTTTACTTTTATTCTTTGTGTGTGTGTGTGTGTGTGTGTGTGTGTGTGTGTGTGTGTGTGTTTGCATGTTTGCATTGTGTAGTTGCACATGTGTGGGTTTGCATGAATGCATGGATGTACATGTATGAACCAGAAGTCGATGTTAGATATCTGTCTCAACACTTCTATACCTTATAGAGAGAGATAGGGTCTTTCACTTGAGCTCAGGGATCTCCAACAAGATTTTTCTGGCTAAGCAGCTTGCTCTGCTGATTCCCTGCCCCACTTCCTAACCTGTTTTTACACATTTACCCAATATTTGAGTACTCCAGTTCTCATGCTTGCACAGCAGGCTCTTTACCTGCTGAACAGTCTCTTCAGCCTCTGGCAGTAACCTTTTGAGTCATTAGAAGTAGTGATAGGTATTGCTGTTCAGTTTCCAATACTCACAGTGGGTGGATTACAACCATCTGTAACTCCAACTATAAGGGATCTGATGCCCTCTCCTGGCTTTTGAGAGCATTTTCACACACACACATACACACTTAAAGTTAAAATGTTTTAAAATCATGATAAATTCAATAGAAAAGGCTGTATGACACCATGAGGGTCATAATATCTGAAATGGTTAGCTAAGAGAATACACTTATAACCTGTAACATAGGAAACTGCCCCATTTATTTGTCATCTAAACCATCTTCCACCCTCATTTAGCTGCTGTGACAAGGCACACCCAAGTCAGAAAGTAAATGTGCTCTAGTCCAGTTTTGTTCAGGTTCAGATTTTCATGTGTGTATCCTCAGAGCAGCAATAGCACATGAGAACTTGTCAGAAATGCAGTTGTAGGTCCTACTCAGAGCCGCTGAGCCAGAAACTCTGAAGATAAGGCCCACCATCAGTCTGTTCAGTAAGAAGTCACCCTGATGGGAGCTCAGAGGTAAGAACTAAGGCTAAGAAGCAAAGCAAGTGAGAGATCCTATGGAAGTCAAGTGTGCTTCATAGCTATCTTAGTTAAGGTTTCTATTGTTTTGAAGAGAAGGTTCTTATAAAGGAAAATATTTAATTGGAGCTGTCTTACAGTACAGAGATTTAGTCCGTTATCAACATGGCAGGAAACATAGCAGTGTGCAGGCAGACACGATGCTGGTGAAGGAGCTGAGAGTTCTACATCTGAATCTACAGGCAGCAAGAAGAGTGAGTGAGCCACTGGACCTGGCTTGAGTTTCTGAAACCTCAAAGCTCATTCCCAGTGACACACAGCCTCCAAAAAGACTACACTACACCTATTCCCCCAAGGCCAAACCTCCTAGTAGTGGCACTTCCTATAAGCCTAAGGGGCCACTTTTATTTAGATCACCACAATAACCATTGCATATCTTCAATAAGAACAAACACTGAGGGGCTGGAGAGATGGCTCAGTGGTTAAGAGCACTGACTGCTCTTCCAGAGGTCCTGAGTTCAATTCCCAGCAATCACATGGTGGCTCACAACTATCTGCAATGGGATCTGACACCCTCTTCTGGTGTGTCTGAAGACAGCTACAGTGTACTCATAATAAATAAAATCTTACAAAAAAAAAAAAAAAAGAACAAACACTGAAAACTAAGTTTTCTTTAGGGAAATGTTTTCCTTACAAACTGAGCTTGTGTTGCTGTAGTCAGAAGTTTTATGATCATCATCTCTCATCCAGTCATCTCTGTCAGCTGGCTTTTCTGCTGCTGCTTCTGTCTGTTTTACCAGGAAAGAATGTTGATTATATGTGTCAGTGATATCTCAAATAAAGGAGACAAGTGAATATCTTTTTTAATTTTTAGATTTTCTTAGTGCTACTAAATTTCAGCTGTTATAACTATAATCCCTGCTTCTTACTGGTTTTTCTTCTCTGTCACAACTTCCCCCACCTCCAAGATAAATCCAGTGGAAAAAGCTTGTTATAATTGTTTCTAAGATTAAAAGATTACTGTATCTGAATATTGGTATCTTTGTCTTAAAAAGTCAATTATTTTGTACATTTTAGACATCAAATTATTTTTCTACATAAGTAACTTTCAGACTCATATTTTAATGAAGTTTGTTATATAGCATATTATACACTAAAGTGAAGATAAGGTTGTTAATTTTATCAGCCTGGTAATGTTTTTATGGTTCTGTTCATGGAAAACTCTCAAATGTGTATAGGTTTATTATATTTACTTATCCAGAAAAAGAATTTATATAGTAACCCTCTTTATTTATACAGGATAGTTCCAAGACCATGTAGACACCTAGAACTTCATATAATATCAAACCCTATGGCATGGTGCACCTCTTATACATACATTCTATAACTTAGATATAGTAAGAAAACAACAGTAATAGAGTTGTTATAACAATATGTTATATGATTATGATACTGGCCTGTTTTGTCACATCTCATGATTATGTAAGAAGACAGACTTCATGCTTAAATGGATGGAGTAAAACAACAGTGGCCATTGTAGTGTATAGTTGGTTGATTACTGGAGGATTCCTTGAATACAGGCAGTGTAACACAATGACAATTGGCCTTGTACCAATGTGGGTAAGCAACTAACCAGAGTTTTGCCTCACTGATAGGAGGATAGTTCATATCCCTTACAGTATGAAGCAGGACAGCCAGATGTCATCCTACTGTACAGGAGAGGATATAATTTAAAACAGTTCCTAAATCTAGAAATTATTCTTGGAGCTTTCCATTTATATTTTAGCACTATGGTATTTATCCTGGATATTGAACCATGAGCTGTGAAAGGGAGTTTTGCTCTGATGCACGGACCTCATTCTGTGGTCAGGAGAGTAAGTAGATGTGCTTTTGTCTTTAGAATACATACTTTGATTATTCCTTGAACCTTTTATCAGGTATGATAAAAATATTCCCCATCAAGCCCAGTGGTATATTCCTAAAGTTCCCAGTCTCAGGAAGCTGAGATAGGAGGTGTCTTGACTAGGAGTTCAAGGTCAGTATAGTGAGGATAGGACAGGATAGTTAAGTTATATTCTGTCTCAAAATGTTTGGTTTTTGGTGTGGTGATGTGGTAGCTGTGGAGGTTTGGGCAGTTGCTATAGTCTCTCTCTCTCTCTCTCTCTCTCTCTCTCTCTCTCTCTCTCTCTCTCTCTCACTATGTGTGTGTCTATGTGTGTTTTGGGGTGTTGGGTCTTTGGTTTTACTATTGAGACAAAATCTTGCTTATAGCTCACACTGGTCTCAAGCTCATGATCTTGCTGCTGCCTCTTTCTGTCCTGCACTGGAGTTGCTGTGGTGTAATGCACAATGCACTACTCTGTACTCATTGATTTGTTACTGTGACAAAAAGTGTGTCAGAAGCAGCTTGAGGGAAAGGGGGTTAGCTCTGGCTCATGATTTGAAATGATGTACTATGGTAGGGGAAATATGGCACAGTTCATGGCAAATGAATGCTGGCAGGGATTCATGGTGTCTCAGTAGGCCAGGAAGCAGAAAGCTCAGGCTAAATAGCCCTCACGGCCTGTCTCATAGCCACTCACTTCTGTCCCCTACCTCCTAAAAGTTTCATAGCTCCATCAGCTGTGAATCAAGTATCCAAACACATAAGCCCCATGGAGAACACTATACATCAACCCATAAAATACTATTCCTATCCCTACCTCAACCATTCAGCAAATGTTGGTCTTATGTTAAGAAGACAGGACCTTGGGCTAGCAAGATGGCTCAGCAGGTAAAAGTGTTTACTTTACAAGCCTGACAACCTCAGTTGAGGATCCAGAACCCACATAAAATGGAGTGACCCAACTTCATAAAGTTATCCTCTCATTTCCCTGAGCTCACTATGGTATGTGTGCCCCTCCCATAAATTACTAAGTAAACTAAACTTTTTGAAGAAGACAGGAGCACTCCGTTGGAAATATTGCTGAATCATGATATACCATGTATAGAATAGTACACAGTACATAGCAGTAAGTTATATTTCTGATTACTTGAGTCTAATTGACATTCTGATTTGGTTTTTCTGTTCATACAGCAAATATTCTAGAAATGTGGACTCTGTGGCTACTGAGTGTCAGTTAGCAACACTGGGCCCCAACCCTCTGTGCTCATCAGCACTTCCTGTGAATCTAAGCAGTCATCAAGATGTAGTGTCAACACCCTGGATAAATGGTAATGCCTGTTTTCTTATTAAGTCCTTGTCAATTTGAAGGACTTTCACAGAAGACATTGCTACTAAAATAAAAACATCTGTATCTATATGACAGTGGTATTATGTGAAATACCTAAAATATTCATATTTTAACTAATTACATTTGTATATGTTTAGGATTTATGTTATTTTTCACAATGCACAATTCTCTAATTCTCTAAACAGAATGAGCTCTGTCTAGAATAGGTTTAGAAGTTTCTTCATATGGCACACATTTCATTCTTTGTGAACCTTCCCAATATTCATTTCATGCTACCTAGTATTACAGGCATGTGCAGCAAGCTCACAGTGCTTGTGTGTTTTATTCAAGCCCACAGTGGTTGTGTGTTTTATTCAAACCCTTCTAACCTTCATAATTTAAATTGCTGTAAAGTTATGCAACATACCTTCAGCCTGTTCTAGATTATATCCAGATGCTACAGAGGTAAAATGTAAATAATTGAAATAAAAATACTTGTGCTGAGGAGATGGCTCAGTGGGTAAGTGCTTGCCTCAGAAACATAAGGACCTGATAGCACATATGGTGGTGGCACATTGCTCCAGCATGTAGGAGGCAGAGGTAGGTGGATCTCCGTGATCCTGGTCTATCCTGATCCAGCCTGGTCTACAAAGCAAGTTTCAGAATAGCCAGAGCTATGTAGAAGAGAAACTCAGTATCAAGGGAGAGGGGAAGGAAGGAGGGAGGGAGGGAGGGAAAGAGGAAGGAAGGAAGGAAAGAAGGAAGGAAGGAAGGAAGGAAGGAAGGAAGGAAGGAAGGAAGGAAGGAAGGAAGGAAGTAGAGAGAAGGAAGGAAGGAAACAAAAAAGGAAGCAAGAAAGAAAAGAAAAGCAAATATAAGGGCCTGAATTCACATTTGTAGCATTCATGTAAAACTTTAGTGTGATGGTATACATCAATCAAACTAACATTTCAGGAGAGGAGTGAGGTGAACCCCAGGGGCTCACTGGTCATCTAGTCTTTCTACAACAATTAACTTCAGGTTCAGTGAGAGACCCATGTCTGAAGTACATAAACTGAGGGACTAGACAGTTGGCTCAGCAGTTAAGACCACATGTTGCTCTTGCAGAAGACCAGGGTTCAATTCCCAACACCCACATGGTGGTTCACAACCATATGTATTTATCTCCAGTTTTTTACTTTCTTGAACATCAGACACAAAGTTGGTATACACACAGACATTCAGCCAAAACATTCATATACACTAAAGGAAAAACAAAAAAGTAAGGTAGAAGCTGGGCATGGTAATTTCTGTACTCCAGAGGGAAAGGCCAGTCTGGTTTACATAATGAGCTCCAAGCCAACAAGGGATACACAGTAAAATGGTGGTTTAAAATCAGCAGCAAAGAAAAACATGGTAGAGACTGATAAAATAAGACACCTGATGTTAACTCTGCCACCTCATGCACAGGCAAAGGCAAGCACACTTGCACACACACATACAACATAGAAATTGTCTTTAGAAAAGAATGTTTTTAAATGTCCTAGTTCTTGTTTTAAAAGACACCACTAGGCCTAGAGAAATTGTTCAGCATCTAGGATCATTTGCTGCTCTTTCTGAAAACCTGTTCAGTTCCCAGCACCCATGACAGAAAGCTCACAACTGTCATAACTATAACTCCATAGTATCCAACACCTATGGCCTCTGTAGGCACTGCACTTGGGTGCATACCCACATGCAAACACACACATTATACACAATTGGAAATAATAAAACTAAATTTTTAAAAGACACTATTAAAGAGAGCACTGTAAAGAGTATGATGACTGCTGTACTAATCAGCATAAAGTACTGTGACAAAGTACTACAGGCTAGGGATCTAAATAGATATTTAATTCTGATGGTTGCAGAATTCAGGATCAAGATTCTGGCAGGTTGGGTTTCTAAGGATCCTGTTTATGTCTCAAAAGGCCACCCTCTTTCTCTGAACGAGTAAGGAGAGTGCACTTTTTGGTGTCTATGCTTATATATCCCCTAGCCTGATTGAGGATTAGGGGTTTAGGCTATGAACCTCTCAAAGATGCAGTGAAGTACCTAGTATGGGGTTGGTGATGTGTTTGACTAGAATAGGACTCGGGACTACTGACTAAAGACTTAGTCAGTGAAGAGACACCAAGACCAAAGCAACTCTTATCAAAGAAAGCATTTTAATTGGGGACTTGCTTTCAGGTTTCACAGGTGTAGTCCATTATCACCATGAGCCTGGTGGGTGGTGTGCAGGCAGACATGGTGCTGGAGAAGTGGATGAGAGTTCTGCATCCCAGTCTATAAGCAATAGAAAGAAAACTGGACCTGGGATGAGGTTTTGAAACCTAAAGCCCATGCTCAGTGACATGCTTCCTCCAATAAGGCCACACCTCCTAGTCCTTCTCAAAGAGTGTCACTCCCTGATGACTAAGCATTCAAACATAAGAGCAGAGTCTGACGGGGCCATTCTTATTCAAACCACCACAAACACCCTCTTTTGGACTCTTAGAGCAGCAGACATTACATGTGGTGAACAGACTTATGTAAAAATACCTATATACATAAAAATAACATTTTCAAATAAAGAGCATGACAGAGTTAAAACTAAGACAGGAGTGACTGTCACTGTTGAAAAGTCAATGTTCATATGCTTGTTTGTAATGCTCTTTTACGTCTAGATGTCAGATTTCCAGGAAGACATTCTGTCCTACAACTGCAGAATCCTGAAACTTGTGAAATATTTAAAAGAGAAAAAAACATGGGGGTAAGTCCTCATAGCCCATACTTAGGGAAATACAAGCAGAAAGGTCCAGCTCCTTTTTAAACAGTTGCAGACACCCAGATTTAGGGTGGGCATCAGGTAGGAGTAAGCACCATTGACAGTTTGACACAGAAGGAGCCTCTGAAACTGGAAGCTGGGAGAAGAAAGATCCATAAACTGTGGTAGATGCTAGGTTAAGTCCAGCT
This sequence comes from Mus minutoides, assembly GCA_902729485.2. Lineage (NCBI taxonomy): Eukaryota > Metazoa > Chordata > Mammalia > Rodentia > Muridae > Mus > Mus minutoides. The sequence continues at coordinate 90,658 of LR750059.1, forward strand.
TTATCATTTCTCTTTTGTTAGTCAGAAAACCAAGGAGAGTTTGTTTCTAATACATGCATCTGCAATGCAATGTATTCTATGTACATGTACATTGCATTGTATTCAATGCAATGTATTTCTGTGAAGGAGGAGGCATGAGAGAGAGAGGAGCCCTGAATAAGCATTTAAAGGCAGATGGGTGGAGCCAGGTGGTAGTGTGCACACTTTTAATCCTAGGGAGGCAGAGCCAGGTAGATCTCTGAGTTCAGGGCCAGCCTGGTCTACATAGTAAGAGACTGTCTTAAGGAAAAAGAAAAAATTATGAAACAGAACAGTCATAATCCTGAGAGAATCTTTTGTATGAGAAGTTGATAAAGTCACAAATAAACCATGCTGAACTAGGTTTTGGGGGGGGGGGTTGTTGTTGTTTTGTTTTTTCGAGACAGGGTTTCTCTGTATAGCCCTGGCTGTCTTGGAACTCACTCTGTAGACCAGGCTGGCCTCAAACTCAGAAATCTGCCTGCCTCTGCCTCCCGAGTGCTGGGATTAAAGGAGTGGGCCACCATGCCCAGCGCTGAACTAGTTTTTATGTTAAAACTTTGGATTCACATGCACCTCACTTGCCTAAGTCTTATGATTGACATGGAAAAGGTTTTTTAATCTTCTAGGTGTTCCAGAAGCCCTTAGGGTTGGTGATACCCCACAGATACTGCAAACTTCACTTTAACACATTGCGTGGCTGTGAGCGAGCACAGTGCAAGTTTGTCCACTTGCCTGAGCAGGGCGATGAGAAGGTAAAGTCCTGTCTGAGGTGGGGACAGTCTCACCTCTTGAGCACAGTGCAAGTTTGTCCATGTGCCTGAGCAGGGCGATGAGCAGGTAAAGTCCTGTCTGAGGTGGGGACAGTCTCACCTCTCGGATGTTATCTGACTGCCCCAGTGTTCTGATAGTATAATAATTGTCACCTGGGTTTATGCTTTATATAAATTGCATGTGTAGGTCCTTAGAGAGTCTTCTGTGTTTATCAGGCTGATCTCAAATTCCTGCTGCCTCAGCCTCCCAAGTAGCTCAGACTACAAATGCATACCATAGCGACTGGGTTGCCAAATTTGGCTCAGTATTTTTGACATCTAATTATTAATGTATCTTTCTCCTTACTGTGTAAAAGTTAATATTCTAGTCTATAAATTTATCAATAACTATCAGCAAGCATTAAGGTTGATTGGCACTTGCATTGTTCCCTATTTGGATAATAAAACAGTAACACTCTTGGTACTCTTTTCATGTCTCCTGGTGAACATACACACAACAATGTCTGGAAGTTCTGGCTGCATTTCATCCTTGCCAGCTCTTGGCATCATGATAACCATAGTGGCCATTCAGCTGGCCATGGTGTTACAGACCTGAAATCCCAAGATATGGGAAGTAGAGACAGAAGGACCAGTCTAGTATACATTTTAATCCTGTGAAATAACTTAAACATCAACTCTTACTCAAATGCTCTAGACTCATAACTTTTTGTTTGTTTGTTTGTTTGTAAAGCATATGTAAGTAATTTAATGTTTTATGACTTTTGTAGATCTGCATGGATGTGTTTAGGAAATACATAAGTGTCAATGAGCAGCGTTTGCTTCATCGAGCAGGTATGGAATAACTAAATGATAATTATACATTCCTATGAGTGGCCTCACACATGTGCTGTTTTGTCATTGAGTGTCACAGTTAGTCCAGGAAAGTAAGCAGACTGTGAAAGCCTGGCAGCCTGAGTGTGTTCCCAGCATCTCACCTACCTATGGAAGATCAGGGCCACATCTCCAAAGCTGTCTTCTGACTTCCATACTCATACTCCATTACATGCATCATACACATACATACACAATTTTTAATTAAAAAAAACCCTGTTAGCCAGGTGTTGGTGGCACATGCCTTTAAACCCAGCTTTTGGGATGCAGAGGCAAATGGATCTTGAAGTTGAAGGCCTGCTTGGTCTACAGAGTGAGTGCCAGACCAGCCAGGGCTACACAGAGAACCCTGTCTCAAAAAACAATAAACAAACAAAGAGTTAAAATTTATTTTTAAACTTAAGTATAAAAACTGAATGCCTTGCCTAAGATTGTCTCCATTGGCCTTAGAAATGATTTTTTTAAATATTTTGTTTTCATTCGTTTAAAAACTATGTGTTCACCTAACACTGTAACTCCCTAATGTACTCTTATTTCTTGACTTAGAAATTTCATTTGCATATGTAAAGGAGAAAGCATCTTGCTCTCTATACAAGTCTACTTTGATCCTGATCTCCCCTCTTCATCCTTCTTTTTCCACATTTCCCCTCACTGCCAGGGCAGCGTCCTATCAAGTGCATACAGCTCTGTCAACAGCCCTGTGCCCTGGCTGCCCTGGCTCCGTGCTGTGGCACTGTGTCGTCCTGCCTCTTTCATTGCTTTCCTCCCTGTGGTAGATAGCTGCTTAGCCTTCACGGCTCAGTCCTTACTGAGAAGATTGCTGCCTCTGTGAGCCTCTGTCTGAGTCCACAGCTTCACCCCATCCCTTGCCTCCATCTCCTCAGCATGCTAGATTATAGCCCAAGAGGATAAAAATCCACATTGATATGCACTTGTTCTCTGACACAGATCCTAAAGCCATGCAGTATGGTAGTAACAGCTCTGTGTCTGTCAGCTTCAGTCTTATTCTCTGAAAACATCCAAGGGCACCCATGTCTAATATGGAAATTGTTAAGCTAGAAGCAATAGGACCCTATATGAGAATATGAGAATTGACTTGTGATCTAGGGACAATGATGGCCAAGACAGGAATTAAATGTAGCTAAGTTGTCAAGTTTCAGAAAAGAGAATGACGTGAATGGGCACCATGGGAAACTGCCAAGATATAAAACTATAAGGATAAGTGGCCACAAGAAAATCATCTGAATTGTGTATGTGTGTGTGCCTGTATGTGCACACATGTGCAGATAGATGTGTATCTGTACAACTGTACGTGTGTGTGTGTGTGTGTGTGTGTGTGTGTGTGTGTTTCAGTGTATCATTTCAAGGTAAGTTCCAAGGGGCCTGAAGAGATGCTTCAGTAGTTAAGAACATGCACTGCCCTTGCAAAGGACCTGAGTTTGGCTCACAGCACTCATGATGAACCCCCGGCCATCCAGTGCCTCCTTAAGCACTTCACTTATGTGCATGAGCCCACACAAAAATGTTCATGTACACATAAAGTAAAAATGAAATGGGACAAGCAATAGTGGCCTACGCCTTTAATTCTAGCACCCAAGACAGAGGCAGGCCGATCTCTGTGAGTTTTGAGGCCAGCCTGGTCTACAGAGAAAGTGCCAGGATAGCCAAAGCTATACAGACAACTCATCTTAATAATAATAATAATAATAATAATAATAATAATAATAATAGTAAATAGAATGAGGAGGAGAGTTGGCCAGTGGTCAAGAGCACTGGCTGCTTTTCCAGAGAACCCAGGTTTGGTTCCCAGCATCCACATCAGATGTCTCACAACCACCTGTGACTCCAGTTCTAGGAGATGTGATGCACTTTCCTAGTCTTTATAAGGCACCAAGCATACACATGGTACACATAGATACTTATAGGCAAATACTTATTCACACAAAGTGAAAATAAATCTTTAGGAATAAAATTTTAAAATTAAATTCTTACCCAAAATTTTGCTTGTAGCTTGTTCCTCTCTGCCTGTGAATCTCAGTGCATAGTTTCTGAAGATGCAGCATCCTTTGTGTGAGTGTGCAGCATCCTTTGTGTGAGTGTGCAGCATCCTTTGTGTGAGTGTGCAGCATCCTTTGTGTGAGTGTGCAGCATCCTTTGTGTGAGTGTGCAAGTGTGCTGCGTCCTCCACCTCAGTATATTATACATCCCTTTTGAGTAAACTCACCTTTGCTGTCTTCCTCTGATCTAGGGTCCAGTCCAGGGTTAGATATTCTAGCTCTGTCTGTAGCCTCTGGAGAAACCCGGTCTGGTAATATACACATAATATACAGTTCTGAAGCACTTAAGAGCACTAAGTATATCCACAATTCTGTGTGATTAGCAGCATGGTTCATTCTGCCTTGTAATGTAAGACTGACAGGAGTTCAGCCAGCTATTTACAAACACATGATATTATTTCCTCCTGTGAGAGTTGACAACACCTGGAAAGGAAAAGCCAGTTATTTTAAAAACATGTGCTCCTAATTTAAAAATGAAGGAGTGGGGGAAGTTAACACCCAAGCATGCCTAGCTCTCAGTCAGGAAGCACCAACTTTTCATGGTGGAAGCCGCTAAATGTTTAAACCTTTCCAACCAGACAGGGAGGATCTTCTTCTTCTTCTTCTTCTTCTTCTTCTTCTTCTTCTTCTTCTTCTTCTTCTTCTTCTTCTTCTTCTTCTTCTTCTTCTTCTTCTTCTTCTTCTTCTTCTTCTTCTTCTTTTTTAAGCAAACAAAAAACTTTTATTACAGTGTGTGTGAGCAAGTGCAAGGGTGTGTGTCTCCAGATATATATGAGCCACAGTGCACATTCGAAGGCCAGACAACAATTTTCAGAAGTCAGTTCTCTTTTTTCCATCATGTGAGTCCCAGGGATCAAACTTAGGTCTTCAGGCTTAGCAGCAAACACTCACTAAACCAACTTATTTGCCCCAGGAGGATCATTTTGAAGAAAATTTACATTAAAAAATATAAAATATATTAAAACAAGAACGAAGGGTACATGTTGGTAAACAATGCACATATACTACCAACTTTATAACTACTCTTTTTAAAAGTCAATACTCCTAGTTTTAGTCGTGAATTATATAGTAACAGATATTTCATATTAGCAGTTCATTTGCTTTTATACAGGCAACTAAATGTGTTAATACAAAACAGAATGGCTATAAGAATGTATCTGTGGCTGGGCTTGATGGTGCATACCTATAACCTTAACACGGAGGAGGTGAAGCAGGAGGATCAGAGTTCCAGCCTCACCTGGACTACACAGCTCTCCACAGAACACAAAGGGGCTAGAGATTATCAAGCGCCTTGTAGCACTTGCTGACAGCGTAGCATTGGCTCACTTCTCAGAGCCCACATGGTACAAGGAGAACACTGAGTTCCAAAAGCTGTGCTCTGACCTCCCCATGCATGTGCTCTGACACACACGGCCACAGTCAGGTACAAACAAAAGCAAACACATATCTGTATGTTCTCAGGGGAAACACATGTAATATATAGCATAGCTTTATAACAAAACTGACCATTGTTAACATGATAACTTTGGGATTTTTGTTTTGTGTTGGTTGGTTTGGGGTTTGGTTTTTACATTTTTACTTATTTATTTATTTATTTATTTATTTTTGGTTATGTGGTTTGGTTTTTGGTTTTGTGAGACAGGGTTTCTCTGTAACTCAGGCTGTTCTTGAACTGGCTCTGTAGACCAGGCTGTCCTCAAACTCAGAGGTCAGCCTGCCTCTGCCTTTCAAGTGCTGGAATTAAAGGTGTGTATGCCAGCACCACCCAGCTGTTACATGACATTTTCAAACCTATTTAACTTTTCAGTTTTGCTGAATGTTTTCATTGACTAGTGACTTTTCCACGCAATATTGAGTAATCCAGATAGTCGTTTGTGTGGAAATACTTGTGGTGGAAACAACATAAAATTAAAAGTAGTTTGGCTAAGGCTAAGCTAAAATGTGCATATTTGGGTGAAAATTTTGGAATGGGAACGAACAATGATAAAGTGAACTTAGTCAATTTTAGTAAAATTAATGTGGAAAAAAAAACCTAAAAATGGTTAAGTATTGTACAGAAAATAGATTAAAGAATTAAATAGGAATAAACTACTTTCTTAAAGGAAATGGATAATTTCTTAGTCCCTAACAATAAACTGAAATAAAAAACAATTCCAGGTTGATATGTTGGCAAAGTTAAAGCAATGAGTCAGAAGTGTCAGAGTGTCTTCCCCTCTCTCCGCCTGACTGTGCATCTCCTGTGCCAGCCTCGGAGCCTTTGGGAGCTGTGACCGTGGCAGTTCACTGTGCAGCACACTTTACATTGCGCACGCGGATGCCGAACACACTAGACTCCTCATGTCACTGCCATTCACCATTTTGACTTTGTGATTTCATTTTCATCAAATACTTCTGACATTTCTGGTCCCCTTTAAGGAATGAATTTATTATGGTAATGAGTTGGGTGGGATGATAAAGAGGATCTAACCACTGGGTAAAGCAGAGTGGAGTCCATTAATGTCTTTTTTAGGTAAATTTCATTAGAGAGGCATGATCAGAAGCCTCAACAGTTAGTATTTAATATTCAAGAAAGAAGATATCAAAAAAATTGGGCATAGTTAATTTGGACAGTATTTGGAGAGGTTGCAGTGGTAACTGGCAAGAATAGAGCTAATAAACTCCTTTTCACTGGGGAGAAATAAAAGTATGTTTGTGTGCTGTTATAAATGATCCAGTAAAACGGGGGGAAAAGGAATGAATTTATATAATATCTTTACAGAAGATTCATCTACTTTCAGCAATATGGCTGTCATAAGAGCAGCAAATAACTAATTTTTTTTTCACTTTCAGCATACATATTTCTGGAGTACTACAGAAAGTTTCCCCCAGGGATACACTTCAGTTTACAAGTGCTAAATGACCTTTTGATTTCTTTACTCAAGCATTGTTTATTGAAAGAAGTCTTTCAGGTGGTGCAGCTCAGCATCATGGCTAAAATGCTGGTGAGTAACCTGGTCCGTGGTCACCCTCTCAGCCCTCATCGTGTGCTTGTGTAAAGTTAGTGCTTCCATTTCTGCCTGCCATAGACTCCACAGACAACATATTTTTCAGTATTCATGGATTTGTAAAATTTAAGACACACTGAGAGACATGAAATTGAGTGTGTTTTTTTTTGTTTGTTTGTTTCTTCCGTTCAGCCTGCTCTGAAAATATTACTAAAAATATTTGAGTATGTGGCAGCTATGAAGTTACGGAATGCTGTGCCTGCTTTAGTTGAGATGTTTTGCAAGGTATGATTTTAATCTCTCTTACCTCTAAGAGGGAATAACAAAAGAAGACTCTACACATAATTCATTATGTCTTTTATTAATGTTCTACTAGCTGAAGAATTCATAAATGATCTTTTTTCTCCTGAAATAGTTCAGAAGCACTCTCCACTGTTTTAAGCTTCCCTTAAACAAATCCTTCTAAGTATTCAAATGACTCCTTTCTTATTATAAATTATCTTCATCTCTATTTCTTTTCTCTTTTTTTGTTTTTGTTTTTGAAGACAGGGTTTCTCTGTATAGCCCTGGCTGTCCTGGAACTCACTTTGTAGACCAGGCTGGCCTCGAACTCAGAAATCCGAAATCCGCCTGCCTCTGCCTCCCAAGTGCTGGGATTAAAGGCGTGCGCCACCATGCTTGTCTCCTATAGACCAGTCTTATGGAAGTATTTTCTCAATCATAGTTCCTTCTTCTCAGATAACTCAACTTGACAAAACAAACACATAAACAAATATAACCAGGACACCACCCTAACTTTTAATCCCTGCTACTCCCTCCAAATCTAGGTGAAGGAGTAAGTCTTACATCCTCTCAAATATTAAAAACATTTTAAGGGGACTTAGGACAGGGCTCAGTGGTTAAAATTACTCGCCATGAAAGCATGAGGACCTGGGTTTCAGACCCAGAACAGACCGTAAAGAGCTGGGTGCAATGCTGATTATGTAAGCCTGTCACTATTGAGATGGGGGCAGAGACAGGAGAATAGCCCAGAAACCAATGGGGACACCTAGTCTAGGGTACACAGATAGCGAAAGATACCCTGTCTCAATCAAGGTGGAAGATGAATTTACTGTTAAAAAGTTGTTTTCTGACCACACGCAGCCATGGCAAGTGTCCTCCCCAAATCATTCATACATACATACATACATACATACATATATACATACATACATACATATATACATACATACATATCTGTCTGTGTAGGTATGTATATATACATACACACACACCTCAAAATAAATAAATAGTAAAATATAAAGATCTTAGAGTGTTCAAGTAATTTCTCAATAGGAGAATATAACCATTGTAGACTCTGAAGAAGTATTGTCCATACACATTCAGCTGAGTCAGTCTTCCAGTCATGAGGTAGCACTCTGTGGCCTAGTCACATGACCTCTAGCAGAAATTATCATGGCTTCAAGCCTTCCCAATGTCTTAGGATAACTTTGGGGTATCTGCCTCCTGTCTATCCAGTCTCAGACCATAGGCATCCAGGTACTTTAGTCAGCGTTTTCCATCCAAGCTGGGGTACATGAAAATGACAAGAAGCAGGGCCTATGAGAATTGAGGGGGAAAGTCTCAGAATTAAGTAGATGACTGCATCCAGGCCGTCAGCCATGCAGGATGTTAATTTATTAAGTAAAGACCAGTTCTTCCCTGGCAAGGGCTGGGGTAAAGCCCAGGATGAACTTCTCCCCATTTACCATCAGGGATGAGGCATCAATGCCAGACCTGAGCTACAGTGGGACAGACAGTGCCAGATAGGAACTACATGGCAAAGTAGTTGAGACAACCCAATAATGGAAAGAAAGTTCAATTTTGATATTCAAAAATATTGTTTCCATGTTTGCTTAAAATTCTGAAGACCTCTTTCTGTGGTTCTCAAACACTTGATAACACCATGTTTCAGACTTTGCTAATAAGTTTTGATATTTCGATTCCCTGTGCCCATGTCTGACTCCTGCTGCCAGTGTCTTAGTTATTTCTCACACATTGGTCTCTCAATTCTTTCACATTTTTATAAGAATGGCTCCTCTTCCTCTTCTTCTTCTTCCCCTTCCCCTTCCTCTTCCCCTTCCTCCTCTTCTTCTGCAGTTCATTGAAGCTGGGATGGTACCTGACCCAGAGCACTTGAACTATATTGTTAAGCTTTTACACCAAGCACAGGCATCCCAACAAGAAATATCTGCAGTTCTGGAAGCCAGATCCAGGTAAGATGGGAGGCTGTCAGGAATGTATCTTGGTGGAGACCAAGAGAGGTGAAATCCAAACTGTCTCAGGGGCAAGTTTGTCACCCATTATAAGCCTCTTCCTGTCTCTAACCACAGCTGACCTGAATCTGACTCTGCTAGGTCCCTCATTTAACCGTAGTGGACACTAAGGGCAAGGAAGCTTCCCTCCCCTTATGTTTGACTGCTTACTTAATTGTACTTAACATGCTCCAATGTATATGCAAATCATGTTAGCTTTTGTTTTCTCCCTGGGTCACTCTTGCTAGCTTGGTGCTCTCACATCCCCCTCGTTCACTATGTCTACTCAGCTTATGAAACCCCAACCGATGATTTAATCTCTGATTTACCATACCGCCATAAAACTGGGTGTCTTCCTTCGGAAGAGCATTTACCTAGCATGAAGGTTCTAGGTTCCATCTTCAGTAATGTTAAAAGTAAACAAGTAGTGCTGACATAGACCTGTATTGAGAAAAGGGAAAGCAAATCTTGTTGGGTTGGAGAGATAGTCAGTGAAGTGCTTATCACACGAGTGTGAGGACTAACTAGTCATAGATACTTGTGATCAAGGAGACAGACGGGTAGATCCTTGGGGTCAGCTGGCCATCCAGCCTTGCTTACATAGTGAATTCTGGGTTTAGTGAGAAACCTAGTCTCAAAAACAAAGTAGATGGTGGTAAGCCCTTGCTTGGCCTCAGAGACTTGAACCTTACTGGGGTGATGAGAGAATGAAGAAAAGACAAACAGATATAGACAGAAGTATCTTGGCTCAAGGAAGCAGGCTGCTAATCTTAGTAGCTTTGGGTATAAACATCCAGGGGGAGAAAGCTATGGTAGACATTTTCTGTACATACTACCAACATATGTACCAGAAAAGAAGGTATTACCACTTCCCTCTGAGTCACTTTAGCCATTCTTCCATGAGTCTGAGGCTCTGGGTTTCCTCTACTTCTTACAGGACAGATCCTGAGGTTGACCTCTAAGTGCGTGTGCACACAGACACAGAGCTATTTCTTTAAAAGAAAAAGACAATAGACATAAGTCATCAGGAATGAAGAGATCAGTCCAGACCCTCCTACCCCTGAAAAGATTGCTGTGAATGTTAACTATGTGTGATCTCAGCAACAAAGATGAAATGGAATGATTTCTAGGTCTTAATACTTGTATAACGTAGAGAAGAAATTTAATCCACAATTTAAACCTTTAAAAATGCTATCCTGATGGCCAGATAGTTTCTCTTGAGAAGTTTACTCATTTTTTAACAAGTCCAAGTGAATTTACACATAATTCCAGGGAATGGGAGAGACTAATCTCTATGGGCCTAAATTTCTTTCTGTCTGCTGTTGATTTGTTTTTGTTTGCACCCAAGGGGTCTCACTATATAGTCAGTGCTAGACTTGACTTCATAGTCCTCCTATCTCTATCTCCCACTTGGTAGGATGTGCCACCATGATTAGCTTATCAGCATTTTTGAGGCAGGTATTACCCATATACAAAAAACAAAGTGGGCCCATCATGGTGGCACAGACCTTTTATCCTATCACTCACGAGGCAGAGGCAGATCGATCTCTGTGAGTTTGAAGCCAGCCTGGTCTGTATAATGAGTTCAGGACAGCTAAGACTACATAGTGAAACCCTGTTTCAGAAAAATTAAAAGCCAAAGTGGCTACAAAAAAATTAAGAGATGCCAGGTGTGACAACTCAATACCTGTAATCTAGCACTTGAGAGACAGATGCAGGAGGATCAGGAACTCAAATCTAGTCCAAGTCAGCCTGGGTTACATGATACTCAGTCTTCAAGCTGTGGAGCTGGAGCGAAGAGCACTACTGCTCTTCCAAAGGACCCAGATTCCAGCACCCATGTGGTGGCTCACAACCATTTGCAACTACAGTTCTAGGGCATCTGATCCTGTCTGCTGGCCTCTGATGGTACCAGACATATGCCTGGTTCCATCATATTGTGCACATACATGCCCACACACACACTTTTAAATGATTTTTTAAGAGCTATAAACCAGTATCTTTCAAGAGGTTAAATGTGAAAATTCTTGACAGATTAGGAATGAAAGACAATTTTTTTTTAACTTGGTAAAGAGAGGCCCAAAGTGAGATCCAGCTCAAGGGGAGATCCCAAGACCTTACACTATTACTGAGGCTATGGAGCACTTACAAAAAGGAGCCTATCATGACGGAGTTCTGTAAGAGTCAGATGCTGCACCCAACCAATGGACAGAAACTGCTGACCCCTGTGGTTGAATTGGGGAAAGGCTAGAAGAAGCTGAGGAGGAGGGCGACCCTGTAGGAGGACCAGCAGTTTCAATTAACCTGGACCTCTGAGATCTCTCAAACACTGGACCACCAAAGAGGTAGCATACACCAGCTGATATGAGGCCCCCAACACATATACAGCAGAGGAATGTCGGGTCTGGGTTCAGTCAGAGAAGATACACCTAACCCTCAAGAGACTGGAGGCCCCAGGAGTTTATAGGTCTGGTTGGATATAGGGTAGGGGGTGGGGACATCCTCATGGAGACAGAGGGGTGGGGAAGAGATATGGAATGTGGAACAGTCAGAGGGTGGACTGGAAGGGGGGGTGGATAAAATCTGGAATGTAAATAAATAAAAGACAAAAAAAAAACAAAAACTAACAGACATACTTGAATAACAGGAAGTTTCTCTTCAACACTGAGAACAAGGCAAGATACTACCCACACTTCCATTAAAATCATTTGCCCATACCTTCTGGCCCACGTGATAAGAAATGAAAATAAAAGATGTATAAATTGGAAGTAAAATAATATCAAGTACTTGTAGGTGATATGATTTGTAGACCTATGTGACAAAGAACCCTAATGAATGAGTACAGCAAGGTTGCAGAATGAACACCAGCTCACAGATCAGCCATGTTCCTCTGCAACAGCAATGGGCCGAGGAACCAACATCTAAAACAGCACTATTATAATAGCTCTTACAGAACGTACTCGAATTGTATGCTAGAAGCCATGAAATGTTGAAAGAAATTAAACATACTGTTTTTGGAGAGACAAAATAAAGATGTCAATTCTCCCTAAGTTCATTTATTAATTCAATTCCAGGCTATTTTTTTATAGATAGCAAAATAATTCATTTAGCTTCACATAGTAGCACAAATCTGTAATAACAGTACATAGAAGGCTGAAGCCAGAAAATCAGAAGCTGGGGCCAGAATTTGGCTCAGCAGCTAAAGGCACTTGTCACCAAGCCTGATGAGATGACGTCAATATCCAGAACACATGGAGAAGGAGAAAACTGACTACCACACGTATGCTGTGGCATGGACATGCCCACATACAACATACACCCACATACATAAGCATACTAAATAAACAAATGTGGTTTTTAGAGAATTCGGCTGTAAAGAACTTTGAAGGTGTCTTCTGTGCATCAGTCTTTCTCAGGACATTGGTGACATAGGGAGGAAGTAAGCATAACCAACTCTCTTCTGTCATTTGAAGGTTGCGAGTGAGGCAGCTGAAGAAGAGCTGGAAGTGTGACTTAGACTCAGCCTTGAGTGAAGTAGAGGTATGACATTTATCTTCAAAGAAACTGCTAGCCTCTGAAAACCAGTAACAAATGTTTGAATAATCCACTTTAGGAATAGCTTTAGAAACATCACTGTTAGAGAAAATGCTAAGGAAGGGAAGTCTGGTAGCTATATTTTAAAGATTAATACTTTGAAAGGTAAACATCAGAATTTCTAGAGCTGTGGAATAAAGATGAAGCTCTATAGGAGATCTATTTCCTAGTGTGTACACAGCCCTGGGTTCTAATTTCACTATCTGCTCCCCAACATCTAGGATTGCTATTTTAAACTAATCCTGAGAGTTACTTCTATTTCAGAGTTAACTTGTGTCATAGTAAAGTCAGTTTAAAGCTTGATCTGTAATTCAGTGCTGGGCAGAAGCTTGGCTGACTGTAGATTGCTGTGGGCCTGAGCTGAGGCCATAGTGCACTCTCCTGGCATTTAGAATAAGAAAGGGGGGTGGCTACAGAAATGGCTCAGTGATCAAAAGCTCTTGCTACTCTTGCAGAGGACCTGAATCCAGCTCCCATCACCCATGTCAGGTAGCTTACAACTACCTATAACTTAAGCTGTAATATAAACGGCCCCCTCCATTGGCCTCCAAAGGCACCAGTACATATGTGTACATGCCCAAACATAGATATACACATATAGTTAAAAATGATGACTCTACTCTTCATGTCCGTTGTGCTCCCTCTCATTGTAGACTTAGCCTTGCTCAGCTGGTAAATCCTTGACACAACCTGTGCATTGCCACAGAAAGCTTTTCTTAGTTTGTAATTGAAAGTAAGAGACAGTCAGCTTACTGAAGTTTCTTTGTGGGCCCCAAATTATAAATGGCTAAATAATGGTAAGAGCATGCTCCCACCAAAAGCAGTTACAAAAATAATGTGTTGCTACAGAGATGCTCATGCACCCTGGTGATGGTGGTTCTCATGAAGTTCTGTACCATCAAATCCTGGAGCATCTGAATAACCAAATTGTTACATGTTTACAGACTGCTGTGGTGAGAAAAGTTCAAGTTCAGTGGTGTTGCTGTGTGTTGCTTGACAGGTTTTCAGTTTCCACTTACTCTAACAGATTCCATGTGCCTTCATGTGCCTGTGTGCTAGCATGTGCTTGCAGAGACAGTAGAAATTTTACTTTTTACCCTATTCCTCTTCTTCCTTCTTTCCTTTTCTTTTCATTTTTAATAGACTTGTAAAGAAAAAAGTGACTGGACCAAATTGGGAAACCTGTACATTAGCATAAAAATGAGTTGTGAAGAATTTGCAGATTTCCAGAGATTCTGTGCTTGTGTTGCTGAAACACTCACAGAAGATTATAAAGAAGAAAGGCCAGGTGTTCCTTTTTGTGAATTTGCTGAAACAGGTAAAATGTTGCTGTTTTGTTTTGAGGATTGTATGGTTCTTAGCTGGAGGGTAAAGCTCCCCTCATGCAGAAGTTTAGCCCCTGTTGCAAGTCTCAAATAGGCTGAAATCTGTGAACTTTTCCATGTACTTATTAGGTTATAGTTATAAGGACAGAAACTAGTTTTTAGTATCAAAGTTTTTGTAGAACATGAATGTATTTTCTGTTTATTTAGGTTAATTATTATGATATGGGGACACCCATATTTGTTATACCACTGATGTTTCTACTGTCCACAAACCAAAAGATATTGTATAGCCTGGTATCCTCACTCTACGGCCTGACTTGCCCTTAATCTTTCCACCCCTGCCCTGGAAGCGCTAGGATTATAGACTATACGGGGTTTCAAATGTTGTTCTGAAATGTCACTACTATGGCCTCTATCAATCAGGGAATAACAAACTTTCTGTAAAAGGTCAGAGAGTAACTCTCCTAGGCTGCATTTAGTTTTTAAACAATTCTTTGAGAATAAATCCACTGTTGGGCTTGGTATTGTGGCACACGCCACTAAACTCAATGCTTGGGAGGCAGAGGCAGGTCCATCTCTGTGAGTTCAAGGCCAGCCTGGTATACAAAGTGAGTTCCAGGATAGCCAGGACTATAGAAAGACCCTGCCTAAAAACACAAAACAACAACAACAACAACAAAGGCACTATTAACTTTCGGGATGGATTTATTGGTGGGACAGGTTGTCAACACTAGGTCTGTGAAGTGATGTCCATAATTCTGAGTCATCTTAGGTGACTGTCTCCATGTCTGCTTTATGTTTCAGTTAGCAAAGATCCACAGTACAGTGAGGTGGATAAGACTTTGTTGGGAAGGATCGGAATAAGTGCTGTGTACTTCTATCACAGACTGTTGCTGTGGGCCAAGGTATTTTGTTATATATTAGTTTGATTTGCTACAGAAAATCTTACTTTTAAAATTAGGAACAGAATATAGAGTAATCCTTCAAATCAGAAATTTTCTAATAATCACTTCAACCACCACAAACATGAACCCTGACTACTTAGTGAGTTCTTTAGTTTTCACATTTGTTTCCACACCAGATAGATGTGGAAAGGAGGTGGTGAGGCACAGGTGTGCACAGGAGGTGACAAGATACCAACTGCTCTATCGAATTCTGGAGGCCATACTAAAATACTTTTATTTGAAAGTCTTGAATTTATAATTTATTTGACAACTCCTGAGTTGTCATTATAATCTTGAGAGAGCACAAAGTATTTTTCTTTTCTATTTATTTGTTTGTCTGTCTGTCTATTTATTTATTTATTTATTTATTTATTTATTTATTTAGACAGGGTCTTTCTCTATAGTCCTGGCTGGCCTGGAATTCACTATATAGACCAGGCTGGTCTTGAACTCAGACATATTCCTGCTTCTGCCTCCTGAGTACTAGGTTAAGAGGCATGCACAAACCATGCTCAGCCTCAAAATACCTTCTTTAAGATTAACCCAAGGTGTTCACAATCATCAAGACTGTTTAGAAATCACCGCCTTGAATACTCCAAGACACCATGTGCCACATGTCTATGTCTGACTCTTGATAGAGCCCATTATGCAGGTGGTCCGGTGACTCATTTAGTTGTATATATGCACGTGAGTGCATACATGTGTACATATATGTATATGATGCCATGCATGTGGTAGTCAGAAGACAATTTACAAAAATTGGTTCTCTCCTGCCATTAATGTAGTCTAGGGATCCAAGTCAGGTCATGAGACTTGCCATCAGAGCCTCTACCCTCAGAGCCATTTCATCAGCCTTCAAAGCTACACTGTATTTATTGCATCCTTTAGATTTCCCTGAAATGATCTATTGAATTATAGACTCTACAAAGTCCAAATAGAGGGCATGAAAATCCAATGTGAAGGGAAGAGCTGAGGATGGAATCAACAGAATGTGAGATTAAGTATGATCACTTTGAAATTAAGTGTTAAAGCTTAGGTTCTGTTAACTCTGGTTACTTCAGAATTGGATGGCCGTGTGGTAACATGCATAGGTTCACTTGTATATATGCAACATACATGGATTAAAAAGATTTTTTTGCACCTAGACTGGCTAAACAGAAAGTCCATAGGTTTTCAGATTTAATGCTCACTATGGTCAGTGTGCTGCAGGGTCTAAGGGAAGGCAGTCACAACATTTATCTCATGGACACGCATGCCTGCACACTGGCGACTGTTTGGACAGAAGCCTTTTTGACAGTGTAAACATTTGGCTAAAACTTTAGCCTATTCTGATTTATTTGGTTATTTCTTAGATCATTGAGACGTTGGTGAATTTTTCTATCTTAAAAAAAAATTAACTATTGTGCTCAGAGAGTTGATTTCAAATGACATCTTACTAGGAGGTGGTTTGGTGTGTGTGTGTGCATGTGTGCATGCATGCATGCATGCATGTTTTGTGATTTGTTTTAGGTTTTCTGGGGGGGGGGGTAGAGATAGGAATCTACCCCTGATTGTCATAAAACTATGTAAACCATGCTGGTTTTGAGCTCACAAAGATCTCTGCCTCAGCTTCCTGGAAGCTCTGATTATAGGTATGTACACCTGACCCAATTCAAACCCATTACTTTTTTAATACAAGGTAAAATTCTTGAAATTAATCTAAAAATTGTCACCTGAAGATACATTTATTTATTCAAAATAAAAGTATTTCACATCATAATAAAAATCTGGTTGAAAAGAGTATAGAATATTAAAGGTCTATAAACTAAGACCCATGGTCCACATTATGCCTACAGCCTATTTTTGTATAGCCTACAAGCTCAAAATGTTTTTAACATTTCCTTAATTTTAAACATTTATTTATTGTGTGTTTATATATGTGTATGCATGTATATGTGCTTGCCCATGCTGACACATGTAGAGACATGGCTTGTTTTCTTCTGCCATTGTTCCACCTAATGTTTTGAGACAAGGTTTCTCAATGAAACTAGAACTCTGTGTTTCAGCTAGACTGACTGGCCAGCAAACTTCAGGGGACCTCCTGACCCTGCCCCCTCAGCACTGGGGCTCTATAAACATGTGCTATACTGCCCAGTGTTTACATGATGCTGGGGATCCAAACTCATGACCTCATGTTGCATGGCCAGCACTTTTCCAACTAAGCCATCTTCCCAGCCTTGCTTTATATAGATACAGTGCTAGGGAACAAACTCAGGGCTTCACCCATGCAAGGTAAGCATTTTACCATTAAATTTACCTTTTTTTTTTTTTTTCAAATTAAAAATATGTGTATCAGTATTTTGCCTGAATGTATGTATGTATACCATGTTCATGCCTGATGCTATGGAGTCCAAAAGAGAGCATCAGATCCCTTGGAACTAGAGATACAGGTGGTTATGAGCCACCATGTGGGCACTGGGCTCTGCTCTTCTCTAAGAGTAGCCAGTGCTCTTACCCACTAAGCCACCTCTCCAGCTGCTTTTTTCTTTTTATTTTTTAAAGAGTTATTTTTTAAAAACAATAGAATTTCAGCCACCAAATATTGCTGTCAAAGATTAAAGTACTTAACTGTAGTGGTATTGAAGAGCTAGTTCAGTGGTTAAGAATAGGTACTGCTCTCACAGAAGAGCCAAGTTCAGTCCCCAGCATCCAAATCAGGTTGCTCACAACCTCCTGAAACTCTAGCTATAGGGGATCTAACACCCCCTCCTGGATTCCTCCTGGATGTAGATATCTACATCCCTGTACACATAGCAATAACTTAAAATGAAAGAAATCTTTTTCTAAAAGTATTTATTGGCTGGCATGGTGGCACATGCCTTTAATCTCAGCACTTGGGAGGCACAGGCAGGCAGATTTCTGCAAGGTCAGCCTGGTCTAATTAAAATTAAGGTCTTTATTATGAAACTACTAACAGGGATATTAGTAGGCTGGCCCCTAGTTTAAAATAATAATGCACACCCAAATTCTTATGTCCAAACCAAAGACAATCTTCATGTAGAATTTGTCAAATAATTCATTTACTAAGATAAAAAAAATAACTGTTTTCAGCTAACAATTTTGGATCTACTGTACTAGCATTTCATCCAAATTTGGTGACAAATTATCTTCATTTTAACCAACTCTCTTGGAT
This sequence comes from Mus minutoides, assembly GCA_902729485.2. NCBI lineage: Eukaryota > Metazoa > Chordata > Mammalia > Rodentia > Muridae > Mus > Mus minutoides. The sequence goes on from LR750059.1 coordinate 108,689, forward strand.
CTCAGAATGGTAAACTATAAAAGAAATAAAAGCACATGATAGCTTTCTGTATTAACACATAGAAGCCTTTTCCTAGGCAGTGAAATCTTTTTGTTTTGTTTTTGCTTGTTTAAGTTTTGTTGAAACGAGGCCTTTCTATAAAACCAACCTACCCTTAAACTATCAATAGTCTTCTTGCCTCTACTTCCTAAGTGCTGAGTATATAGGCATGAGCCACATGCCCCACTCCACAGATAGTCTTAAGGGAAGACATTTAAAGCATAAAAAAAAGAAAGAAAGAAGTGCTGATAGAGAGGGTACTGTGTTGGTTAATATGAGGTAAACAGGAAATGCTTGAGCAAAGTCTTGTTGCAATTTGACAACTGTCAGTCTAACATAATAATTGAGACTGGTAACTGTCTCCTGCATATTAGCACTGATTTTGTGTCTCTAATACTGTAAATGAATGATAGTATTTTTTTATTTTTATTCCAGGGAAGGAAGGTCTTAGATATATTATATGAACTAAAAATACATTTCACGAGTTTAAAAGGACTTACAGGACCTGAAAAAGTAGCACCAAGATGTCAAATTGTAAATGTTGCAGCAGAGATTTTTATCAAAAGTGGGAGCCTAGACGGTGCCATTTGGGTCCTAAGGGGTAAGTTCTGACATTGACATGCACAGGAACCTGTTACTCTTCTTATAGCCCTGTCTGTGTAATTGCCTTAGTTGACACTGAACTGAAGGGGATAGCTTGGTTTGAACATCAGTGAATATATATGAAAAGTCACTATGGTATAGACTGATTCAGAAAGTGGCTTTATCTTAGCCTTGGTTGACAGAAGTTTGTTCATAATAAGGCCTAGTTGACACAGAAATTCTGAGTCTGAAACTATTACAGTTCTTCTATTCTATAGATTTTTAAAATGTTATTAGAAGCCAGCCAGTAGTGGCAAATGTCTTTAATCCCAGCATTTGGGAGACAGAAGCAGGTGGATCTATGAATTCAAGGCTAGCCTGGTCTACAGAGAGAGCTCCAGGACAGCCAGGGCTACACAGAAAAACCCTATCTCGGAGAAAAATAGTAATTAGATGTGTTAATGATTTGAAATATAACATGCCAAATTAAATTCAGGTAATCCAGTTTTAGAAGGCAGGTTCAGCAATTGTGGGAACTCTTGGTCATGACTTCATGGCCCCTATGTTAACATGTGTAGGCAAAAGTGCCTTCAAACAAGATACTTATACCCAACTGTGATTACCCTAAGAAGTGTCATTGTCATGGTATGCTTGTTTTTCTTTTGGGAGAATCGGAATGGATAATCAACACACCACTTTGGCCTTGTGATAGAATGGATGTGCTTAATCGGCATAATTTGCTTTGTACCATTGCACATGAAATCTTGGGCAAGAATCTTTACAAACAAACATTTGAGGTCTTACGGAATCTACCAAGCTTTCAGAATTCTCAAGGTACATTTTTAAAAGTCTACCTTCATTATCTTAAAAAAATATTTATTTTTTATTTTATATGTATGAGTGAGTGCTACATACATGTATGTGTATCACACACATGCCTGGTGGCTACAGTGGCTGTAAGAGGGAATTCAATCCCTCTGGAACTTAAGTCACAGTCAATTTGTGAGCATCTTGATGTGGGTGCTAGGAACTAAACCCAGGTCCTCTATAGGAACAGCAAGTACTCTTAACTGCTGAGCCATCTCTCCCACACAACCTTCATTTTTTGCCAGTTAGTAAGACATTTCTCTATCTGTTCTGGTTAGGTGTTATGTTCAGTATTTTTTAATGAAACAATTTTCTATAAAATATGTTCTATATAAACTAAAATTAAAATATGCTCTACATAAACTAAATGTATGCTTTAAAGATGCTTTTCTGGGTTGTTTGTCGTCAGCAGTCCTATCAGCATACACTTGTTCCCTGTCCTTGCCTCTGTACATTATGAGCTTGCTTCATATCTTAACTTACTCTATGTCTTGGTAATCTTAGAATTAATGAGTTCTCTCAAAGGTTAAAATTTAAGCTTTAAGATAAGAGGATGGAATCTATGAGCAGACACTTTGGTGACAAGTTCAGAGGATGATACTAAGGATGCAGAGAATGATTTAGGACCTTCCCCACATCTCACTATGTCCTCTCAACCTCATCTTCCATTGATTGATGAAGATGCTGTTGTAGGAAGTGCCTTCCTACAAATGATGCTTCTTTTACCTCAGCATCCCTAGCACAATGTCTGCCATCCATCAGACAGTGGTGTTGATAATGAGGCAGAGCAAGTGTAGACATGCGCAGACAGTTGCTGCACGTTAGAAACCATACAAGACAGACTAAAGGGGTTTCCTGCTTTATATGTACAACAGGCTGAGGGGTGATGTAATAAGTTTGGAGTTTTAGGAAAGTGTTTAAGAAGATATAAAAGGTAAAGAGACTAATTTTCTGTAAGGGTCTGGATCACTTAAAGATCCTACAGTGGGGCTGGTGAGATGGCTCAGCGGGTAAGAGCACCCGACTGCTCTTCTGAAGGTGATAAGTTCAAATCCCAGCAACCACATGGTGGCTCACAACCATCCATAATGAGATCTGGCTCCCTCTTCTGGAGTGTCTGAAGACAGCTACAGTGTACTCACATATAATAAATAAAATAAATCTTTAAAAAAAAAAAATCCTACAGTGGTGTGGAACTAGAGTATAGATCATAAACCCAACTGAATAAAAGAATTCCTCTACAAATTAATGTGATACCCATTCAAGGATTTTTTTGAGTCATCATTAGAAGCAAATATATTTGAGTCATGAAAACTGAAGGCTGAGGTATGAGCTGTACAAACAGACCATGAAAAAAGTTCCAAGACTGAAAATTCAATGCTATGTAGGGACTAAATGCAGAGAAGCTAGTGGAACTTCTAAGCCTTTGTCAAGCTTTTTACATTCACCATTACAAAGGAGCACACAGTTTTACTTTTGTCTAAAGGATATTTGTTTCTTACTTAAAGAGTATGAAAGATGATTGTACTTCAGTGAGTCTGACTTCTGCAATGGCGAGAAAGGGCTGGGGCTATGGAGATGGGGGAGAGAGTTGGAGATTATTGGTCTTTGTGTCATTTATCACTTTTCACTTTGTTGTATCGTTTCAGAGACAATGGGGGCTTCCCAGTCCAGCCTTCTTTTCAATGAACTTCTGGATGCCTGTATACAAAGTAACAGTCTTGGCTTATCGTCTTCTGTAGCAGAGTTCATGGTTGCCAAGAGCATCCCTATTGACTTTTCCTTTCTCAGGAGACTGATCACTTCCTTAGGAAGGAGTTGTTTGTGGCTCAAAGCAAGAGCCCACTACAAAAGTAAGTTCCATTGAAATGTTTCAGTTAATATGTTGGTTTTGATTATTCTCTAATCCAGGATTCATCTATAATATTTAAAACTAAATTTCTACACATGAAAAATAATGGTAGGTACATATTCAGAGGCAGGCAGTAGTCGAACAGATCTGTGCTTTTTTTTTTTTTTTTTTTTTTTTTTTTTGGGGTTTTTTTTTTTTTTTTTTTTTTTTTTTTTTTTTTTTTTTTTTTTTTTGGTTTTTTTTTTTTGTCTTTTGTTTTAAAGTGTCATTTTTTTTCTTGGCATGTTATCAATTTCAGTAAAAGGCAAGCAAAGGAAACAAAGGACAAAATTTAAAATAAAATAGTTTGACATATCTTAAAACACTTTGTAAAAAAGTTGGATGGATTGAAATTTAAATATTTGGGTATCAGACATCCTGACTACCCCACCTGAAATAGAAGTGTTTTCTCAGACTCCCAGCTATGATCACTTTTAGCAAGTAATAACTTTCCTTCCCAATGAAATGGGAAAATAATTAGATTGCATTATAAGTTTAAGTGTTTAATACACTTTTTATTTTTTGGAGGGTTCTTTAGGTTTTGATTTTTTAAACATAGTCTCATGTTTCATGCATGCACACATACATAAATATAAGTTTAAATATGAAAATGTTACTGGAACATCTTTAGATTATGTTCAGATATAATTCTCAGAGATTAGCATCATCACCTACACTGGGGTAATTTCTTGAAGGAAAAAATAACCCTAAACATTTTAAACAAAATCTATGTACAGATTTAATTTGATCTTGATAAACTGTATATAAGATTGTCCACGTTCAATTGGATAGTTAATCCTAGGAGTATTAACTATCATTTCTAATAATCAGCCAAACAGTTTTAAGCTAAGTCAAAATTGTTCTCTTGAAAGATGAAGGTTTTTAGACTTGAGCCAGTGAACGTGGCAGCCACATACAGGATAGAGCTAGGCTTTGTTCTTGTGTTCAGCACTTGTCGGGCAGAGTAGGAACAGTAATAGCCACATTATTTGATGGCACCTCTAAGTAAACTCAGACCGCCGCAGTAGGTATTTAACAGAAGTGGCACTCTCTCATGAAATTCTTATTTTTGTATTTGTAATTCAGTGTAGACAGTGACCATAAAAACATAAAGTTGTTCATAGACCAAATCCCACTAAAACCTAAATAGCTGTTCTGGTTATGTTCCATTTAGGAAATTTTTCTTCTTGTTTTGAGCTAATCTCTCTATATGTAGCACAATTCATCCCTCCAATTTAGTCCCTTTGCTTTAGCCTAAGTGCTGAGATTACAGGCACATGTCACTATACCTGACTACTTTATTAATTCTGAAATTATGTCATATATGTTACTGTGAACTTGAAAAACATGGGCACTTGCTGCAATAATACTAAAAGGCCATTTTTCAGAGTTTTCATAAAGAGCAGTATCAAATGTACCGAGATGCTTACGGTCATAAAAGGTGTAATAAATCTGCAAATGTAAATAGCTACCCTGACCTGTAAGTGGCTGTGGGATGCGGACAGTTAGAAGCCGTAAGTCTTCCCCGCTGACATGTGGTGACGTGTGACCTGCTGTTTGATTTCCAGGTGCTCTGTCACTGGGCTGCTACCCACCATTAGAGGGAAACTTGTACCGGAAACTTCTACTGCTTCCTTCTTATCTATCTGAGATTGAAATGCTTTTAGCTATCGAAATATTTCTGGTGTGTAATGCTAGTAGTATTCAGAGCTCGGGAACTCCCACACAGGTGCTACAGATTGTTTTGAAAAGGTGGGTTGATAGCACTCCAGCCATATTCTGAACATAGATGCAGCTCTATACCTGCCCTATAATGCAATGTGTGCATGTTATATTTATTTATACTCTGTATATGTATTAAAACTTGGCTAAAATTTAAACTGAGAAAGAACAAGACCTACTGCAGGCTTAAAACCAAATAAATTAAGGAGCTAGGGGTGAACTTCAGTGGTAGAGTGTGTTCACCAAATAGGTTAATAACACCCAGTAAACACTTTAGTGGTTTCAAAAATGTTAATAGGGGGCTGGTGAGATGGCTCAGCGGGTAAGAGCACCCGACTGCTCTTCCAAAGGTGATAAGTTCAAATCCCAGCAACCACATGGTGGCTCACAACCATCCGTAACAAGATCTGGCTCCCTCTTCTGGAGTATCTGAAGACAGCTACAGTGTACTTACATATAATAAATAAAATAAATCTTTAAAAAAAAAATGTTAATAGTTGTCTTAAAATATGGATCTTCTTAAGTAGCAACCTTTCTTGTGTTAAAGAGTATGGGACCTTAAAGGGTCTTTATCTAAAAAAAAAAAATAGCTATGAATCTTTTCTTTATTTCTTATAGATCCACACAATCTGACATAAATGCCATGCCAGTCTGGACACTTACACAACCCACAACCCTTATCTCTGGGAAAGTCCTCAGTTTTTCATCTGTAGAATCTTAATTTTTAAATATAAAATTTAATATAGAACACATTTTAAAAATAAAAAGGGTACTTGAGTGCCAGATTCTCCCAGAATAAGTGATCCAAGAGAGAAAAGACTAGGAAAACTCAGGTACCTTTTGTGACGTCTCTCAAGAAAGATTGTGAAGGTCTGAGATTTTTACCCATTTGTAAACTGGTGTGCCACAGGCCCATGAGACACAAGATTCCTGTGTTGGAATGTACAGGGTGCATTCCTGCTGAGGAACAACAAGCAGCCAGGTAGCTTATCATCCCAAAGTCCTAGTGATAGCCCACAGGGACACGTGAGCATGTGACAGGTTCCCAAAGGCAGGCCCGGGCCTGCTTTCCGTTTTCTCTACTGCCTGCCAAGGCTATCAGAAGTCTGTCTTTGCTCCAGGAGAAACCACCTTTGTCTTCCAAGTTTTTTCACTCTTTAAAGATGCTTGAAAATTGGAACAAGGAATAGTCAGTGTCTCTAACAAAAGTTCCCCAAATTCAGTTGGCTCCTGGCAGATTGTTAGCTAACATCCCATACTCAGAAATACTGCTTCCTTCAGTTTGTTCCCGAGTCATGTGGTACAGCCTCTGTTTACAAGAGGACATCCTTTTTCTTGCACCTTTTTTTTGAAAACCCATTGAAACTAGTCTTTGTTCTTACAGCTCCACTTCATTAAAGGATGGGCTTGTTCTTACAGCTCCACTTCATTAAAGGATGACTTCCTTTATTTTGACACCATGCACTGTGTGGCATGAGATGTCTAGGTTTTATTCTTAGAAGAATTTGATTTTCTTCTTGCACCCTATTTCCCACAGTTGCAGCCTCTATTCATTGTTGAGTGAGGGTAGTCATAACCCTAGTCCATAACTAGATCTTTAATTTTATGAAGGCCAATATGTTTTGTCTTGGTGTGCTGAGCCCTGCCTTAGGTTACTAACCTCTTTAGGTTACACATTCTTAGACATTGGGAATATGCCACCTGTGCAGGTTTCCAGTCTATCAGGCTCTAAAGTACCTTATCTAATTTAGGAGGCCCTAGAAGGTGCTTGGATACTCATTCTTCTTTTGAAGCATGAGCCTCATGTAGGTCACCAAGTAGCATACACTGGTGTTAATTTGGGTAGAACCATTCTCAGAACTTGATGTTCACTGACATGCAAGGTACCAAGAGCAAGAATTAGTCTCATACTTTAAATAATTTTAACTATTTCCTTTCTCCACAAGAAAAGCTACCATAAAATAAGAGTTTCATGCCAGTAAACACAATCACAGTTGATGCAGATGGAGCTCAAAAAAAAAAAAAAAAAACCAAAACACTTAATAAAGTACCCATCAGGGCCAAAGAAACCATAAAGCTCTATGGTTTGTTACTAAACGCTAGCTGCGTATTAAGTACTTGCTTGAAACTAGAAACAACTAAAACCAAGAGAAATCTAATGTGATTGTTAATCATTCAAGCTGTATTGCACTTAATACTAACATATAGCTTATTATTTATAGTAATTAGCTTTGAAAATACAAACACATAGGGTAACTAGCTGTGTTCTAGATCAGTGTTTCTCAAACTAACAATTGCTACTGGGTCCTAATATAAAATGCCTTTCATACTGTAAGCCATGGTTCAAAAAGCTTAAGAACCACTGCCAAACAATGCCCTGATACTTTAGAAACAATAAATGCAGATGAATTTCCTACAGAAATGACATGGCTGCTTCTGAGAATTTCTGCCTTTGGGTTCACTTTACAGATGTGAAGAAAGCAAATCTCGAAGCAAAGATGACTATCAAGCTGCAGTAGAAAGATTGATCATGGCTGCTCGAATATCGGACCCTAAGCTTTTCATTAAGCACATGACTGTCAATATTAACAAGGAGCAGGTGTACAGTCTGGAGCACTGTTCTGCTTTGAAGTGGCTGAAAGAGAATATAAAGTGGGCTGGAAAGGTTTGGCTTTTCACTAACCATTAGTAAACGGTTGTTGTTGGGTTTTCTTTTTAAATTCAAATAATCATTGTTGAAAATAAAAGAATAAAAATAACTCATCGTATTCAGCATTTCTATCTTATTGACACTAGAAATTATCAAATAGTTTTCAAGCAAAAAAAATTTCATTTATGTGCAATGGTTTTATTAACAAAAAGTGACTTTTTAAATTGCTTTTTTACTTAAATTTAGAAGGACCTAAGTAAGGAAAATTCCTCTTTGATAATTTATTCAGAGTGAAAAGCAACACTGGGTGCATTTAAACATCAGTGTCCACAGTGTGCAGTGCAGTAAACTAAAGAGTCACCACATGCTGTGACTGACTTTGACCTAGTCAGCAGTACTCCTGCTGGAGTAAAAATGACAAAAAGCAACTCAGGGATAAATGGTTTATTTGGCTTGTGCTTCCATATCATAGTCCATCACTGAAGTCAGGGCATGAACCCACGCAGGATAGGAACCTGGAGGCAGGAGCTGATGCAGAGGCCATGGAAGATGCTGCTAGTGACTTGCTCATGGCTTCCTCAACCTGCCTTTTTTTTTAAAAAAAAATAGATATTTTCTTTATTTACATTTCAGATGTTATCCCCCTTTCCTGGATCCACCTCCAAAAAACCCTTATAACATCCCTGCCCCCCTGTTCACCATCCCACCCACTCCTGCTTCCCTGTCCTAGCATTCCCCTACACTGGGGCATTGAGCCTTCTCAGGACCAAGGGCCTCTCCTCCCATGAATGTCCAATACGGCCATCCTCTGCTGCATATGCAGCTGGAGCGATGGGTCCCTCCATGTGTACTTTTTGGTTAGTGGTTTAGTTCCTGGGAGCTCTGGGGGTACTGATTGGTTCATATTGTTGTTCCTCCTATGGGACTACAAGCTCTTTCAGCTCCTTCAGTCCTTTCTCTAGCTCTTCCATTGGGGACCTTGTGCTCTGTCCAATGGTTGGCTGAGAGAATCCATCTCTGTATCTGGCAGGCACTGTCAGAGCCTCTCAGGAGACAGCTATATCAGGCTCCTGTCAGCAAGTATTTGTTGGCATCCACAATAGTGTCTGGGTTTGGTGGTTGTATGTGGAATGGATCCCCAGGTGGGGCAGTCTCTGGATGGTCATGCCTTCAGTCTCTGCTCTACACTCTGTATCTCCTCCCACGGGTATTTTGTTCCCCCTTCTAAGAAGGACAGAAGTATCCATACTTTGGTCTTCCTTCTTCTTGAGCTTCATTTGGTCTGTCAACTGTATCTTGGGTATTCTGAGCTTCTGAGCTAATATCCACTTATCAGTGAGTGTATACTATGTGTGTTCTTTTGTGATTGGGTTACCTCACTCAGGATGATATTTTCTAGTTCCATCCATTTGCCTAAGAATTTTATGAATTCATTGTTTTTAATAGCTGAGTAGTATTCCATTGTGTAAATGTACCACGTTTTCTGTATCCATTCCTCTGTTGAGGGACATCTAGGTTCTTTCCAGTTTCTGACTATTATAAATAAGGCTGCTATGAATATAGTGGAGCATGTGTCCTTATTACATGTTGGAGCATCTTCTGGGTATATGCCCAGGAGTGGTATAGCTGGGTCCTCCAGTAGTACTATGTCCAGTTTTCTGAGGAACAGCCAAACTGATTTCCAGAGTGGTTGTACCAGCTTGCAATCCCACCAGCAGTGGAGGAGTGTCCCTCTTTCTCCACATCCTCCCCAGCATCTGCTGTCACCTGAGTTTTTGATCTTAGCCATTCAAAATGGTGTGAGGTGGAATCTCAGGGTTGTTTTATAGAGCCTAGGCCCACCAGTCCATGGATGGCACCACTCACAGTGGGCTGGGCCCTCCTACATCAGTCACTAAGAAAACAATTTCCTGCAGCATGATCACAAAAGGTATTTTCTCAGTGGAGGATCCCTCTTCTCTGAGAACTCTAGCCTGTGTCAAGTTAACATAAACTAGCAGCAGACTTAAAACACAAAAAATCCAGGGCACTCTACCAAACATCTAAATTACCTCCTAACAATTTCCTTTTAGTGTGTCCCCTAACAATTTCCTTTTATTATGTGTATGGTGTGGGAGGAGCACACATCTATGTGGAAATTTGCAGGACAGCATTTTGGAATCTATTCTTTCCTCCCACCTTCATCTAGTTACAGTAATCAAACCATGGTGGTCAGGCTTGAGGGTCCGACAGGCTTGAGGGTCGACCTGGCAGCACAGTACTGTATGCTTTATGATAATGTGTGACTAAGGACATTGCTAATAAAAATATTTTAAACAAATATGCCAAAATATAAATATCTAACAAGGATTGTCCCAAAACACTAGGAAGTTAAAACTTCAGAAGTTGTCAGGTGGTGGGTGGCTCATGCCTTTGATCTCAGGACTCAGGAGGCAGAGGCCAGCAGATCGCTCTTCAACAAAAACTCCTTCAGAAACCATCGTCACTATCTGTAGCCTATTCTCTTTAATATAATCCTCATTCTAAATAGTACTGTAAGCCACAAATTCAAGTTGTTTAGAGGGGAAAAGCCCTAAATAGGGTAATAAATGGGACAAGTATTTAAAGGAGTATTTAAAGGAGTTCTCAAAATGGGTAGAGGCAGTGTCCTTAAATCTACAGTCTCACAAGGGCAGGAAAATTGAGTCCCAGCACTCTTAAGCTTGTGTGACATGTGGCGCACACACTGCCTCAGAGACAAGTGAAATTCGCGTGGGCAATCATAAACCACGCTCCTGAAGACAAAGGACAACGATGTGGGCCACAAGGTCTTCTTCGGGAGAATGAAGATCTGAGAGAAGGGGTGGGATGGCTTCTTGCTGGTTGACCGAGCCAAGAGGTAGCAAAGCGAAAAGCAGTTTCTATTCCATCATTTGATCAGTTACAGACGTCCAATAAAGCAGTAAAAAGCCCATGGTGAGTACACTGAACATTTAAAAACAGCCTAGTAGCGAGTTTTGATGACTCACGCCTGTAATCACAGCACTTAAGAGGCTGAAGCAGGAGAATTGCAGCAAGTTCAAGGCCAGCGTAGGTTACAGTGTGAGCCACTGTCCCAAATAATTAAACTATCTCAAATAGATTATATTGAGGAAAAGTGGGAAAAGTAAGCCAGAGGAACGAGATCTTTCACACTCGCTGCATCTGGGAAGCCTACCAAGACTACCAACGGCTGTTCAGAAAGGACTGCGTCACCAGAGCGCCTTGCATAGCTCCGCCCCCTCCCCCAAGCAAGGGCTGCGCGTGCGCGCATTGGCCCCGCCCCTGCCTCCGGCTACTCCTTTACCTTTGCTTAGCGTCCTCCCACCTGCCTGCCAATCATCTTTCTCCCTCAGACTTAGTCGGCCGGAAGAACCGGCTTGTGTATCCCGAAGCTGCCTTCGGAAACCCGCAGATAGCGGGGTAAGGACACGGACAAGTGCGGCTTTGAAGCGGGGTGGGAGGCCGCTGAGAGCCGACGCCCTGGCTGGGAGCCGCTTGCTGGCCTTGCGCAGGCGTTCTAGGAGGAAGGTCGGTCCGCCTTAGCCGATGCGCATGGTTCGTGCGGCCTGCCGGCTCAAAGTGTCCGGGCCTCCAACCATGAACCCAGGCCTCTGAGACAGTGGGCGAGACCTGTCAGGAGCTCCCTGCATAGCGAGAAAGTTGCCCAGGGACTCCACACTTGCCCCACAGGCCTTGGCCTGTGCGTGCTGAGGCGTAGGCGAGGCTGCTGCTGGGAGAGCCTTAAGGCTGGTGGGGCCCTGGGAGGAGCTCCACCCCAAATTGCGGGCCTATCAGTTCACCTCTAGACCTGTAATCAGACTTATTGCTAAGTAGACTCTTAGAGGGGAGTCTGAGGCGTAGATTACTCAAGTGTAGTCCATGAGGTGGTGCACTTCACCACTAAAGAGCTTAAGGAGTGTGCTAATTCAGTCAAGACATCTGTGGAATGTGTGCGAGGATGGGTTTAAGATTGTAGGATAATGGTAAAAGGAAACGGGATCAGGCTGAGTTTTATCAGTTTGAGACCACCGAGTGGAGATTCCAGATTTAATGTGGAGCTCATATAGCTTAAAAAAGGTGTCAAAGTTTGGTTGGTTAGATTTGTCTAAAGATGGCCTACTGAAAAGGAGCTGGAGATGCCTGACATTCCTTGGCTTAGTGTTGATGACGGAGTTTTAAGCTCAGGGAAATTGCAGTGCTAGAGTGGGTACTCTGTGAAAAGCCTGATCCCCCATAATGGGAAGGCCCAGAAGACATGCCCTACACTAACCTATAAGATGAAAATGGTTTGAGGGGCAACAGCAGGTTTGAAGAGTTTTGTCGTAATTTTTTTCTCTTGTGCCAGATCTTAGGGTTCAGTGGGTTTAATTGGACCTTGGAGTAGCACCAATGTCTGTATATAGGTCAGACTGGGCCAGAAGTGCCTGAATCCTTCTTGAAACTATAGAGTTTGTAGTTATGATTTAACTCTCCAGCAAGATACAAAAAAAAAAAGCTAAAGAATTTGTTATCCAGCCAGGCGATGGTGAAGTGCCATTAATCCCATGGTGAAGTGCCATTAATCCCAGCAACAGGAGGCAATGGGAGGCAGAGGCAGTTGGATCTCTGTGAGTTCAAGGCCAGCATGGTCTACAGAATGAGGTCCAGGACAGCTAGGGATGTTACACAGAGAAACTCTGTCTCCAAAAACAAACAAATGGAACTTGTTATCCATTGATATGTCTAATACTGTCTCCTGATTTTGCTCTTGTTGTTTATTTGGTACCCTACTCTAAGTAGAAAGCATAAAGACATTTTTTTTTTTAAATCCTGGTCTCTGGGTGAAAGGATGCATGCTTTTAATCCCAGTACTCCAGAGGCAGAAGCAGGTAGATCTCTCTGAGTTGGATGCCAGCCAAGTCTACAAAGTGATATCCTGTCTCCAAAAACAAACAAACAGAAAAGAAAGGTAGGTAGATGTGGTTTTATCATTACTTGAGAGAAGAACAGCCAGAGGTACACAGAGAAACCCTGTCTCGAAAAACCAAAAAAAAAAAAAAAAAGAATTTTTTTCTAAAAAAAAAATTCCAAGATAGTTACAAAGGGAAACCATAACTAAAGTGAAGTTAGTGTGAAGTTAAGTTAATTGAAATAAGTTACTTTCAAATAAAAATTGTGCCAAGGGGGTCAAAGCTCAGTCTTGAAGACCTCTATTTGATAATTTCTGTGCTTGTCAAAAATAATGGACAGAGACAGTTAGATCTACATAGCAAGTTCCAGGCCAGCCTGAGCTACATAGAGAGTTGCAGATCTTGAGGAAGGAAGGAATGGAACAGAAAATAATATCACTATTAAGTAGATTTGGGTAGACATACTGGCTTGTAAATAAATTTTATCCTTCCATATCTACCTTCTGCCCATACAGTAAACCATTTCTTTAGGACAAGGCTCTCCAGGGTGCCCTCCCTTCCCTATGGGTGTAGCCCCAGGAAGTCTCCCGTTACTCTGCAAGTCTGAATCATTGCATTTACTGCTTTGTCTGCTTGTGTCTGTGTCCTGCTTCTCTACCCTTTCCTCAGACTAAGTTTAGTGAATACAACAAATGCTCATTGCTTTACCCTGGACCTAACACGGAAGCACTGGTGAAGTGGTAAATTAAGGACTCAGAATACCTTCTGAGTCTGATGAGAGAGTTAGGAGCGTCTCTTGTCCATCTGTAGCCTACCTGAGGTTTTCTCTAAGTGGAAGGGCAATGTATCCTGTGGAGTACTGGCAGCCATCATGAGAATCTGTCTGTAGACAGAACTCCCTCCCGCAGCTGACATAGCTGCAATAGGCTGTTAGGTCTGGTATCTAGCATTCCCCAGAACCTGCCCGTGTTCTAAAGCAGTGTGTCTCCAATCTTCTGAGTCTTTGATTCTCTATGTAGCTGACTGCAGCAATTGAAGAGACAGACTGAGTTCTTTCAAGGATTTTACTCAGTTGAAGCTGAGATATTTTTTTTTGGTTTTTGAGACAGGGTTTCTCTGTATAGCCCTGGCTGTTCTGGAACTCACTCTATAGACCAGGCTGGCCTCAAACTCAGAAATCTGCCTGTTTCTGCCTCCCAAGTGCTGGGATTAAAGGTGTGTGCCACCACGCCCAGTTGAAGCTGAGATCTTGATTTACACTGCAGAAGAAAAATTTTATTAGGTTAAAACAGTATGAAGACAGGTTAAAACTTAAGAAAAGGCTTTCATATACAGCTAAAAGTGCTAACAGGAAAAAAAATCTCTTCCCACAAAGATAGTAATTATAGAAAGTGTTCATAATACATATCAAATATGAATGACTATAGTCTGGGAAGATAGATTCAGTTTTCCCTGAATAATATATTCCAAAATAGAAGCAGTTACATGGGCTTCTAGTCACAGAACAAAAGAAAGTCATAAGTAGCTTGTAGCACTCTTCAAGAAGGTCACAGAAGGTTAGGAAGTTGGAAGAAGAACAACACACACGCGTGCGCGCACACACACACATTGTATTCGCACACACATACACACATTGTATTCACACACACACACGCACACACACACACACATTGTATTCGCACACACACACACACACACACACACACACATTGTATTCCCTCCTGGAACTAAGCCAAAATAAACTCTTCTTATGTTGCAGGGTTTTGTTTTGTTTTTTATCACAGCAACAGAAAAATAACTAAGCCACATCCTCACACATGTAAAATGGTTTTAAACGTTTTACTAGGTTAATTCTTAAGCATTTCATGTTGAGGATGGTAGCATGACAGTAATATGTTTTTAACCTTTCACTTGTTCAGTTCTTCTGTTCACTTTGTCCATTAGGCAATTAATGGATGCTTGGAAGTTTGCGTGCTTATTCGGAAATGTTTTGCCACTTGAGGCCTTTGAGGAGGTAAGCTCTGTGGTCCACTCTGTTTGTTTAGAGGAGGGTCTGTTGTGTATTGAGCTAATTTCAACCTGTTTTTCAGATCTCAAAACTATCATTTTATGGTTTTAGGCAGGAACAAAAAGAAAGAAAGAAAACTAATAAGAGTAGCTGGACTGTCTAAGACTCCACTCAGAGCAGGAGAAAACAGATCCAACAGAGTAGTTGTATATGAAACATGAAGAGGAAAAATAAATTAAGCCTCTCCCAGAATGGTATTATGTTCCCAATCTGCAGAGCACATACTTTGATGCTTTAGAGTTCAAAAGAAAATGACTATAATAATTATACAAATTCCTCCTCCTGGTACACAGTAGATATGCAGCACATATAAATAAGTACAGCTTGTATAGGTGGAAGTGTGTACAGGCACAGAGGAAGTTTGAGGGTTTATAAATCATGTAAACATGAAGACTAAGAAGATCATTGGAGCTTGGCTGAGGGTTCCCTAGAAGAGATGATGAGACAAAGTCTGATATAGCCCAGGCTGGCTTCATATTCATTATGTAGCCATGGCTAGTTTTGAATTCCTGATCCTTCCCTCTCCACCCTACTGGAGTTACAGACTTCTGCCACCACACTGGACTTCAAGTTTTTATAAGGAGTATTTGAGAGCAAGTTAAAAGGATTGATTAAAGACTCAAAAATGGGTCTTGCCTTGTAGAAACTGTGGAGGATATTAAAAGTATTTGTATAAGAAATGCAGTTGCCCCACTCCCACCCCACCCTGGCTCTGTACCCGACCTGGGCAGCACAGTAGAGATGACCTTGGGGGGGGGGGGTGAGGTCAGGCAAGCAAGGGACAGCTGGTCCCGTCATTCATGTGCCCTGGGGTAGCCTCTCCATTCTCTCTGTCTGCAGCAGGTGGATGAGTTAGCCCTGAGGTCATAAGAGTGGGAGAGCTGGCCCTGCCCCTCACTCACTACCTGCAGCACTCAGGAGAGTGGGCCCTGTACCTCACCTGGGCTGCACAGTACAGCTGGCCCTGGTGGCTAAGGTGCAGAAGGAGCCCCCCCTTGCCTGATGCAGCAACAGGTGAGCTAGCCAGAGCGGTCATGGAGCGCTCACCCTGGTGGTGTGACAGCAGGTGAGCTCCTGGGCAACCAACTCAGCTACCTTCCAAACCCAGATCCATGGCTTTGCGTTGGTTCACCCCAACATCTACCCGATCCACGATCTGCTAGAGCATGTGAAAGAGCCTGTCCTGCAGAGCCAAAGTTGCAGGATCTCCAAAACGCAGAGCAAAAATGGGATATTCAAGAAGAATCCCAGTGATGACTCATTATAGATAGTTAGTAGAAGCCAGAGGTCTTGAAACAGACTGATGACTCATTGCAGTGAACATATGTAAGTAAAGCTATGTTGACAAAAGGGTATATAGTGTGTGACACATTGTAGCTTCCACAATAAGATTCTTTTTTTTTTTTTAATTTTATCTTATTTTCTTTGGGGAGCAAGTTGCAAGGGCAGAGGGCAGATATGAGGGGGCAGGGAGATGAGTGGGATTGGGATCATGATGTGGAACTCCCAAAGAGTCAGTCAATAGTTGTTTGGCGTTTTTGTTTTAAGTAATAAGTTTTAAAAAGAAAAAAACGAACAGCAAGTAGCATTGTTTGGGAAAAGACAGACAAGTAGGCCAGTGAGGAGGCTATGCAAGCTGTGTCAGCGATAACAGTCTCGTAGCAGAGAAAGTAGACAGGACTGATGTCAGGAGAGAGTATAAAGAGAAGCTGCTAGGCTAACTTGAGGACAGGTGTGAGTGGTGTGACCTCATTTGGGTTTTGTGCTTTGGCAGCAAAGGACGTTATGCCACAGAATCAAAAATAGCGGTGTGAAGGTGGGGGATCCCAGTGCTTTAGAGGTCAAATCAGGAAGATCTCAAGTTTGAGCCACCTAGGGATAAGTTAGGGAGAAGAGATGAGTAAGGGCTGAACTATCTTCCTTGCTGTCCATCTGTCTGTCTGAGGCAGGTTCTCACTGTGTGTTACTAGCTGGGATCAGACTCAGGGTTTCATACTTACATAGCACTTTACCAACTGAGCAATCCCATTAGCTGCCCTATTATTCAAACTCCTTTACTGGACCATCTGTACACTTATTTTATAAGAGGCTCAGATACATGCAAAATAAAACAGAAGGTATCCTGAAAATATACTGGTGTTTTTCCAGACTGTTAAATCTTCTGTAGGCTGGAAGGATGGCTCAGAGGTTAAAAGCTTATACTGCTCTTGCAGAGAATCTGAGTTCAGTTCCCAGCACCCATATCAGGCAGTCATAATTGCTCACGTGTGTCCAATGAACTCTTCTGGTCTCCAGACACCTGTGCATATTTGGCATTCAGTCACACAAATACACATAAAGAAAAATAACAATCTAGAAATCTTCAAGTTAGTTCTATAATCTCTATCATTTTAACAGTATAAAACATGCCTGATAGGTTGCAAAGCATGCCTAACACTTAGACACTTCTATTTAGAATAATCAGAATGGAAATGTAAATTGCAGTATTCAAAGATAGACATTGTGGAATTGCTCCCCAAGAATCATAAGTTATTTCCTTTGAACTAAAATACTGTAGTATTATTTTCATTGAAGAAATTAAACAGTACTTTAAGAACATTCCAGACATGACTTAAGAATGGGAATGTAAAGTTGTCTGATTAGAATTCCGTTATCACTCTGGTAATGAGGAAACTGAAGGACATCTTCCTCTTGGTGCTGAGGTTCTCAGGGCATTCCCCACTGCACTGGAAAAAAGTACACTGATATAAATTAAGGAAAACAAAACAGAACTTCGTGGAGAAAAGTGTCATCTGCGGTGAAGCCAGCTCCTAGAGAGCCATGGAGGGGAAGTTCTGCTCTTTCTTACTACTACTGCACATGCTGCAGTAAAGGGCTTAGAACCACTATTTAAAAACCTGAGCTGGGCATGGTGGTGCACACCTTTAATCCCAGCACTCAGGAGGCAGAGGCAGGTGGATTTCTGAATTCGAGGCCAGCCTGGTCTACAAAGTGAGTTCCAGGACAGCCAGGGCTACACAGAGAAACCCTGTCTCAAAAAACCAAAAAAAAAAAAAAAAAAAAAAAACCTGACAGATTGCAGCAAATCAGTTTCTACCTTATTGTCAGGTTTTCCCCTGCATGGCACGTTTGGGTTGGCTGCACCTCCTACATGGTGATGTATGGTGGATGTATGTATGTCCCAGAGAGTAATCCCTCTGTCTCTGATAGGTTCGGCCTGAGGAAGGTCCTCCCTCATTGGCTTCACTACTCTCGAGCTTTATCAGGGGCAGAAGCCATCAATGCCTTGAGGCCTTTCTACTTTGCAGTTCATCCTGATTTCTTTGGACAGCACCCCAGGGAAAGGGTAAACACTTATTCTTTTAACTTATCGTCTATATGTCTAGTTGATTTACCTTTGAGTTAATATAATGCAGAAAGTCCTGTAAATTTGGATTATTCTCTCATAATGGTTGACATAGAAGCAGTACTAACTTGAAAAATAATAAAGTTTCCAATTAGTGAACATTTGTAATAGAGCAGTTGAAATATTGTTTATTCAAAGCTGTCATTATTTATATAAACAATAAAGTTGCCACATAAGTTGAAGAGTATAATAATCATGTTTCTGCAGTAGTTTTTGGAGTAAAATAAGGCTTGAGAGGAAGATGCCTCTTTTCACCCGATGGAGTCTTTCTTGTAAGGATGCCCTGGGCAGATTGTCAGTGCATGGAGACTTCCCAGCATGCTTTGTGTGTGTGACTGAACTTGTGCTACCTGTTTTGTGCTCAGGGGATGCAAACTGGCAAAAGTCCTGGGGCAAACTCAGAACCATCAAAATTTTTAATATCAGATAATATTATAAAGCTAAGTGCATACGTTATTTCATTGCTCCCTTTTTTTTTTATTAACATTGATCCCTGATTTAACCTGTAATAATAAACCCCGAGCACCAGGCTCGAGTGAACACTCCTGCCTGTTAGTAGTGTGCCGCACACCTTGAACATGGCTGTACTTCACTACTGGGGATGAAGACCTGGCTGTAGTCTACACTGGAGCAACTAAGAGCAAGCTAGCTCTCTGCCCTGTGCAGCTGCCCACTGCCAGCCACCCTTTACTGTAGTAAAACTTGGCTGAATATAACAGCTTTTCCATGTGGTCTTGGGAACTCACCCATCCAGTGTCTCTGGGCTGTCCACAGGTCTTCCCTCCCTCAGCCACTGTGATCTGAGCATTCACTCTTCACCAAGCCCTTGTGCTCACTGCTCCTTCAACTTGGACTGTCTTCCTCAGAGATGGCTTACCCCTGCTTTTCAGGGAGCCTCTCCCAGGCCACTGACAGCTTCTATTCTACCTTCCTTTCCAGCAGCTCCTTTTCTTACCCATCAGTATTTTCTCTGTAAATGTTTTCATTCCAAGGTGCCTGTTTCCTTATTTACTAGGTCTATTGTTTGCCTTCTATCATCAGTAAAATGCAGGCCAATAAAGGCTTCTCACTCTTCTGGCCACTACCCACGAAGCTCTGGCTCACCCAAACCTTGCCCTCTCTTGAGTACACACTCAAGGCTCCAGGTCCATGATTTCACACTGGCACCCACTAGTGTGGTTCTTTTCCCTTTAATACTCTAATTTTAAAATATGGGATATTGATAGATTTCCAAATATACAGATTAATATGAAATTCCCTTAAAAATCTCAGACTGACCCCAATTTCCTTTGCCCCCATTCCTGTTCATTTGCTATAGATCATTATATATATTGATTCCCACAAGACCCTTCCACTATTTCTTCTAGCAAAATTAAAAACATCAAAAGTAACTTTGAAGATTTCAGTTTTATTTTGGGTAGAGTTTGGGTTCAGTTTTTTATTTTGAGTCAGGGTATCATTTTAAGCCAGATTACTCTCAAAGGCAGAACATTTCCTCCTCTTGCATTAGCTTCCCAAAGGGTTTGTGATCAAGATCTAGCCCTTTTGTTTTGTTTTGTGGTTTTGTTTTGGGAGTGTCTCACTAGGTAACTCAAGCGGACCTTAAATTTGCAGTGAATCCAGTTGGATGTGAGGGTAATCTTGCTGTGACATCTGTCACTCGGTAGGTGACCTAGATGGCTAGGCAGGTGTCCTCTCTGTCATACTCACACTATGTGCATCCATCTCTCCAAAAGCTTAGTGCTTCATTAAAAAGGATCACGTTCTCTGATCAGATAAACTTTTTGATCATCTGGTATACCCTAGTAGCTGTGCTCCTTACCTGAACCTTCAAACAAATTCTCAAGGTCCAAGTGTTGAGATTTTAGGAGGACACTACTGCATGAAGCAGGACTTAGTATCACAGTGGCAGGACAGGACCTAAGTTGCTTAGAGGGCTTCCTGACCAAGTATGTCATATAATGAATTCTAGAAACAAAATGCAAAATGACTTCTACTTTCAAGACATTGTGTGCAGGAAGAGAGATTTAAATGATCAAAAGTAGTTGCTATTGCCAGCAAGGCCAGGAGGACAAAGCCAGGCTGGGTTACCTTTCTCAAAAACAAAACAAAACAGTTGTTATTAATCTAGGCTTATAAGTATACAGCTTTACAGCACTTTGGAGACTCAGGCAAATAGACCTTAAATTCATGTTCAAGGCCATCCTGAGCTTAATAGAAATACTTAGAAAAATAAAATAAGGCCAGCAAGTTAGCTCAGCCAGGAGGGTCATTTACTGCCAAGGTGGTCAACCTGAATTCAGTTCCTAGAACAGGAAATTTTTCTCTGACCTCTACACATATGCTATGACATGAATACCACACATCCATACACACTTAAAATATAATGCTCGTGCTTGCGTGCACACGCACACGCACGTGCACACACACACACATTTAAAATATAATAAAAGAAGCAGTTACTGTTCCTGCCATTCTTTTTTTTTTTTCCCCTCGTTCCGGTCAACCTTGCTCACTTTGATCTGCCCTGCTCGCTCCGGCCGGCCCCGCTTGCTCCGGTTGGTCCCACTTGCTCTCTCCAGTCCAAGGATTCATTTATTATTAATAATTATTATTATTCATAAGTACGCTGTAGCTGACTTCAGACGCACCAGAGGAGGGTGTCAGATCTCATTACGGGTGGTTGTAAGCCACCATGTGGTTGCTGGGATTTGAACTCATCACCTTCGGAAGAGCAGTCAAGTGCTCTTACCCGCTGAGCCATCTCACCAGCCCTGTTCCTGCCATTCTTTACCAACAACAATTGACCTTGGAATCTTTTGATGTCTGTGTATCTCTATCCCCTCTTTTATGCTTCTTCTCTTTTAGGGACTGCGTAGTACTCCAGTAATCAAGAAGATGCTGTTGTTATATACATCAAAGAGCACATTATAATCTTTACTAAAATAAAGCTGGATTTCCTCTTAATCTGGTTATTTGTCTTATAGCTTTGTTTACCACATATATGTGGGAATTTTCTTAGTTCTTCTGTTTTTATAAAAAATGCATCTCAATGGTCTGTCATGGAAATATTATTAGATAAAATAAATCTAATTATATAATCACTAATTTATTGCTTTGGGATAGCAATCATAGCTAGGCTGGTTTTACTCCTATGTGATAAAGGACTCTAACCACCCGTGACCCTGATGCTCACATGATCTGTGTCTCACCTTCTGCAGCTATCCACTGTGCACTGTGTGCTGTGGAGCCAACCTTCCCTTTTACCAAACAATCTGTGAAATCCCAGCATTTCTTTAAGTATTTAATGTTCAGTTATGTGTATATGTACGCGTCTGTGTTTGGGTGAGTGAGTGCATGTACCCATGGAGGGTATAAAAGGGCATTGCATCCCCTGGAGCTGTAGTTAGAAGCACTTATGTATAAGATGCCATATGGGTACTAGAAACTGAACCCAGGTTCTGTGCAAAAGCAGCCAGTACTCTGACCATTAAGCCATCTTTCCAGCTCACAATTTTTTAAAAAAACAAAACAAAACAAAACAGTGTCTCACTGTACAGCTTTGTGGGTGGTTGGCTGGTTGGTTGGTTGGTTGGCTGGTTGGCTGGTTAGTTGAGCTGGTTGGTTGGTGGGTGGGTGGGTGGGTGGGTGGGTGGGTGAGTGGATGGGTTGGCTGGTTGGTTTTAGGGTGTTCTGTTTTGTTTTGAAACAGTGGTCTGAAACTCACCAAGATCTGCCTGTTTCTGTCTCCAAGTGCTGTGATTAAAGGCTTATACCACCAGGCTAGGGTTCCCTCAGCATTTTTAACAGTAAATTACTTAATATCTTTAATATATGTAAAGACCACATAATAGTTTCTTCTTTCGTTACTCACATGTAAATGCCCCCCTCACCTTTTTTTTCTAGGAAGTCAATGAAAATTCTCTTAAGAGATTAAGTGTCTATTTAGAAAATCTCCAGAAACCAGGCTTCAAATCTCTGAAACCAACTCAGCTTACATTTTATATAAGAGAAAAAACAGCCCAGAATTCCTCTGAAGGCCAGGAGACTATCAGTACTACCGGTACGTTGTTTATTTCTGTTTGCTGACTGCTTCATGTGAAATGTGTTCATTAATTCTAACATTGCCAGAATACCTTGGGATTTGAGCCTTGATTATTGATAACTATCATAATTATTTTTCTAGAATTAGATTCTGTTCCTAGCTGGATGTGTTTAAGCAAGTCATTTTTGTGTGTTTAAACAATTGTTTCCCAAAGTATTCCAGCCAAGTGTTGGTTGGGTGCATGCCTTTAACCCCAGGACTAGGGAGACAGAGAAGGAACATCTCTGTGAGTTTGAGGCCAGCTTGGTCTACATAGTAAGTTCCAATCCATCCATGATGGTGTACAGCCCAAAGAGAAGCCAGGTGACGGAAGAGCAAGAGAGCCTTAGTCAGTCAGTCAGCAGGGTGGGGTCTGAGCTGATGCACACTGTTCAGATAACCTGGGAACTAGGTGCCTGAGAATATTGAGCTTAGACTTCTGTTTACCTGGACAGAGTCCTTCTCTTTGGGACATTGTCACCAGCACTTCCATTTCTGTGGACCACTTTGGACCTAACAGTTATAAAATTAAAATTAAATTGTTCTTTTTCATTACTGAATTTTCATTAACAGTTTGACATTACTAAGAGTTTGATGTTTCTATTCTTTGTCAATTTCATACATAGATGATAAATTGTGGTCATTAAAAACCCCTAATACTCGGGAGGCAGAGGCAGGCGGATTTCTGAGTTCAAGGCCAGCCTAGTCTACAAAGTGAGTTCCAGGACAGCCAGGGCTACACAGAGAAACCCTGTCTCGAAAAACCAAAAAAGGAAAAAAAAAAAAGAAAGAAAGAAAGAAAGAAACCCCTAATACTCCTTCCTACACCTCCCATTTCCAGACAACCTTTTCCCGACAAGCACTCTCAGCTTTCATATCTTCTCTTTATTGCTTTGTTAGGGTATTTGTTTGTTTCTTTGTTTTCATGACAATACATTGCATTCTTAAGGACCTAAGTCATTTTTCCAGTTCTGGGTTCTTTTGGTGGTCCAAGTGGAAATGAACTTTATTATCAGAGTAAGCATTAAAACAAGATAGGATTCAATAAAAATTGCTCTGAATTAATGCTTAAACAAATATCTGTAGCCAGCCTTGACTGAGCAAGGTCCAGAAATCCTCCACTGCCAGCTAATGGTTAACTGAAAACTATTCATTAGCAAAAACAGGTGAAGGCAGAAGTTAAGTTAAAAATGAAAGGAAACATGATTTTTTAAAAAGATAGTATTAATACATAAAACATTTTTTATATACCAGAGGAAATCAGAATATCTTCCTTACAAAATGGACTATAACTCAGATAACAATAAAAGAGCAAGTCAAAGTGATCAGGTGCTGCTCTGTCTGCTGGTGACCCTTGACATTGATCTTATTTGCACATGCTAAGAGTGCTTCTGCAGGCCAGGCGTGGTGGAGGCCGCAGCAGAAGGATCTGGTTAGTTTAAGGCCAGCCTGGACTACAGAGTGAGTTACAGATCAGAGATACATAGTGAAACCTTGTCTCAAAAGAAAAAGAAAGAAGACTTTATTCACGCTCTGATGTGGCTGTGTAAATTCAGACTTTCTTTTATGGGTCTCACATTAATTAGCCAGTGCTTTACGCATGAGTGACCCCACAGAAACATCTACAGTGTACCTTGTAATAATCTCACCCCCAAACAGCAAAACTGCTATTCTCAAAAGGAATCTTAAGTAACTAAAGGCCTGTCTTACTGGGTAGCAGTCTACAGCTTATTCCTTGACTTAGTTTAAATTTTTTATTAGATTTAATCTTTTATGTTTTTGTTTTTCAAGACAAGGTTTCTGTGCGTAACAGCCTTGGCTTTCCTGAAATTCACTTTGAAGACCAGGCTGGCCTCAAATTCAAGAGATCCACCTGCCTCTCCCTCCTGAGTACTGAGATTAAAGGAATGTGCCACTATGCCCAGCTAGATGTAACCATTTTTCAGTTGAGTATTTTGCCTGCTTCTATGTCTGTGTATCATAGGCATGCTTGGCGCCCAAGGTCAGAAGGACATCAGATCCCCTGGAACTGAAACTGCAGATTGTTGTAAGCCACCATGTGGGTGCTGGAATCAAATCCAGATTCTCTGGAAGAGCAAGTGCAGAACCATCTATCACCCCAACTCTGTTTTTAAAGCCAGAGCTTATGTAGACCAAGATGACTCTGTCACAGAGAGTCCCCCATTTTCTGCCTCCTGGGGGCTGGGTGTGTTCCTGTTAAGCTATTAAATTAGCTATTTTAAGTCTGAGCTCCTTCTTTCTGAATTTCAAGGGAAAAAGCTTGAATTTTTCTTTTCTTCTGCCAATAGTCCTCAAGAAAAATAAGTCCCATTAAGAAAAATATCTTATTTTTACATGTTCTGTATTGTATATGTTTGTCAAGCAGAGTATATATATGCAGAAGGAGTTAAGCTCTGGCTCTAAGAGTACACATCAGGAGGTTTCAGTCAGCAGGCTACTTACCTCAGACCTGACCTCAGATTCCAGCACCTACATTAAAAAGCCAGCTGTGACAGCATGCTGAGTAATCCCAGCAATGGGGGAGGAGGAGGTTGTAACAGGAGGATTCCTGGAGCCCAGGATTCAACCAGCTTCACCTAAGGGAGGTTGGCATTGACCTTCGCAAACATGCCTATACACAGACATGAAAGTGCACACACCAACACACACAACCAGAAAGGCAGGGAGGAAAGCAGGCAAGCAAAGCACATTTCAATCTCACATAGAACACTGGAAATTACTTTCAAGCCCGTCACTATTGCAAATGATAAATGTGTCATGTTGTTAAGTTGACTAGCATGTAGCTGCTGAAAAGAATAGGCTCATTTCTACATATAGATGTTAAAGACCAAGCTTTGTTTTGTGTCAGACAGGGCTATTTCCCTAAAACAGGGCTTGGAAAATAGCATTGAACAATGGAGACAGTGGGGTTTTTATAGCCTCCAAACTACAAGGCTAGGGCTTTCTAAGGGGTGGAGGATTTGTGGTTATGTAGGGAATTGGCTGAACATCTAAATATTATTTGGCAGAACAACTTATCAGGGTGAAGGTCAGTGTATAGTCAGTGTATGGGGTGTGGAACAAATCAAATTCAGAAAAATATATCAAGACATAGTCAAAGCTAAATTTTATAGAAAATAAGAATGAACGTATTTTAACCCTGTAACAAGAAGTCAGGCTAGTCGGGCATGGTGGCACACTCCTTTAATCCCAGCACTCGGGAGGCCGAGGCAGGCGAATTTCTGAGTTCGAAGCCAGTCTGCTCTATAGAGTGAGTTCCAGGACAGCCAGGGCTATACAGAGAAACCCTGTCTCAAAAAAACAAACAAACAAAAAAGGCTAGTCCACCAAGTAAGGTGGCAAATAATGATACCATCATTACTAAAAGGAACAATTTAAAATGAGTGAGTGTGTATTTATAAATTTACATGTGTATAAACATGATAACATTAGCATGTATGTCATAATACAGTTCAAAGAAGAATACAGAAAAGGTTTAGACCAGCACTATCTAAGGGGGTTAGCTTGTACGAGGGAGCTTGTAAGTACTCCACAAATGAACTCTCAAGTATAGCAAGTACTAGCCTTGTGACTCTGAGTATCTGAAAGGTTGCTCATGTGATCAAGGAATAGATTTTAAGTTTTATTTAAATGTTTCTTATGGTGGTGGTGATGATGGGTTTAAGAGGTGGTTATTGTATTGAGAAAAAAAAAAAATCTTAGCCTGAACTGGCCTCAAACTCACCATATAGCCAAGAATAACCTTGAAGTCCCATTGATCTGCCTCCCCCTCACACGAGAGCTGGAGCTACAGGCCTACACCACCATATCAGCTTAGTTTTAATTAATTAATTTAATTGTGAATATCCACATTGTGTGGTTAGCTACATGATTAGTACATGTTGTTGGAAGACTATGTACCAACAGTTAACAGTGGTTATATCTAGTAAAGTATGCGATTATATGCCTGTTAACAGACTTTTACTCATGTGTATGTGTGTGAAACTTTACAATGAAAGTGTGCTTATAAAGTTTTTGTAGCCCAAAATGATAACAAAGTTTAATCTCATCACTCTGAAGGCAGAGGCCAGCAGATATTTGTGAGTTTGAGGCCAACCAGGGTTACATAGTGAGACCTTGTCTAAATTATAACTAATAATACTTAACAGAATTTAATTTTTTGTCAAGGCTATAAATCAAACCTAAGGCTCTGTGCATCCTAGGCAAGAACTCTGCCACTGCACTGTATTTCCTGCTCCCTTGTGTAATTTTCAAGCTTCTTTTAAATTTTGAGTGTTGGGCCTGGACTGAGGTTCAGTGGTTAAGAACACTAGCTGTTCTTCCAGAGGACCTGGGTTCAATTCCAAGATCGAATATGGCAGGTCACAACCATATGCAATTCCAGTACCAAGGGGACCTTAGACCCTCTCCTGGCCTCTCTGGACACCTGGCATATATGTGATGCGTGTGCACACACACACACACACACACACACACACACACACACACACACTACATCTAAAACATTTTTTTAAAGATGAGCTGTGCGTACCAACACTGGGTAGATAGCCTGGGCCTCCCCTAGCATGCCCTGCCAATGCAGGTGTCCCCAGTTCCCTGCTCTCTGCTAGAATCTTTGTGATGAATGTGGGGATACCCCCCCCCTTTAGTGACAAGATTCATCACAGGCAGAACTGAAAATAGTCTCCATCCCCTTCTTGGCTGGGATGGCACCTACTTCCTGGTGCCAAACTAGAAAGAAATCCATGGAAATGAAAATTCTGCTGTAGAGTTTGAAAGAGGAAGTGTTTTTTCATTTGATGATTTACAATGGGGAGATTTTAATGGATAATGAAATGTTTTTTAAAGATTCTAATTTTATAATTGTTTCATGAAAAACAATTCTAAGCTAAAACAAGTAATCACCTGTATTAATTGTCTGGGGGAATTATATTCTCTAGGATTCCGAGCAGTCAGATTTACTTTGCACAGCAGCGATCTGCTAAGCACAGTATTGTATATTCTCAACTCCTGCAGTTTGCCTGTTGAACACGTCCAAAGCTTGAACACTAATGTGCATTCCCAGCCTCTCAAGGAAGCTACAGGGGTGCCTGACAGACCCATCAAATGGCATAGGTCCTATTATTCCTTTACTGGGTTCAAGGACCCTGACGAAGACCTCACACACGTCTCAAGAGTGGAAACAACCCTAACGTAAGTAAAAGGGTTTATTTAAATAGCCTCATGTAGTTTCTGTTTAAATGTAGTTCTAGTTTTGCAGGAAAAGAAGTTTTAGTAATATATTTGAGGAGATATATTTCATGTTTCTTAAAGTTGAAGAAACACTTCCATTTTTTGTTATTATTTAATGCCAGATACATGCGTAAGATTTAAGTTTTTAAAATCAGCTCTTTACACGTTGTACATTTTTCTACGTGGAGAGTTCAGAGGTAATTAAGTTTAATAATCCATACTCACAGAAGTACACGCTAGGTGTAGTAGCACATGGCTGCAATCCCAGCATTTGGAAAGTAGTTAGGAAGTAGTTACAAGGATGAACAGATGAAGGTAGGACAGCCTGAGATACATAATGAATCCCTGTCTCAAAATAAACAGATACCTTAATAAAATATCATCTTGAATAAATAATTGAAAAAGAATATTTTTAAATTATAAAAATTAGATATGAGTAGGGTGTGTAGTATTTTATTTCACTCTCAGCATTTGGGATACAGAGGCAAGAGGATCTTTGTTACTTTGAGCGCAGCTTGGTTTGAGGCCATAACTGAGTTCCCAGGGCAGCCAGGGCTACATAGTGAGATGCTGCCTCAAAAAAAAAAAAAAAAAAAACAGCAACAAAAAATAGATATGAAATATTTGGCATACTTTGTTTAGTAAACGGCCATTAATGTTTATGTTTTGATAACTTTATGGTTTTGAACTTATTTTTTGATTAGGACAGATTTTCATAGCATTATGTTAAGTATAGAAAGCTGTTTGTAAAACACTATGCCCAATATGAGCCCATTTTTATGGAATATATTTTATAAAGTAAAAGGACAGATGATTTATCAAAATATTAGCATTATATATTTCAATATATCAGTTTGGTAATTTTGTATAAGCCTATATTTTTTGTTGTTTTATTTGTTTGTTTTCTGAGACAGGCTAACAGCTTGTGTAGCCCTGGCTGGCCTGAAATTCCCTATGTAGATCAGCTTGGCTTTGAACTCACAGAGGCCTGCCTGTCTCTGTCTTCTGGGATTCAAGGCTCAAGCAACCATGCCCAGCCAAGACTAATGCTTTTTTTTTTCTTTTTCTTTTCAATTTTTTAAGGGTGTCTCCTTAAAGCCAGTTCCATTCTGTGTCAGCGATTGTATCCAAAGAAGCCATAACTTAGAACATTAATTTAGCTGTCCACTGCCACTGAACCTCCCTTGTATTATCTGCTCTGACACAGGACCCCTTGTCATCTGGCCACATTCCCCCAAGGTGAAGAAGAAGTTAGCAGAAGGGAGACAAGTGTGTGGCTGTGGCACGAGTGTGTGTGGGCAGGAGTCTAGTTGTGATCCCTGTGTAGATTCATGACTCGTAGACGCATCACCTCTTACATACATTCCATTATGTGTGTGGGCAGGAGTCTAGCTGTGTGTGATCCCTGTGTAGATTCATGACTCATAGACGCATCACCTCTTACATATATTCCATTGCCTAAATCTCCTTCTGCAAACAATGCTAGAGGGAGATGGAGATGTGGGAGATGATTCATGATGGGGCGTAAGTGAGGACAGATGTGAGACGGCCATGTGGGGTGGGAATTGTCACATTCAGGTGCTAGCTTAGCAATGCAGAGGGAAAGGTGGACATAGACAGCTGTTGAGTCTGCTGCAGCCTGCTGACAGACACCTTGAGAGGATGCTGTTTGCTTTCCTTGACCTCTGTAAACGTGGACATGGTACTGGGAACACTTGACCTAAAGGAGATAGAAAAAGTGAGATTGCTTAAGTCAAGACAAAAAGACAAAAATCAAAAACAAAAATGAAGATGTTGGATCTTGCTCGAGCTAAGGGTTTAAGGGTAAAGTATTAAAGAGTTTCAGACAACATTACGTCTGTGACTCCATGGAGTGTTTTGTAGAGGACAGTTCTGGTCTCAGGTGCGTGAGCATCCATTATTTAAAGATTGTCCCAAGAACCCAGAACTAAGTGCTAGCTATCTGGCAAAATAATGAAAACAGACTGATACCAGAAAAAGATAATTCAGCAATATTCTTCAGGGTTTCATGTATAAGCTGATTTTTTATAATTCTTCATTTAAATATTCAATAGATCCCATCTTTAATATGGTAGACTTTATTATATTACATCGTCCTAGATGATGAGTTCCCAAGAATAGGGCATGTGTCTGTCAGCACTGAGTGCTAACCTGCTTGTGTTCACAGAACGTATTCAATACCTTAAATGACCTGAAGTTAAAATTATGAAATAAATATGAAGATGCAAGGTGTAGCTCAGTGCAAGAGCACTAGGAAAACAAAGCAAGCATTGGTTGGAGTAACCCTGTGGGGGCAGGTCAGGTGACAGGGGCAGGTCAGGTGGTGACAGGTGGGATTTTCAGTGCAGGTGCAGTTGCTCACCGTAGAGCCATCCTGTTAGTTTCATTAGCATGTACTTCTGAGTTTGCCTTTGTCTTGTGAGCCAGCCTGGTGTGAATTCCCACTCTCCTCAGAGCCTGCTTTGTTTTCCCGTTCAGACTCCTGTGGCTTGCTCTGTACCCCTAAGGAGAACAGCTTTATAAACTACTGTTTCAGGAAATAATGTCAGGGAAAATTGATCACTATTAATCAGTCCAGTTATCAGTAGCTATTTGTCATGTCATGATGATGAACTTGTCATTAGTTAAATAGAATCTTTCCCAGCTTCATAGATGAAATTAATAATGACTTAGCATTGTGACGGATGCTTAGCATTACACGAAGTCCCTTAGATGATTTGAACGTTGATATCTCAGGGACTTACATGAATCCAGTAGAAGGCCTTATAGAGTTTTGGTTTAGCTTTAAGCAAGGGTAATTTTATGACAGAAGGTCCAGGTCACTTACGAGAGAGGGCAGTACTGTAAGAGAAAGAGTCCTAAAAGTGGGCTGCAGTATAGACTGGGCCTCAGAATTGACACTAGGTCTGTGATCCCAGTACTTTTGTTTTGGTTTTGACACGGTCTCACTAGTTATCAGTGGCTAGGCTAAAACTCATTGTGTAGTCCAGGCCAGCCTTGAACTTCCAGAGATCCAGCTGCCTTGCCCTGCAAAGTATTGAAATTAAAAATGCGTGCCAATCCCAAAACTCACTATGTAGACCAAGTTGGCCTTGAACTCACAGAGATTTGCCTGCTTCTGTATCCCATGTACTGGAATTAAAGGTGTGCACCACTATGCTCAACTTTGAACTCAGAATTCTTAAATGGGGGTATGAGCAGGATTAATTGATATGCCAAGTAGTGAATCAAAAACTAATGAGCACATTTCCCTAGCAGTAAGGACTCACTTCCCTGTCCTGCCTTGCAGAACCCTTCATGGTCTCCCTCTTCCCTTTTATCACATCCTAGGCCCTCCCCTCTGCGGAACCATCTGAGCTCTATGTTCTGGTTCTCCTGTAGGTGAATTTGCACGGTCAGCACACACTCCCTTCTTACCCACACACCACAGGTTCAGGTCCACATTACCATTGTACAGAGCCGTCCAGCCGAAATTAATTTATGAGTCCTATCTTTTTGTGACACTTTGTTCTCCTTTTAGTAAGTCTTCTTTTACATGAAGACTTTGTCACCCCTATATTCCCAGCACACCAACATATTGGATATCTGGGATATGTATAATGATTTCATTGTTTTGCAGGTTTTAAACTGGATGCATCTTAATGCTTTAGCTCACATCCAAAATGATTGATGGAAGCACCTTCTTCTGTCAGGGCTGGCTTTGTCAGGCACATTTAAGCTCTCTGTCCCATGCTTCTTCAGGTATCCCCTGTGGGGAGCTGTGTGAGTGCTCTGTTCACTCTTTAAGCTCTTTCTTTCAGCTGCTGGGGCTTCCTCTTGCACAGGCAAGCCTGGGGCCCCAACTCTGCTCAGAGGTGTTCCCCTTGGTTCAACCACTTTCTCATTCTGTGAGCGCGCGCGCGCGCGCACACACACACACACACACACACACAGCCTTTTCAGCTTCCCTCCCCAGGAGTCCACCCAAGTATCTTCTTTCTCTAGACTTCCAAAGACTGCAGGCAATAACAAGTGTGCCTGTGTCTGGCTGTTCTTAGCACAGCAAGTGACATCATCAAGGAAGGGCTTTGGATGCCTTCAATACATCTCCTTCTGACAGCTACCCCTTTCTAATCCTTAAAACAATCTTTAACACCTCATGTTATTGTAGAAAATATTGTAAGAAATAAGAATAAGAGAACATCTTTTCTACTGAGCCTATTTTATTATGAGTTTGATGAAGATGAGTCAATACTTCAGCTGGGTACTGGACTGGGGAAAAAGAAGAGGATCCCAGGATGGTAAACAGCACACCTGGGTGTTCTCAGGGAACTCCGTGGCCAGGGAACTAGAATGATAAGGTTTGCCCAGTAGAAGGCTGGGCAAAGAGGAAAGAGTTGTCTTTGAGAGTATAGGGTACTGCAACCCAGTATTAAAATTAAAGGCAGAATGAGGTTCTGCCAGGTTAGAAT
Organism: Mus minutoides; assembly: GCA_902729485.2. Lineage (NCBI taxonomy): Eukaryota > Metazoa > Chordata > Mammalia > Rodentia > Muridae > Mus > Mus minutoides. The sequence continues at coordinate 140,633 of LR750059.1, forward strand.
CCACAAGTCATCTTGAAACTCCTTCCTCAGGACACATTCCCTCTCTCTTACAGTTGTACACGTCCCCCATATTTGCTCAGGTGCTGCATGGCTCTCAGTTGTGCCCTCACCTGTTGAGTGACTGTGCAGAGTAAAGAGCTAATGCAGCCAGCAAGGTTTACAACTGTTTACTGTTTACAATATTAAACATATTTAAAGGCTTAAAAGAATCTTCACATTCTTCATAATTGTTTCATCTCTAAAACCTAGTGATAGATTTGGTCTGATTAAAATTTAATTTTTTGCAATACTTAAAGAAGTTGCCATAACAGTAATGTGATTCAACAAGGGTAGGCAGCCTCTTGAAGTAGGCTTGTTAGAAGGAAAGTTCTGAGCCAGGAAGTAGTGGTGCAGGCCTTTAATCAGCACTTGGGAGGAAGAGGCAGGCAGATCTCTGAGTTCAAGGATAACCTGGTCTACAGAACAAATTCCAGAACAGCCAGGGCTCTGTTGCATAGAGAAATCATGTGTCAAAAAAAAAAAAAAAAAGACCGAAAATTCAGCTTAACAGAGGACTACTTTAAGGTGTGTGTTTAGGACTGTTGGTTGGTTTGTTTTATTTTTGTTTGCAGTCCTGGGGATAGAGCTAAGGCTTCACTTGTCGTAGGCATGTGTTCTGCCTCTGATCCCTGTCCACAGCCACATGTGTGTGGTACTGGTGGAAAGATAAAGTCTTTCTTCTGTTTTGGGTCTAGGTCCTGGTTAGGTAGCAATGGGAAAGGTGCTGTTAAGAAGCTGAAGAACAGTCTGCCACTTAGGAAGGAGCTTGATCGTCTGAAGAATGAGCTATCTGAGCTTCTGCAGCTTTCAGACATCAGGTATTAAATAAAATGCCCTATTTGTCTCAGATACTGGCTTATTTCTATGAAGAGACACTATGACCAAGGCAGTTTACAAAAGAAAGCATCTAATTGGGAGCTGTTGACAGTTTCAGAGGGTGAGTCCATGACCATCATGGTCAAGAGAAAGATAGGTATGGCATTAAAACAATAGCTAAGAGCATAGATGTTGAGACAACAACCATGAGGTACAGAGATCTTGGGCTTTTTAAACCCAGAAGCCCATCCCCAGTGGCACACTTCCTCCAACAAGGCCGCATCTCCTAATCCTTCTCAAATAGTTCCACCAATTAGTGAACAACCATTTAAACATATGAGCCTATGGAGGCCAGTCTCATTCAGACCTCTACTCTTGTGCACGCATTCCAATATGCAGCAATGAATGTAGCTCAGGTACATGTTCAAAGTTTATGCTCTAGCATCATGTTCTACTCCAAACCCCACCCTCTTATTTTACAATATAAACAACCTATTTTTTTTAAGTCTTTGCAGTACATTGACATGGCAACAATGCTTTACTCCTGTGTCTCAGTCACTGTCTATGCCATGAAGAAGCACCATGACCAAGGCAACTCTTACAAAAGAAAGCATTTAATTGGAGACTTGCTTATAGTTTCAGAGGTTTAGTTCATTATTATGGAAGGAAGCATGGCAGCATGCAGGAAAACACTCAAACAGTAGCTGATAGTTCTGCACCGTGATTGGCAGGCAGAGAGAGACACTGAGCCTGGCATGGGCTTGAAACCTCAAAGCCATGCCCAGTGCCCCACTTCTTCCAACAAGGCCACACCTAATCCTTTCAAATAGTGCCAGTCCCTGGTGGCTAAGCATTCAAATCTGTGAACCTGTGGAGGCCATTCTTATTCAAATCACAACACCTGATAATTCATTTTCCATTTTTTTGGCTGCTTTATTTAAAAATCCATTATTTCTTGGGGCTGGCAAGATGTCTCACTGGTTGAAGGCACCTGTCACCAAGCATGATGACCTGAATTCCACCTCACAGATCCCACATAAACGGGGAAGGAAAGACTTGATCCCACAAAGTTGTCCTCTGGCCTCTGTAAACATAGACATGTGCACACATATACACCTATACACAGACCTCATGCTCACACACAGTAATAAATCTTAAAAGTTTACAAATCGCCGCGCGTGGTGGCACACACCTTTAATCCCAGCACTTGAGAGGCAGACACAGGCGGATTTCTGAGTTCTAGGCCAGCCTGGTCTACAGAGTGAGTTCCAGGACAGCCAGGGCTATACAAGAGAAAACCAGTCTCGAAAAACAGAAAAAAAAATTTTTTTAAAGAAAAAAGTTTACAAATCATCTAATACCAAGTATAGTATAGTAGCACACATCTGTAGTACCAGGATCCTCACCTCAGGGTCAAGTAGCTACATAAAGAGATCATGGAAGTTTAAGGAGGGTGTGGGTGGAGCTGGAGAGATGGTTTAGTGGGTAAAAGTGTTTACTATGCAAGCTTAACAACTTGCGTTCTGTCCTTAGATCCTACCATGGAAGGAGAGAACCAACTCCTGATAGTGTCCTCTGACACTGCAGTGGTATAAGCCCCACCACTACCACCACACACACAGCAATAAGAATAATATAAATGATTTTTTAAAAATGTAAGAGATAGTGACCATCTTGGAACTGTAAGATCAGTTAAAGCATGATGTGTGTCTGCTTCAGGAAGCAGCTGTTAACCTTCTCAAGGAGTCAGCAGTTGGGGTGAGAGCCTGTTCATCCTCCAAAGTGCTGCTGTTAATGTAGTTGTGTCTGTTGGCTTAGGTGGCAGAGAGGCTGGGGAGTTGCCCATCGCTGCAGCCAGCTGCACAGTCTTAGCCGCCTAGCACAGCAGAATCTGGAGCCACTTCAGAATGTAAAAGGTAACTGTTGTTCACTCTCTTTCACAACAGCATATGCTACACTATGCTCCTATAACATTGTAGTGGCTAACTGACTTTATCAGAGTTAAATTCTTAAAAGGGGTAGCACTCACACACCTTCAGTCCCAGCATTCAGGAGGCAGAGAGAAGCAGGCAGATCTCTGAGTTCATGAACAACCAAGGCTACACAGAAAAACCCTGTCTTGAAAAAAATTGTAATGTTTAAATCTGTTCCTTTAGGAGTGATTGATTGATTGAATATGTGTACACTGTTACAGTCTTCAGACACACCAGAAGAGGGCATCAGATCCCATTACAGATGGTTGTGAGCCACCATGTGGTTGCTGGTAATTGAACTCAGGACCTCTGGAAGAGCAGTCAGTGTTTTTAACTGCTGAGCCATCTCTCCAGCTCAAATCTGTTCCTTTAAAGAAGCAGAAATGTAATACAAGCCTGTAGGATGTACTGGGTTTAGCCCTGAGCCTTTACACTAAGCTAAGTAATTATTTGCACAGTGTTATAAGGCCGAATACTCTAGGCTGTAACTAAAAGTTTGTGTTTCATCACCAGGATGCACCGTTGTATTCACAGACCGCTCCGGTATGAGTGCACTGGGCCACGTGATGCTGGGAACCATGGATGTCCACCACCACTGGACAAGGGTAAGGAAGAGCCAAAAGCAAGCAGACCTTTCTGACTTGCCCCTGTGTACTTTCATGCCAAACAACACTATTATGTCAGCAGACTGCAGCATTTGAAAGCATAGCTCCAGTTTTCCAGTCTAGTAATATGTAACTAGTACTTGAAGATGAAGAAAACTTTCTTTTCCATTTTCTTAATTCATGTATATGTCTGCACATGAGCACACAGAAGTCAGAGGACAGGCTGAAGTAGTTGTTCTCTTTTCCTTCCCTGAGCCCCTGGGACTGGGTTCAGATCCTCACACTTGAGCCTGTGCTTTTGCTTACAGATCCATGTGTTAGTTTTAAAGTCTTACAAATAAAGCTGATGTGAACATTTTTTTTTACATTGTTAAATTTTATTTTTAGATTTATTTTATATGTATGTCTGTCTATGCACCATAAATGTACCTCGTGCATGAGAAGGACAGAATAAGGTGTGGGATCGATCCTCTGATGCTGGCGTTACAGTTGTGAACCACTATGTGAGTGCTAGGAATCGAACCCACCTCCTCTGCAAGAACAAGTGCTGTCTCTCCAGTCGCTGATGTGAACATTTTTGTTTAGTTTGTTTTTCTTTTTTTGTTTTTGTTGTTCTGTTTTGTTTAGAAAGAGTCTCATTATGTAGCCCTGGCTGGACTAGAACTATATAAATTAAACTCAACTGAAATTTGTGGCAATCCTCCTGCCTCAGTCTCCAATGTCCTGGAATTATAGGTGTGAGCCATTATGCCTGCTTTATACAAACACAGGAAATACAGTTTTCATCTCATGGATAAATTCCTGGAGTAATATTGTTGGATATATTTGATCATTTCAAAGATAGTCATATTTTCAATTTTTTTTTTTTTTTTTTTTGTTTTTTTTGAGACAGGGTTTCTCTGTATAGCCCTGGCTGTCCTGGAACTCACTCTGTAGACCAGGCTGGCCTCGAACTCAGAAATCCACCTGCCTCTGCCTCCCGAGTGCTGGGATTAAAGGCGTGCGCCACCACGCCCGGCTCTATATTTTCAATTTTGATGAAAAAAATTTTTTTGCCCTGTAAGGATATTTATTTATTCATTTTTTTTCTTTTTTTTTTTTTTTTTTTTTTTTTTTTTTTTTTTTGTTTTTTCGAGACAGGGTTTCTCTGTATAGCCCTGGCTGTCCTGGAACTCACTTTGTAGACCAGGCTGGCCTCGAACTCAGAAATCCGCCTGCCTCTGCCTCCCAAGTGCTGGGATTAAAGGCGTGCGCCACCACGCCCGGCTATTCATTTTTTTTCTTTTTTTTACTAGATATTTTCTTCATTTACGTTTCAAATGCTATCCCCTTTCCTAGTTTCCTCTGAAAATCCCCTATACCCTCCCCCTGCTCCCCAACCCACCCACTCCTGCTTCCTGGCCCTGGCATTCCCCTAAACTGGGGCATATAATCTTTGCAAGACCAAGGGCCTTAATTATGGCACCCTAATAGGTGTATGATGATGTCTCAAGTGAAGTTTAATTTGCATTAAATGAAAAAATACCCATGAAAGGAGTTACAGAGACAAAGTTTAGAGCTAAGATGAAAGGATGGACCATATAGAGACTAACCCACCAGGGACCCATCCCATAATCAGTCACTAAACTCAGACACTATCGCATAGGACAGCAAGTGTTTACTGAAGGGACCCTTATATAACTGACTCCCACAGAAGTGGATGCTCACAGTCATCCATAAGAAGGAGCACGGGGCCCATATTGGAGAAGCTAGAGATAGAACCCCAGGAGCTGAAGGGGTCTGCAACCCTAGAAGAGGAACAACAATATGAACTAATCAGAACCCCCAGACCTCGTGTCTCTAGCTCCATATGTAGCAGAAGATGGCCTAGTCGGCCATCATTGGGAGGAGAGGCCCCTTGGTACTGCAATCTTTATATGACCCAATACAGGGGAACGCCAGGGCCAAGAAGTAGGAGTGGGTGGGCAGGGGAGCAGGGAGAGGGGAGTGGGGAGGGGATTTTCGGGATAGCAGTTGAAATGTAAATTAAGAAAATATCTAATAAAAAAATGCTGAAAAAAAAGAAAAGAAAAATGTTGGTGATAGTGTTTTTATGGTGTTTTTTTGTTTGTGTTGTTTTTTGTCTTTGTTTTGCAAGACATTTCTCTGTGTAGTCCTGGTTGTCTTGGAACTCACTCTGTAGACAACACTGACCTTGAATATACAGAAATCCTCTGCCCCTGCCCCCACCTCCTAAGTGCTAGGAGAAAACCATGTGCCACCACTGGCAAATATCTTTGTTTTCATTTTCTATTTTCATATCTGTCATCTTTGGTGATCTATTCATATAAAATACTTGGTAAAGGGACTGGAGAGATAGCTCAGTGGTGAAGAACACTGGGTGCTCTTCCAGAGGACCCAAGTTTGATTCTCAGCATGTCAGATTACAACCATCTGTAACTCCAGTCCCAGGGGACCCAAGGGTACTAGGCACTAATGTGTTATAGAGATGCACACGCAAACAAAACATCATAAACATAAAATAAAATAAAATAAAATAAAATACATTTTAACCAAGCTTAGTGACACATGCCTTGAAGTCCAGCACTCTGGAGGTAGAGGTAGTCAGATCTCTCTTGAGTTTAAGGCCAGCCTGGTCTAAAAAGGAGTTCTAGGACAACCTTGGCTACACAGAAAAACCCTGTCTTGAAAAACCAAATGATAATAATTTTTCCTTAGTATTTCAAACCACATATTAAATAGCTATTTTGTATATAGAATGTATAAGAACTCTTAACACTCAGAGTTTAAAAAAAAAAATAGAGCCGGGCGTGGTGGCACACGCCTTTAGTCCCAGCACTCGGGAGTCAGAGGCAGGTAGATTTCTGAGTTTGAGACCAGCCTGGTCTACAAAGTGAGTTCCAGGACAGCCAGGGCTATACAGAGAAACCCTGTCTCGAAAAAACAAAACAAAACAAAAAAAATAGAAAATGTGCCAAAGACATGTTACCAAAGAGAGTGTGCAGCTGACAAACTCATGCAGATTGGGGATGTGGACTGAGCTGGAGTGCTTGCAGCATGCATGAGGGCTGTTGCAGGATATTCAGTCATACTGTAAACCCTGAGACTGTGGTATTTACTGGAAAAAAAAAAGCTGTTTCTAGTTATGATGTAATTCAGCCTTTGCACACACCATCAATCCCTCTGGCTAAAATGCAGACTTGCTTTTAGTACACACTTTTAATCCCAAACTATGAAGGTAAAGTTAGTTTGTAGAAGGAACCTCCCATGTTTGAAAGTGATGTCTAATTGAGTGGCAGAAAGAGTGATGAATCAGAGAAAGATTTGACAGAATAGGATCAGCCCAACTCTCATGAGAAGACAGAGGAAAGGAAAGCTACTTAAGGGGCAGTGCAGAGAGGGAGGGAAGGAGAGAGAGAGAGGAGAGGAGAGGAGAGGAGAGGAGAGGAGAGGAAGGGAGTTTTACAGAGACAGGTTGAAGAGAGAACATGCTAGACACAAGTGAAGACAGAAAGAACCAGAGAATAAGAAGCAGCCATAAGATTAGAATAGATTGTTAAGAGTTAGTTTGAGGCCAAGCACAGCAATTCAGGAGAAGCCAAGAGAAGCCAAATTGAATCAGTCTGCTCAGAGATGAGTTTAAACCAGAATAGCTGAGTTGAACCAGCCAGATAGAGTTCAAATAGAAGAAAGGGTGAGAAAGTGTCAGAAGCTAAAGACATTCTAGGCCTAGATTAGATTGTACAGAGGTGAGAAGTTTCCAGGCCTCAGCCTAGGTTAGAGGCTGAGGCAGTAAGCCTCCGAGACAACAATTTCTACAGGCGAATAAGTTAGTGTTACCCAAGCCCATGCTGATGAGGACTGCTGAGTGGAGATGGCAGCTCACAGTGGAGATGAGGATGCAGAGGACGGCTGTCCTGCACTGCTGACATGCATCAAGTGACACAGCATCTAGAAGAACTAAATGAACTTAGAGAACAGGCTTGGCATGTGACCCAACTGTTGGGCATTTATGCTGGAAAATGAAAAACTGGAGAAACTGATCCATAAATATTCATAGTGTCCAAGAGCAAAGGAAGTCCTCATGTACTCGAGTGTAAGTCCTGATCAGAAATGAGGAGGACAAGGCCCCGTTAGGTTACCTGGCCACTGACAGGTCATGTGGCAGATGCTGGGCTGGAGCACTGCTCAGTGCCGAAGGGTGATCTCACATGGGTCCGCACTTGTGAAAAGACAGTGTAAACAAAGTACACAAGACTTGACAGAGTGCTTATAGCCTCACTAGTGTGTCTGCACTCACATTCAGAGACACGCACCATCTTTCTGTTACAGAAATGCAGTGCACACTGAATCTACAGTTCTCAAAGACCCAGATATACTTACCACACATGCATACGTAACCCAAGTCATGGTCCTCTGACCCGACTTCCTCCCTCCCCTCAGCCTTTCCTCTCTCCTCTTACCAACAAACATGCCATGCACCAGTCACACTCGGCTTCTTGTTGCTTTTGGACATGATCTCTTTCCCAAATCTCTAAATCCTAGTCTACTTTGGTGAAGTCCTGGCAGCCATTGCATAAGCCTGGCAGCACGGGAGCTTGCAGTCTCGCTCCGTTTTCTTGACTCTAGAGCGTGAGCTTCAGCAAACACAGACAAGCTCTTGCCCCGGCATGTGCAGCTTGTTGCTAGCACCGCAAAGGAGGTGCCCGCTAATGCTTATTATGTTTAATTTTTACAGAATACTTAGGATGTGGAATATACATGTGCCAGGGCCCAGGGCTGACTTTTACTTAGGCTTTCTCTTTCTCTGAAGCCTCCTCTCAGTTCCTGACTAAGACCACCCAGACTGATAGTTGGTTTTGAATATTAGTATTTCCAGCATTTTACTGTCTTTTTTTTTACTGTATTTTACTTGAACATTCCATCTACAAAAATAATTTTTAAAACTGTCTCATTTAGTCAGGCAGTGGTAGCACACCCCTTTAATCACAGCACTCAGGAGGCAGAGGCAGGAGGTCCTCCAAACTTGAGGCCAGCCTGGTTTATCAAACTAGCTCCAGGACTGACAGGACTACACAGTGAAATCTTGTCTCAAAAAAAGAAAAACATTAACATAATTTTTTAAAAATTCTCATTTATTGGACTCCTAAAGTTATAGTAATATAAAGCTGAATATTCTCTCTCTCTCTCTCTCTCTCTCTCTCTCTCTCTCTCTTTCAATACTACAGCTTTTTGAAAGCTTGCCAAGTTATTTTGACCTTCAGAGGAGAATGTCAGCCTTAGAAGACCAAATAAGCAATCTTCTAGGGGGAATCCAAGTGGTTTATATCGAAGAGTTGCAGCCAGCACTCACACTTGATCAGTACTACTCTCTCCTTGACACCTTCTATAACCAGCTGCTAAGAAGCAGGGTGCCCCCCCAACCCCAGAGTCTGAGTGGCTTGCAGATGATCCTTAGCAGGTAAGTATTCTGAACTGGATGGGATGTGTGTGTTTCAGTACTTTGAGGTGTTTTTTGTTTCATTGTGTGATTCTTGTAAATTAATCAAATAAAATAAATGAGTGGTTAAGAGTAGATACTTCTTTTGTAGAGGATTCAAGTTCGGTTTTCCAGTGCTGATATCAGGCTACTCACAACCACCTATAATGCCAGCTCCAGGACATCCACTGATTTTGACCCCCTCAGGCACTACACTCACATATAGAGACTGAAAGACTATATAATATGTTATTATATATATAATATATATTTTTATGAGTATACTTTTATATAGTATATATATTATATGTTAGTTAATTTTGTATACTTATATATAATATACTATATTATTTAGTTAATAATATTATATAGTTATTAGTTATATAATTATAACTAATATATAACCTTATATAATTATATATCTGCTATATAAAAGTATGATTATATATGATTTTATATAATTTTATACAATTATATATAATATGGCTATATATTATAATTATATGTAAATATATAAATTTATTTAAATACAATCATTATATATAATATATGGCTATATAAGTATATAAAACTATATAATATGTTACATATTATTTATATATTAATATATAATAAATTTTATGTATGGTCTTATATGAAATTATACATATTATAATTTATAGCTTTTTTAAATGGAGGCCAGGCATGTAGTGCACAACTCTAATCCCAGTACTCAAGAGGCAGAAGCAGGAGGATCACCTTGTAAATTCAAGGCTAGCCTGAGCTAAACAATATAACCCCATCTCAAAAACAAAACAAAAGTGTGTCACCTACTTGTGAAAAGAATTGTGTTCATAGTGCTGTTCTGCATATATCAAAAACCAAACTAACAGACTGAAAAGTGGATCTCCAGAACATTCTTTAAAGATATGTCCACTGATCAGTGAAGCCAGTCATATAGAAACATGAGATGTTAGCTAGCGAGCGTGCACTCATGTGCTCTTTACCTGCATGTTGCTGTTTGTCATAGAGAACAGTGTGCGTGCGTGTCCTCATTATCAGTGTTGCTCTCAGTGTCTCTCTCTCTCTCTCTCTCTCTCTCTCTCTCTCTCTCTTGTTTTGTTTTGTTTTGTTTTTCTGAGACAGTTGTTCTCTGTGTAGCCCTAACTTTCCTGGAACCTAAACCTAGATTTGTAGACCAGGCTGGTCTCAAACTCAGAGATCCACCTGCCTTTGCCTCCCAAGTGCTGGGGTTAAAAGTGTGCGCCACCACACCCAGCTTAAGGTGGATTTTGATGATTACTTTTCAGTCACTGGCAATTTAAAACAAAAAAAGTATTGTCTTTGGAGGTGGTGATATTTTATTTCCCTTAATACATTAATACATGCTCCATTTCAGTGACAGGTATGCACCAAGCTTGCATGAACTCGGGCATTTTGATATCCCAGCCCTCTCAGATCCAGCAAACCTGCAGTCATTCATGAGAACCAAAGCCCAGCAGGCAAGAGAAAACATGACAAGAAGGGAGAAGTAAGTACTGCCCGCCTCCAGGAGCCTCAGGACCCACTTGATGCATGAGGCCTGACTTCCAAGCAGATAACAGAGAGCATTGCCTGCATTTTAGCTGTTTTATTCACGTGTAGGTATTGTTGGTATCAGTGGGGACCAAAGAGGGCAATTGGACCCCCGAAGCTGCAGTTATAGACAGTTGTGAGCCACCATGTGGGTGCTGAGGTTTGAACTTGCATCTCTGGAAGAGCCACAAGTGCTCGGAAGGACTGAGCCATCTCTCCACTGCTGTTATATTTAAATTTTAAAGTGTAAATGGTTGTAGTTCACAAGTAGTCCTGTTTCCATGTTGTTTGTACTTTGAACCACTTTACAGCCAGTGGTTTCCTTCTCACAGGTTTGAAGCTGTAGAGTTGTGTCCAGTGTAGAGGAGAAAGGGTAGGAGTGAGTCCATATGACAGAATGGGCAGACAGATGGACAACAGGTTCAGATAAATGAGTGAGAAGGGATGAGCAGCTTAGGGCAGCACAGCCTGATCTCAGCATCCCAGGGAGAGAGGGAGGGAAAGAGGGAGGGAGGGATGGACGGACAGATAGTTTTCCATGTAGTCACTAGCAGTGGCTGAGGGAGGTATATAAAAGCTTTTAAACTATGTATTGTTTGTTTGGAAAGATGGCTCAGTGCTCACTGACTGCTCTTCCAGAGGACTCACCTTTGATTTCTAGTACACAAATGGTGGTTCACAACCATCTGTAACTCTCGTTCCAGGATTCCACCACATTCTTCTGTTGTCTGAGGGTACCAAGCACATAGGTCGTCCACAGACATGCATATAGATAAAACACCCAAAACATTAAAAATAATGAATTTTTTAAAATTAGGAAAAAGTTGTGTATTATTTTTACCTCTCTGCTGCTAAAAAGATTGACTAAATACTTGAAGAGTGAAAATAAATCATCCAGAACTGGGCTCAGGGTAACTTTTGACATGTCTTTTTCACATGACTGCCTTGTAAAGAAAGTATGCCATCACCCCAACATTTAAGAATATGTTTAGGGCTGGTGAGATGGCTCAGCGGGTAAGAGCACCCGACTGCTCTTCCGAAGGTGATAAGGTCAAATCCCAGCATCCACATGGTGGCTCACAACCATCCGTAACGAGATCTGGCGCCCTCTTCTGGAGTGTCTGAAGACAGCTACAGTGTACTTACATATAATAAATAAAATAAATCCTTAAAAAATTTTTTAAAAAAAAGAATATGTTTATATTCTGTCTTCTATTTAGTAATAACTTATGGTAGCTTTTTTATTTAATAGGTTAAAAGTTATGGAAAATGAATTGATACAGGCTTCAACAAAGAAATTTTCCCTGGAGAAGTTATATAAAGAACCCAGCATTTCTAGCAGACAGATGGTAGATTGCTGTAAGAGACTTCTTGAACAGTCGCTGCCCTATCTGCATGGGATGCATCTCTGTGTCTCACATTTCTATTCTGTTATGCAAGATGGAGACCTGTGCATCCCGTGGAACTGGAAGAAAGGAGAAGCCATGAAGTAACACAGATACCTGTTTTATTTTCTGAAGAAATGAAAAACTGTTAAATTTATTTAAATTCAGTTTGATATAACATTAGTATTTACATGTTAGAACAAAGTGTCTAACTGCTGCTATAAAAGTGGGGTGGGTTTTCTTTTTAGTGATTTTGTGCTAAGAAACTTGTTTTTAAAAGGTTTTATCCCGCCGGGCGTGGTGGCGCACGCCTTTAATCCCAGCACTCGGGAGGAAGAGGCAGGTGGATTTCTGAGTTCGAGGCCAGCCTGGTCTACAAAGTGAGTTCCAGGACAGCCAGGGCTATACAGAGAAACCCTGTCTCGAAAAAACCAAAAAAAAAAAAAAAAAAAAAGGTTTTATCCCCTAGACTTATGATGCTGATGGCTAGGCAAAAGATACTAGAAGAAGAAAATCTATTTTAAAGATATGTGATAGAAGGTTCTGTAAGAGTCATATATTTTTATAGAGTAAACGTGACTATATGTAAATTGGTCTCACTCAGTATAGCTCTTTAGGACTAGAACTCCATTTTTACATGCAACACAGTTTTATGTGCACCTTCATAGTTACATCTTATAGACACACACACTTTGTAGCCAGTAATAGACAGTTATTCAAGACAGATGGCTGACAAGTAGCAAAAGTTAAATAACCAAATTAAAAATTAAATAACCAAATTTTGCTTAAGAGAAAGATGTTTTTAAAACCCTATTGAGCCGGGCGTGGTGGCGCACGCCTTTAATCCCAGCACTTGGGAGGCATAGGCAGGAGGATTTCTGAGTTCGAGGCCAGCCTGGTCTACAAAGTGAGTTCCAGGACAGCCAGGGCTATACAGAGAAACCCTGTCTCGGGGGGAAAAAAAAAACAATTGACTATATACTATTAACATTGTCTGATATTGGTTTACTAAAACATCAGCAACAGAGAACTTAAATACATGATTTCTTCTACCAATTAAAATATCAGTGGAGCATATTCTTGGTGAGCGCAGGTATCCTCAAGATGAGTAAGATGTAGTATTATAACTTAGCCTGAAGCTCCTTAAAAAGCTTTCTTCATTTCTTCAGCTCTGGCCCAGGCAGACTTCTGCTATGGCTCGTTCTCAGGTGAAGCATGGCCTCCTGTGAGCTCAGCTGTCTCCTGCATAGTGAGAGGCCTGCTCTCTGTTCTGAGCAGACCCACAGTACATTAGAACAAAGGAGATGCTAAAAAGGAGATCAGTTTTCCATGTTTTGGGTTTTTATGAAACATCAGTAATTTAAACAGTTCAAATGTATGTTCAAAATAAGAAATGGCTTATAAAAGGATTGTATGTGCCATTGTGGCTTTTGACCCATGCTAATGTGACAAATGTTGCTGTAAATACTCGATAAGAAACAGTCCATAAGTAGATTTGGTGGCACACATCTTTAATCCCAGCTCTTGGGAAGCAGAGGCAAGTGAATCTCTGTGAGTTTAAGGCCAGCCTGGTCTATAAAGTGAGTTCCAGGACAACTGTGGATGTTAAACACAGAGAAACCCTGTCTGGGCGGTGGGGGCCATCAAACATGAAATTTATTAGAAAATTGCTTGGATCGTACCATGTCTAATATCAACTAACATGGAATCTGCTATAATGTGTGTTGTATTGGATTTGTTTCTGAACAAATTATTACATAATAAAGTATACCTTGGCCACCACACAGCTGCTTTCCATGATTTCCAACCGTTGAGTTTAATGACTATAGTGGTAGGAAGTTATTAGACCTTATCCTTTGGACTTCATTGCAGATGTATGTCCTGTCTCCACCACAGAGGGTGCAGGTGAAGCCTCTGGTACACAGTGGTCTGCAAAGGAACCTGACTCTGCTGTCAGTGTGCAGTCACTTGATGGCATCAAAGGCAGACCTGCCTCAGTCTCAAGCCCAGAGTGTTACAGTATTGTTTGCCTTGAGACTGGCCTTTTATGGAAAGCATTGTGGCTCACTGGGAACTCCAAATGGTTGCAGCCCAATTGTTTCAGGGTAAGAATCCTGCTTTCATTTTTGGCCCTTTGTCTCTATGTAACTACCTATTTCCTTTGGAGGAGAGTTTTCAGTCTGTGTGGACACCTTGTAAAACACAGCAACACCCAGTCAAGAAGTAATGTAATGGGTCTATTATCTCCCCAAAACCTTTAATGTCTCTACAGACCCATACACAGATCTGAGCATGCTTCTCATGTGCTTGTTAGCTAACCTAAAGCTCTTCCTAGCTGGGTACAATTGCGCCTGCCTATCCACCTCCTAATGAGTCAGAAGAAAAAGAATAAAGTAAGATTTGACCCTCCCCAGAAGTTTTCCTAATTTTATACAGGTTGTATTTGCAGCCAACTGAAGCCACCCTGGGAGTGGGAACGGGTGCTATGGTGTCCGCAGGGGGCTGGGCATGCTGCCAATAGTTGGCTGATATCCTTTTGCTCTGGTAGGAGGAAGTCTTCCAATGCTGATCACTGGCAGCCTCTGTAACCCTCCGTTTCTAGCAGCAAACAATGACAGCTGACATCTGCAAGCAGATTCCAGCCTTCACAATGCTTCCTTGTCCAGAGTCTTCATCACAAGAGGCACAGGAAGGTGTGTTCAAAAAAGCGTGGTCAGGCTGGAGAGATGGCTCAGTGGTTAAGAGCATTGGCTGCTCTTCTAGAGAACCGAGTTCAATTCCTAGCACCTACGTGGCTGCTTATAACTGTCTGTAACTCCAGTTCATGAGGATATGGCACTGTTCTTGCCTTTGTGAGTACTAGGCACAGATGTGGTGGAGAGAGAGAGAGAGAGAGAGAGAGAGAGAGAGAGAGAGAGAGAGAGGATAGACTGTGAGGAGCAGGTGTGGTGACCATTCCAAGATGGTGCCCGAGAAGGTTGCTAGGCCTTATGACTAACACCTGACTTCTATATACACCAGAGGTTGCAGGTGAGGTCTCCTCCCCTGGAGGAAAGGTGATTTCTCCAGTGTTCTCGTTTACCCAGACAAAAGAATCTAGAGATTTCTTCTCCTGTTCAAGCTGACTCCTAGACATATCTAAAACGAAGAAAATGGGATCAGGTGACCCAGGTAAAAGCTGCTCATAACTTTTGAATAGTCTTTTCCGATTTTTTTTCCGAGATATGGTCTCTCTGTGTATTCCTGGCTGTCCTGGAGCTCACTGTGTAGATCAGACTGGCCTCCAACTCTCAGATCCACTTGCCTCTTCCTCATAAGTGCTGGAATTAAAGGTGTGTGCCACCATGCCCAGATTCTTTTCCTTGATTAATGATATAGAAGGGTTCTGGGGTACCAACATTCCTCCATGACCTCTACTTCGAGGTTCCTGCCTTGAGTTTCTACACTGACTTCCCTTAGTGATGGAGTGTGACCTGAAAGTTGTAAGCTGAAATAAATCCTTTCCAAGTTATTGTGTTTTATCACAGCAATAGAAACCTAAATAAGATGTATGGATGTACTGAACATATACAGACATTTTCTTGTTACTTCCTGGGATCCACAGCATTTACATTACACTGTACTTTAGAGATGGCTTTAAATATTCAAGAAGAAGAAAATACACTGGATGTAAATACCATCCTATTTCGTACTAGGACTCCAAGCATATACTCAGTGTTCACTGCACTTTCTGGTGCTGAGCCTAAGAATGAAGGACAACTGTTTACTAAGCATATTTTACCTATTTTCCTGACCCAGTTCAGTTTTCTATGTATGTATGCTAGGAATTTAAATGGAAGGTAAATGATTAAATTTCTAATATTTTCTACACAATAAATTCTGTTATATTCTTTGAACGGGTTGGTCACCATTCCTTAAGTTCCTTTTAAAAGGAAAGCAACAATGATTAAACAACTATAGCTTAAAACATGAAAAATAGGGCACAGAGCAAAGACAGAACAGAGTGTCATGGACATGCCTACAATCCCAGGATTCAAAGGGCTGAGGCTAGAGTTGAGAACAGCCTGGACTATATAGTGAGTTCAAGGCTACCAACCAAGGAAAGCCCTCCTATCACACCCCTCCCCACATTACTTTTGCTAAATTCTACAAGACATGCTCATGTATAATCAGCAAAGTGGCACATAAAAAAAATGACCATGCATTTGGAACCTGTAACTAAGTTCCTTACTGCCAGAGACCGAGAAGTCTACATCCTTCCACTTAGATAGTTCCCAGGCTGTGCATTCAAACCATATATCCTGTTTGGCAGCTACAGACTCCCACCGGGCAGCTGCTAACAGAACGAGCAGTGTACCATATCTTCTGAGAACAATAACTAAGCCAACCACAATGTTCTAGGGCACAAGCCAAGAAGATTCTGTAATTTTCCACCACCTGCACTTTTGAACCCCCTTCCCCCTTGCTATGCTATATAAGTTCTATGCTTTTTAGAAGTAAACGACTCTTGACAAGCATTTGCTTCCTTGAGTTCTTTCCCCTCTCTCGCCCGTCTTCTTTTACAGGTTGTGGTCTCCCTCGGCCCTCACGAATAACTAGGATCCAAGGGTCGGGTCACCTTACATGGCAAAAGGGGTTCTGTCATGGTTTTAATATACTTTGCCTAGGGAGTAGCACTATTTGGAGGTATGGCCTTGTTGGAGTAGGTGTGTCATTGTGGGTGTGGGCTTTAAGACCCTTATCCTAGGTGCCTGGAAGTCAGTCTTCTACTACCAGCATTTGGATGAAGATGTAGAACTCTCAGATCCTCCTGCACCATACCTGCTTGGATGCTGCCATGTTTCTTCCTTGATGATAAAAGACTGAACCTCTGAATCTGTAAGCCAGCCCCAATGAAATGTTGTCCTTATAAGAATTGTCTTGGTTATGGTTTTTTTTTTCACAGCAGTAAAACACTAAGACAGATGTTGGTACCAGAGACTGGTGTATTGTGATAGGCCTGACCATGCTTTTGTTTGGTACAATGTGGATTTGGAGATTTTGGATTTGGAAAGCAGTAGAAGGCTTTAAATGGGGCTTAATGGGCTAACCTAGTAAGAAAATGGAAGAGTATGTTGCTGAGAATAACTTGAACGTTACAGACCTAGCCCAAGGGGTTTCAGAGGAGAAGAATTTTAGTATGCAGCCTAGAGAGTGTTTTGTGGTATTTTGGTGAAGAATTTGGCTGCTTTTTGCCCTTATCTGAAGAGTATACCTAAGGCTAAGGTAAAGGGATTTATGCTAATTGCATTGACAAAGGAAGTCTCAAAAAAGCCCAGCAGACTTTGTTCTCTGGTTAAGTCTCATGAACAGCATTTTGAACAAGCATAGCAAGGTTGGAAAGGAAAAATATAATGTATATGGTTCGAATATCAAAGGGGCACCAAGAAGTGAAATGGAGCTGAATCCTGTGTTCTAGGAGATAGCAGATTAAGGGAGTGGGACTTCAGGGCTAGATCTACCCTGCTAAGTTTAGATTCAGGCATGGTGGTACACACCTTTAATCCCAGGAGACAGGCATCTAGATCTCTAAATTCAAGGTCAATCTACAGAGGAAGATCTAGGACAGTCAAGCTTAGGCAGTTAAGGAATTGGAAAACAGAAAGCTAGTGACAATGTAATAGAATAAGGGGGCCATGCTCCAGCTCCTGCAAGCAACAGAAGTCATCAGCTTTGGCCATGTGGCTCTGGCTTTAGGGACCAGAATGGAAGGTACTACTGGGACAATTGATGCTGGTTAGCTAGAGCTAAGAAATTAGTGGTGTTTAAGAAGAGACCATCACTGAGCATCTCAGTGCATTCTCAGAGCATCACTGAGGTGAAATCTTCTGAGATCACAAAGAAGCTGTGTTCCAGAGATAGCCAAGGTTGTACCTCATGCTACAGCTGTTAACGCAATTAGTCCCAAGGATATACTACCACCGTGATAACGAGGTCCTAGATTCTTATGTTTTCAGAAATACCAGAAAGAAGAGAGAGCCTAGCCTCCTCACCCTCACAATGGTCATGGGTTTGGGACTAGCAGCTGGAATCAGTACAGGGACCGCTGCCTTGGTAACTGGACCCCAACAACTGAAACAAGGTCTAGAAGGACTGCAGGCAGCAATGACAGTAGACATTAAGGCTTTAGAAAAGTCAGTTAGTCAGAAGAGTCTTTGACCTCACTCTCTGAAGTAGTCTTACAGAATAGAAGAAGCTTAGATTTATTATTCCTCAAAGAAGGAGGACTATGTGCAGCCCTAAAGGAAGAATGCTGCTTCTATATTGACTATTCAGGGGCAATTCAAGACCATGGCCAAAGTCAGAGAAAGGTTAAAAAAATGAGAGTAAGAGGCTAATGAAAGATGGTTTGAAGGTTAGTTCACAAGATGACTACTTACTATCTGCCCTCATAGGCCCCTTATTAGTTTTGCTTCTTTTATTTACTATAGGCCCCTGCATAATTAACAAGATAATGGCTTTTGTCAGACAGCGGGTCTGTGCTGTACAGGTTCTTATGTTACGTCAACAATATCAAAAAGTAGAACAGGCTGATATGGGCTGTACTGAGTCAGAGATTTAATTTTTTCTAGTTCTATGATTAGAACTATTTACTAGAAGGAGTGGGGAATGTAAGACCCCAACTCAATGTGTTTCTTAGACCCCCTAGAAACAAAGCCCAGCATGGAGTTCTTTGATTCAGCCTGAGAAGCCAATGACCACTGGGTGACCCACCCAGGCGCCTGACTCATTGTGTAAGGGACCAAGAATGTTTGCCAGAAGCCGGGTGTGAAGGCACACGCCTTTAATCCCAGCACTTGGGAGGCAGAGGCAGGCAGATTTCTGAGTTCAAGGCCAGCCTGGTCTACAAAATGAGTTCCAGAACAGCCAGGGCTATACAGAGAACCCCTGTCTCGAAAAACAAAAAACAAAACAAAACAAAACAAAACAAAAGAATGTTTGCCAGAGATAGCCTATAACTCTTCCATAAGAGATGAGCTGTAACTCATCATCCCCATTCTTATGATGTTTACTCAGCTTCCCCATTCTTTGTGGTCTTATTTTCCCCTTTGTAGTTTCTTCCTTTAAATACCCCCTTACCTAGCTACTCGGGACACCACGGTCCTCTACCCCTGTGTGGTGTATGACTGGGGGCTCAAGAGCACTCTTGAAATAAAAGTCCTCTTGTTGTTTACGTCAAGACTGTTTCTCAAGAGTGATTTGGGGTGTTGCCTCTCCTGAGTCAGAACGTGGGGGAGTCCTCACATTGTGGGTCTTTCACTCTAAACACCCAGGCTACATTTGGGTCCCAAATACCTGAGTATAGTCCCATGCAACTGGAATCAAGACATTCATTTGGTTATAAAGTACGTCTGAGTGGTCTTCTCTTGTGGGCTCCCCATAATAGTCTAAACAAGAGAAGGATTAAACTTACTGTTACTAACTTGAACATGGAAGGAGCTAAGTAGAAACCATGAGAAGGAAAGTGTTAAAAGCTGACTCTTCCATTTCTGCCATCACTATGAATTTTTCAAAATGAGTTGAATAATTTACTTCATCTACTAAAGATAAGAGGGCCTTCCTTCTTCCTTTTGTCTTGTTTCCATGATCTTGATATTTATATTTTTTTAAGTAAAATGAGTTTTATGTTTCTATTGCTCAAACTGTTTTTCAAATCAGCAGACCACAAAGACCTTCTGAGAACTAGGTCAATGTGACTTGAAAAACCGAGCTTTTTGAAACTGGCAAACCACAATGACTTCAAGAACTTTTGACAATGTGTTTGTATTAAATGACAACCACCAAGTTCCACTTTTGGATCAGGCTTTGCTTGCTTACAAAGGTCGGGAAAAACCTATAAAAGATTCCCTCTGCTGCCGCTGAGGGCCACTTCCTTCTCCTACTCCCATGAAGAGCAAGTTGGCCTGGCTGTAATAGAGCTTTTTGCCTTGCAACATTGCTGTCTCTGAGACTCCAACACTACAACAAAAACAGCTATCAATAAAAGTGAAGGAGAGCCAGACATGGCACAGTCATGTTTCAGTACTTTGAGGTGGAGGCAGGAGGATCAGGAGTTCAAGACCTATAATAACAATAAATAAGTCAGCAATTGTTCTCACAGCAACAGGAAGTTCAGGAAGTATGTGAATACTACCCTGGAGAAGGTGCAAGAAGGGCTATAAACTTTCCCAAGCGCTTGGCAAAGGCTTTGCTTTCTTTAGAGTGGAAACAGCAGCTATTGCCTTGAGTAACTTCAAGGTACTCTACTTAATGTATCACCCAGGCCAACCAGCAAGATTTTGATTGCATTCATTGAGCTTTGTTTGCACAGGCAAAGGAGCCTCCTTCCTGCCATAAACTCCACTCCACCCTCTCAGGCCCACGAGGCTGACCTGTAGGAATATGGGAAGGTTATTGGGTGGCGAGCCTGTACATATAGCTTCACAGAGTAGGGATAGTGTTAGAAGCTGGGTGTTCCTAGCAACCTGGACTTTGTTATGTAAAGCCTTCCATCTGGCCAGGCATGATTCCTCCTGGGGACCACACTCCACTTCTCTGGGCCTCTCTGTTACTGTGCCAGATGTTTCCAACCTGGAGGTCAGCCTGGCATTGCCTTTGCGTCCCATAGCTTCTGCTTTATGGCAGTCTACCACATGGCTTCTCTTCCAGAACATAACTGTGTAACCAAGCAGGAACATGGCAGGTTAGTATATATTTAACGCAGACCCAGTCACCACTCACCACACACCTCTTCGTGTCCTTGTCGTCATCAAAACAAGACTCTGCCTATGAGCATCTGTCTAGACTCTACTTGAGCCTAGGTGCACCGCAGGCTGCTTCTGACCTGGGGTGGCCCAAACTCTTCAAGCCTCATGTCTGTCATGTGGCAAGTGATGCTGAATGAAAAAAATTTTTTTAAATAAAAGAAAAGAACATGACTGCTCCTAAATATGGTGGAGGAGAAAGTTTATTGTAGATAAAAGGGACAGCATAACCAGAGGTAGACACATCTAGAGAGTCCAGTGTAGACTGCCAATCCTCTTCAGAAAACATGCTCAACCTGCTCTACTTAGGAGAAAACAAAAAGACAATTTCAGAGAAACTTTTTTGTCAATTTAAACATATTAGTAATAACCTCAGAGAACCCCAAATGTATCAGTGTCACATTAAGAAAAAAAAAATCAAAGCCTTGGAGAAGTTTAACTAAGAGTGAGAATTCTCTACTTCTCCCGTTGTCTTCCATCTCTCTCCTGTCTGTTGTTATAAAGTCTGCTTGAATGCTGTCTTGTGAATCTGTCTTTCATGTATGTTTCTAAGGGCTTTGCTCTCCCTTTTATGGGGCAGCATATACAACACCACATGGAGAAAAATGAGAGATATTTTACAGTTTTACACAGGATTAAACATTACTGACTTCATCTGACCCAGAAACACTAAGAAAAGCAAATATTCACTTAACAATAACTATGCTGTTTCTAGCATTTATGGCAGGCATTTATTATACATGGTTGCTTTCAACCTATAAGCATTTAGTGCCATAACACACATACAAATATGCATATGCATTGGTCTCTGGGTCAGAGGACGGATACATAATTTAAAATTAAAGCTATATGTTAGTTTAGGTTATAAAAGATGATTGCCAAGACAAATAAAGTTGGTTGTTAGATTGTTATCTAACTTAAAGGCAGGTTAAACATAGCTGGATGGTGGTAGTTCATGCCTTTAATCATGGCACTGAAGAGGACGGTCAAACAGACTTGGCATACAGTAGGAAAGCTGCCTTAAGTGACCTTAGGGTATATTATCTGTTTGGCCATGAGGTCCAGCAGAAGTTCCAGCCTCTTAGAATGTAAGAGACATTTTCATAGTATGTCACAACAGCCTTTAATTGGACCTAATACACCAGCACCATGGGGCAGTCCAGGGGATTATCTCCCGGCTGAATAGTATTGATTATATATATACAAGGAGGGAATTTGAGAGTGGACTGAAAATGAAGGGCTGTACATGTACCAATCACATCACAGCTCTTGCTAAGCTAAAGGAGGTCCCCACCACCACCACCACCCATTTTGAGAACAGCTTCAAGGCCATCTAAATGTCAAGTCTGAGGTGCTGCCTTTGTCTAGAGTGGTTGGCTGAGGCAAGGCCTCCTGAGACCATTGTGGCTTTCCAGATACTTATGGTCCTTGCAGCTAGAATGTTCTTAGAATGTTGAGCACAGTCCAGCTGGTTGACAGGAGATGCTTGGCTGGCTGACAGCTCTTAGCTTTAGGCTGCCAGACTTGATGGAAAAGTCTATTCACTGCTATTGAAAAGCTGAACTGGGGCTGGTGAGATGGCTCAGCGGGTAAGAGCACCCGACTGCTCTTCCAAAGGTGATAAGTTCAAATCCGAGCATCCACATGGTGGCTCACAACCATCCGCAACGAGATCTAGCGCCCTCTTCTGGAGTGTCTGAGGACAGCTACAGTGTACTTACATATAATAAATAAAATAAATCTTTAAAAAAAAAAAAAAAGAAAAGCTGAACTGTTGGTTTCTGGCAATTTCACTCATTCACATGGGGTGGGGGAAGTCTAGGATAACCTATAATAAAGATTTAAAAGCTTAACACAGCCGGGTGTGGTGGCGCACGCCTTTGATCCCAGCACTCGGGAGGCAGAAGCAGGCGGATTTCTGAGTTCGAGGCCAGCCTGGTCTACAGAGTGAGTTCCAGGACAGCCAAGGCTATACAGAGAAACCCTGTCTCGAAAAACCAAAAAAAAAAAAAGCTTAACACAAATATTCACATCAGCACTGAACTGTTTTCAATGTGCAGCAGTGCCTAAACCTTGCCCCGTGCTGACAAAAGTGGAGTCCCTCCAATCTCCCTTCAGCCAGATCCTTAAAGTGCACTCCTGAAGGTTCCCTAGATTTGTCAATAGAAATTGACAAAAGGAATATATTGTACCTTTGTAACCTATTAAGATAGGAATTTGGTGTTCATTTAAGATTTTTTTAATGTATGTATTATGAATATGTACACATCATTGAGCACAGATACCCACAGAGGCCAGAATAGGGCATTAATATTCTGGAGTTAGTTGCAGGTCATATGAATCACCTTGACTTGGGTACCAGGATCCTAACTCAGGTTCTCTGCAAGCAAGCACTCTCTGGTTCTCTGGATGCTGGTTTAAAAGTGGAAGAAAACAGTGGGGGTAGACTGAAAATACATAGCTGTATGTATTACATGTTTTTCAGGAAAAAGGGGACTGACCAACAATTGAAGTTCAGTCTCACTGTGAATTGTTATCTCCTTCCCCGAGATACCTGCTTCATACTGGTACCCTTCCACAAAATCATAGGTGTGAAGGCCCTACAGGGCCTCTCTGGCAGTCTATGGTGGTTACAGAATGAAGGCCTAGGTGCATTAACAAAAATCAGGGTTTACACAGGTTGAACTTCCCTCCTCCATCAGCTTGCCCAAATGTGAAAAAAGGTCTTGGTCAGCATCCTCACCTCAAATATGGGGACAGACACTACCACAGCTCTCCTGGTCCTGGATAGAGACTGCTAGAGCAGTTTCTACCCTAATATACCCTGGCATTCTTTTTCTGTCTTTACTTCAACATATGCAGTCAATAGTTATAAGCTGTTTAAATAACTGATATGGTTTTTGGCTTTTCAATACATACCAGCTGTCACAATTTTGCCATTTACAGGCATATAAAATACTCATGATTTTCCCATTTGCCAGGAAAGTGGGATGGCTAACATGCATCACTGTCCCAAATTCTATGCCATCATTGGAATCATCAATATCTTTTCTAGTTTCACTTTTTCTGAAGGGGGTAGGCAAGAGGTATTGAAAATAGCTCATAATCTCATAACTTGAGGATAGTGAGGAGAGACAGAAAACTGTTTTCTTCAAACTGACACATTTCATTGTCATATTGCAGCTGTTCAACAGTCTCTTCACTGACAGCCATTTTGTGTTACTCCATATTTAGCAGGATAATGCTAAAAATTTAAGAGATAAAGTAGGCCAGGTGTGGTGGTGCACACCTTTAATCCCAGCACTCTGTAGGAAAATAGGAGGATCTCTATGATTTTTGAAGTCAGCCTGGTTTACAGAGTGATTTCTAAGAGGGAGGGGATGAGGGAAGAGGGGTTAGCAGCACTGTGGGTGTGTGGCAGAGCTGGAACTTCTGTATGATTATATAGATGTCAGAGGCCATGATTAATTTTTGTTTATTTTGATTTACTTTAACAGTTGAAAGAACTCACCATATTATCCTGTTAAATTATAACAATCTTAGGTTGTATCTGCATCAATAATTAGAGAAACAAGTGAAGAATGTTTCCATTCTGATTTCACTAGCATCTCATACCAAGAGAATATAGAGCAGTATAGCATACATCAACCCATTTCATAAGTTTATACTGTTATGTCACGTCTTTTGAATTCACAGAAAATTGTACAAAATATTAACTCTACTATACATCAGGAATGGTTATTTGACAGACACTAGTCTTAACGTCACACATGCATTTCATTACCGTCCCCACCACCACCCTATGAGGTTAGAACTCCATCCCACGTACATAATGAAACCCAAACCAGTAGAAGTGATGCAAGCACTTTGAATGTACTTAAAATTCATATAAATGGTATATTATATACAGCTTGTGCAACTCTTTATGTAGTTTTCTAAGCTGGAAGTTATGTCTTCCACATTCACTATAATTGTCTATTCTTGTTGTGGTGGTAGTTGCTTGAACAGGATCTTATTCTTCGTTATCCCCAAGTGGCTTTAAACTTTTGGTCCTCTTGCTTTGACACCCCACATTAGGATTAGAGTGTGTACTCCCACACTGAGCTTTACGTTCTTTCTGAAGTACCAAACATCTCCTGCACAGTGTGTTCTGCTAACCGCAAACAGGGTTCTGCCGGTCCCACTACCTAAGCACTGTTGTAGTAAGTTGACTCATGTCCATCATTCTTCACATTGGTCCAGGAAGGGACACACAGATAGAACACACATTTTTTATAAGCCTTTCCAAGTTCCCTGGTGGCAATCCACTTACAAGGGGATCTGAACCCCCGTTATTCCACCCATTTCATACTTAAGCTTTCAAAACTAACTTCTCTAAGAGATTGCTAAGAAAGCCCACATGGTTTCTTCTCTGCACTGTGGTTTGACATCCTTCATTAAGGATGTAACTGAACACACTAACCAGGTGAGTTAAGAGGCCATCTGATATCCATTACTCCATAATGGTCTCAGCCCATCTGCCTATCCCCGTCCCCAACTTCAGTTCCTCAGGCAGTGGAGAGAAAGGCTATGCTGAAAGCCTGTGCTTTCCAGGCCAAGTTCAAGATTAGACATGGTTGCCAAGACAATCAGAAGCTGTCAACTGGCACTTTACTACTCAAACCCATCAATAATTGGGCTCATACCTAGCAGCTATATACTTTTTGATTACGACTTTCATTCAATACTGGACTCAAGGCCTGTTTTATAAAGTACCCCCCAACCTACCTGATCAAGACCCACTTAAAATAAAGTCCTACTCCTGACTTGGCAGAAGTAGATTCTTTCAAAGAGGCAATTTGAAAATACAGATGTTTTTTTCCATACTCATGTTATTTTTAAAATGTATTTTGTATGAGTGTTTTGTTTGTGTGTCTGTGAGCCACGTGCATGTCTGGAGCACACATAATTCAGGACAGGGCATGGGATTCTCTGGGGCTGCCAATGGTGGTGAGCTGCCACACAGATGCTAGGAACTGAACCCAGGCAAAAGTAACACAAGTACTGTGCAGACTCTATTTTTTCAGATTGGAGAAGCAGTATTTTTCACTTGACTGTTTTGCAAAATCTGTCAACATATGCACCCTAGCACAGCTTTCCCAAGTGCTTGGTCAGGCTACAGTGACAAGCATAACTGGGAACCCAGGTCACACTAGCAGTTAAGGCATAGTCCTCAAAACAGATAGGAGCAGGAGAGATTAAAGGACAAAGTTCCAGGATAATCATGACTATGAACAAAGGGCTATACCAGACACGACATTATAACTAATGTGCAAACAATACCTCTGTAAAGCTTGGTCCATTCTTCAGGAGCTCATCTACTCCACCCAAGGGACTCTATACTACCCTAAAGTCACCAGATAAGATCCTACCTTCTCTATCTTGTACTCTTTCCCAATAGAGCAACATGGCTCACTTCCCCCAATTCCAACTTCCTTTAGCTTTTAGTCAATTAGGGATTTTGTTTGTTGGGGTTGGGGGGGGGGGTGTCTTGTTTATCTTATTTTTTATTTTTTTGAGATAAGGTTTCTCTATGTAGCCCTGTCTGTCTGTCTTGAAACTCCTAGAGATATCAATGCCTCCTAACACCTGGTCCCACTTAGTTTTACTGTCAGTAACACTATTTCCTGGACAGTTTGTTTAAAATTACAATCCACATCCTAACCAGTTTCCTTGCCATTCTTCTCTGGATTACTTTGTCCTTAACACATATCAACATCCAGAATAGGATCTAACTCATTTAGTGACTTACAGATCCCCAAACAGCAGGGTTTTTGTCTGTTCTGGTCACTGGCACATGAGGAGTGCTCTTGTACCTCAGCTGAAATGGTGGAGTAATGCTGCCTGTCTAGATCAAGCAATGGCGGTCAGCACCCTGTCCTTTTCACTTGCCACTGAGACTACTTTAGGACCATAGCTAATAACCAAAAACCAATTATAAACTGAAGCCCCAACCAGAGCCCCCCAGGAGACATCTGATGTAGAATACAAGTTCTTGGTTTTAAAGTCAACAGAACAGCACCAACACAAGCTGACCCTAAAAAACTGGGGATCTAAATGACCCCTTCCCAACAGACACCACTTACTAGGCTACAGACATGCTTTCCACTCACAAACAGCAAGAATTATCTAAGACCTGGCTGTCAAGAATCCTGGGCTAAACCTAGGGGCCAGGATCCCTAAAAGAGCCCAGAGAACATTCTGTTCTTTTTCAACATCTCTTTCCAGAAGGAAGACTGAGAAGCCCGAGTTTTGAAATCATCAAGATTCCACACCAAGAACATCCAAGCCAGAAAAAACTGGACCTTTACAAAGGTTTTCCCCAGCGCCTACCACTAAAGTTCTCTAGAATGTAACCAAGAACTATTCCCCACCGCCACCCCATCATCAAAGAACCCAGGCTAACTTCTAACATGGTTTTTCATATGCCGAGTCAAATTGGAAGACCAACTGAAGGTCTTCCCACACACTATGCATTTGAAGGGCCTCTCTTTTGTGTGACATCTCTTGTGGCTAATAAGATATGAATGCTTCTTAAATGTTTTCCCGCAAGTGCTGCATTTGTGGCAGGCTTTCTTCTTGGTGGGCATATTCTGGAATGCAACTGACTTGGAACTCTCATCAGAAGGGTTATTACACTCTTTCCGGAGCTTTCCACTTAGTGCTAATTCCTGAATATTTAACCTTACATCCTGACAGTAAGATAAGCCAGGCTTATCTGAATGTAGATCATATTCAGACTGCAGTGTGCTGCTGTATTTTCTCTGGTCAACAGAACGAGCATGTATCCCAACAAAATCTTTATCACGCCACTGAAGTTGCTCTGTAGTGTGGATCCTCTGGTGATTAACAAGTCGATAGTTTCTATCAAAAGATTTTTCACAGAGGTTGCACTTAAAGCGTCTCTCTCCACTGTGTATTCCCTTATGATCTAAAAGGCTTCTTTTACGTGTAAAGGTTTTCCCACATTCTTGACACCAAAAGGGCTTCTGATCAATGAAGATTTTTGACTGTAGACTTGAAGTCTCTTTACTTTCACGATACTTATATCGCTTGTGCAAAATGTGTTTTCTCTGATGTCGGTAGAGATTGGAACTCCATCGGAAGGCTTTTTCACACTCCCTGCACTGATAGGGCTTCTCTCTAGTGTGAACTCTCTCGTGAATGAGAAGAAATGAGCGATTATGAAAGGCTTTGCCACAGTATTTACACTTATTAGACTCCTCTGTATTACGACTACCCCGAGGAATGGGAAACACTGCACTCTGACTAAAAGTCAGGCAGCCATGTTCAGGCTTTCTTTTAATAGCATGTTGCTTTTGCTTCATATGAATAATATAAGATGACCTATAGGTAAATGTTTCTCCACACCCACTACACTGGTACGGTTTCTCCCCTGTATGAATCCTCTGGTGCTCAATTAGTGATTTCTTTTGAGTAAAAGTTTTCCCACAATTCTGACATGGAAAAGTTTTCTCTACAGTAGAGATAACCTGAGACTGCCTGTAACTCTGCTTGGAGTCTTCTTGACATTTCTCTTGTTTATACACCTCTTTGTGATGTAATTTCATATGACGAGAAAAGTTTGACTTCCACCGAAAGGTTTTCCTACATCTGGTACATTTATAAGGTTTCTCCTGTGTGTGAATCCTTTGGTGTTCAAGAGCATAGGACTTACAGGAGAAGTTTTTCCCACACTGGTTACAGTGTAAGTGTTTCTCCTCATCCTGGTCTTTCAAATGATGACTGACATCCAAGCTGCAGGTAAGAGCATTTTTGTACTTACTGGATCCATGTTTCTGTTTGCTATGGGTTTCCTGGTGCAGACGGTAGGCTGACAAACGTTGGAAAGCTTTCTCACATAAGCTGCATTGGTAAGGTTTCACTCCAGTGTGAATTTTCTCGTGCCGTTTACAGTTTGAACGCCACTTGAAACCTTTTTTACACACCCTGCATTGAAACAGCCTCCCTTGACTGTAACATCTCTGATGATACTCAGGATGGGCATGAGAGCTTTTCCTTGAGGTCTCCCCACATCTGTCCTTTCTATTCTCTTTCAGTCCAGTATTCTGATACACACCAAACCCCTCAACTGTGCCTCTGAGCCCTTCCCCGTATTTATTATTATAATGGTGTGAACTTTTTCTAAAGTTTCTGTCATAGCCAAGTTTAAAGGATAGCCTTTTTCTAGAAACACTCACACATTTAACATGTTGTAACTCGAGAGTATCGTTGTTTCTCAATACTTCAGATTCTCTTCCTGTCCTTTGACTAATGTCGGCTTCTTCCTTCATCTCTCTCATTTGTATGGAGTCTCCACAGGATGTCTGTAGCCTACTCTTCTGTTTAAAAGATTCTTTGAGCCCTGTTTCCTCAGAAACACTTGTCTCAGGACTTACTGATGCCTTTACACAGGTTTCTATGTATTCTGAAGGTTTCTGTTTCAAGATGAACTTGCTTGGCTTAATTTGAAGCTTACCTCCTGGTAGGGGGATGGAGGAAGAAAGAAAAAGAAAATATTTTTCTTCAATATTTAGAACTGAAAAAGGCAAGAAACTATAAATAGATTCTTAGTAGCAAGAATCTTGCCTAATTGTCATTACCTTTATATAAAACAGTCAAGGATAAGACAAAGAAAGAGTATCTCAAATAACAGGAAAGGGAGGAGGAAGGACCAGATAAAGCAGATAGAGGGAGGGACACAGAAATCAAATCTAACAGGGCAATAAACAGACCTTAAAAAAGAATATTATAGCAAGACAACAGAGAAAAGTTATGGCACAGGAATACCACATAAAAGTCCCCCAAAGTCAAGACCTGGTGCTTCACGTATGGCCTTGCTGAAAAAACTAGATCTAAGCTCACCATAGAAGGAAGACTCAAACAAGGAAGAGCCAGAATGGGATGAACACAGGTAATTCAGAGTTAGTGAAGACACAGAAATGAGGAGCATTAGAACTCAGTGGAAAAGAGAACAGGGAAGCCCTGTGATAAGCAAGAACTGATACTGAGATGCTAGGGAAGGGTCAAGGCTGAAAAGAAGTGGCCTTATAAGTCAAGCAGGAAGTGGCCCAAGTCAAGCAGGAAGTGGCCCAGGGTCCTAGCACCCCTTAGTAACTCCTAGCAAATAATGGAGTAAGTCCCTCGTGATATAATTAACCATATGAAAGAAAAGGACATGTAAGAGGGGCTCGACGTAACACCCTTGACAGAGCTCACCATCAGGCGCAGCATCAGGATCTCTCTTAAGCTGAACTGTGCAGATGTTTATGCCCCACGGCTTCCTTGCTTCTAGCCAGGAGATCAGAGCAGGTTTGGGAGAGGAGCCCACTGCAGAAAAGAAATGGGATGTGAGGTAAGACAGGCCACACAGAGCTACTTTCTAGGACCTACAGTCCTGGCAGAGAGAAGGCCAGAAAGACAAATGCAAAAAGCTAGGACAGAATGCCTGGCCAGCCATTTGTGATAGCCCTAAGACAGTGGTTCTCAACGCACTAGGAACTTCCCAATGCTGAAACCCTTTAAAACAGTTCCTCATGTTGTGCCGACCCCTAACCATAAAATTATTTCCACTACTACTTCATAACTAATTTTACTAGTTATGAATCATAATGTAAATATTTTTGGAAATACACACTTGCCAGAGGGGTTGTGACCCATACGTTGAGAACTGCTGCCATAGGTAGAGATGAGAGGCTGAGAAAAGTTTCAGGAAAAGAGGCTTCAAGAATTCTCCAGAAAACTGGAAAGATGCCTCATGCTGCTTCTCCAAAGGATCTGGCTTAATTCCCAACATCCACATGTGGCCAACGACCATCTGTAACTCAAGTTCCAAGGGATCTGGTGCCTTCTTCTGACCTCCATGAGCATTATATGCAGGTGGTGCACAAACACACATGCAGGCAAAATACCCATACACATAAAATATCTAACAACAATGATAATAATATTCTCTAGAGGTGAGAAGCATATAACTACTCAATTGGCTACATCAGTTAGCAATATTTGAGGGCCTAAATGGACTGGGAACTTAAGACAGACTCAGTCTTCTCAATAATCTCACATGACAGATATTACCATTTTCATTATTCAAGGACAGTTTAGTAATAGATTAAGTAATAATCTTGGTGGCTACAGAACCACAATCTAAGACAAGGCCCCTTTCTACACATTGTAGCAAAGAAAAACAAGGGCCAGTGAAGATGGCTCAGTGGGTAAAGGCACCTGCCACCAAGCTTAGCTCCACATGGTAGAAAGGACAGAACCGACTCTCACTAGCTCTCTTCTGACTGTAGGAGCCATGGCATGCAAGCACCTACATGCATACATATCCATGTACATAAATGATTTTTTTTTAAAGATTAAAAAAGGAGAAAAACCAGGCTGGAGAGATGTCTCAGCGGTAAGAGCACTGACTGCTCTGCCAGAGGTCCTGAGTTCAATTCCCAGCAACCACATGGTGGCTCACAACCATCTGTAATGGGATCTGATGCACTCTTCTAGTCTGTGTCTGAAGACAGCTGCAGTGTACTCATATAAATAAAAACAAATAAATCTTTAAAAAAAAGGAGAAAACCCCAAAGTGAAGGTAGCTAGGGATACTAAAGACTTACCCACAGAAACTACATTCCCATAATTCTCCAGAGTAACATCCCGATAAAGATTGCGCTGAGCTGAGTTCAAACATCTCCACTCTTCCTGAGAGAAAGTCACCTCCACATCCTGGAAAGTCAAAGCTTCCTGAAAAAATAAAGAACTATGACTTAAAGCTGATTCACAGCTCTCAGCTGTAAGAGGGTCATGGGCCTGGCATGGAGTTAACACTGGGTAAATCTGGCAAAGGTGAGAGGCCAGTAGAAAGCTCTGGGCTCCTGACGATAAAGTTAAATGACAACAACCCAGGGTGAAGAGAGTTGCACTACCCATTGGGAAGCCATGTATGTGACATCAGAAAACACCCAAAGCTCTAAGGCTCACCTGCAGCTTGATTACCAAAGGCTGGCTGGCTGTTACCTGGTATTCTATGCCCTCTTCTAACTGGAAATGGTCAGGCACCGAGACAGCAGGAGAATCTGAAAGAAAAAAGAGCCGTAAGAGAGTTGTCCAGCTCTGGACACCCAAGATGCCCACTCTCCTCACTTCTAGAGGATCCTTGGATCTACAAGCAAGCAGACTGCTTTTCAAGCTGCGCAGACATATCCTCAGTGTCTGCTAGGGACCAGGAAAAGGAGAGTGGAATGGAAGAAGCCAACCAGACATGAATCACAGAAGCGTTCAAGAGAACCCAGAGCTAGGTACCAAAAGATTCTTATGAAAGAACAGATGATAACAAGACAGCAGTATAGGAAACACAAGAGATATGACGTAAAGTTAGGGTCTAGGCAGTGAGTACCAGTTTGTTCAGCCAGGAAGTCACAAATTCCTATTCCATGTGGAGTCTCCAAGTGGTCCTCTAGAGCAGAACTGTTCCTGAGTGATGCAGGGGACCATATCTGTGCGGGCTGCAGAGCACCAGTGCCTATCCAATGCACATCTGGATTCTGAGTAAGGCATGGATCCTGGCAAGAAGAAAATGTTATGAGAACATTCCTGTAGGAATCAGAAAGCAAATTCAGAGAATACTCCCATGGGTCAATCTGTAAAGGTTTAGGCCACCAGGCCCTTTAATCACTTCTTGGCAGAAGGGACCCAGAGAATAAGGTGATAGAGAAACTTCACCCCTTGGCCTCCTTGCACCAGGGAGTGTTCAACAGGTTCCTACTTAACCGAAGGATGCACTGGTCAAGTCAATAATAGCAATCATCACATGCCACAATTAAACTTCTCCACCAGGCGCTACTTGATTCCAGGTCTAAAGATGAGAAATGGAATAAAACAAGCACTGGTTCTCAGCAGAAATCCAGACAAGGATACTGAAATGTACAGTGACCTCAGACAACCTCACAAAATAGTATCACCACTAGAAAGACAATATTAATTTTAAGGGTCAACCAGGAATCAAACCACAAAGAAAACCTCTCCTCCTATGCTCATTCAAACAGAGAATAGGAAGGAGGGCTTTGCCATTGGACTTCAAATAGCTCTCTCAGTCACGGCTTCCTTAATGTAGAAGTGAGTACAGAAGGCTTCAGGTAATGAACTTAGAGGAGTCTTTCTGGCACAGTGGCTGACACTTTTTCTAAATTAATATGAACAAGCCTTAGACTGAGGCCACTGAACATATAATTTCATAATTATATTTCATTTCATAAATTACTATCACATGCCTGTGCACATCTGTTTTGGTAAAAAATGATAAATGTACTTTTAGATTTTTAAAAAGGTACATTTTAAAATAAGCATTACTTATGTTGATTTATCACCATTTACCACTCATAGACTATATTATCAAATCTTTTTTTTTTCCTCGTTCAGGTCAACCCTGCTCGCTCTGGTCGACCCCGTCCACTCGCTCCAGCCAGCCCCGCTCGCTCCAGTCGGCCCCGCTCGCTCCAGTCTGCCCCACTCGCTCCAGCCCCACTCGCTCCGGTCGGCCACGCTCGCTCTGGTCCAAGGATTCATTTTATTATTATTATTCATAAGTACGCTGTAGCTGACTTCAGACGCACCAGAGGAGGGCGTCAGATCTCATTACGGGTGGTTGTAAGCCACCATGTGGTTGCTGGGATTTGAACTCATCACCTTCGGAAGAGCAGTCAGGTGCTCTTACCCGCTGAGCCATCTCACCAGCCCTATATTATCAAATCTTAATCTAATTTTTGTAATAAATTTGAAGGATAAACTTCAGAAATATTAGTAATTTTCAAAGCATGAATTATGCATACATAGGCTCATGTTTTTATATAAATAAAAATTTAAAACCTAAAAAAA
Source organism: Mus minutoides (assembly GCA_902729485.2). Classification (NCBI taxonomy): domain Eukaryota; kingdom Metazoa; phylum Chordata; class Mammalia; order Rodentia; family Muridae; genus Mus; species Mus minutoides. Next base: position 174,176 of record LR750059.1, read on the forward strand.
ATGATAAATGCTTTTTGAAAAAACTCAAGTTGCCAGATGTGGTGGCACAAACCTTTAGTCCCAGCACTCAGGAGACATAAAGATCTTTGTTGGTTCAAGTCCAGGGCTATATAGAGAGACCCCATATCAAAACAAAAAAACCTCAAAAGGTAAAGGATCAGAATGCAGGATGTAGCCGGGCATGGTGACACATGCCTTTAATCTCAGCACTTGGGAGGCAGAGGCAGGCAGATTTCTGAGTTCAAGGCCAGCCTGGTCTACAAAGTGAGTTCCAGGACAGCCAGGATTATACAGAGAAACCCTGTCTCAAAAAAAAAAAGAATGCAGGATGTAACGCTGTAAGGTAGCACCACTTTACTCACAGGCTAGTACACAGCTCTGCTTCTCTATACTAGGAGTTGGAACCAGACACATGATAAAACATTCAAATGATTACTGAACAAATCCTCATAATTATACCATTTTTGCATTTCTTTCTCCATAAACTGACGTCCTGAAACGTTAATTATGTGGACTCCATTTTGTTACCTCAGGTAAAATGTGTCTCTCTGAGCAAGTGCCAGTAACTAAAAACAAACAATTCCAAGAAGACTCCCTAGGGAGAAGCACTATTTGAAAGGAGTAAAAGGATTAGGAGGTGTGGCCTTCTTGGAAGGTGTTTATGGGGGTGGACTTTGAGGTTTCAAAAGCCCACATCCAGCCCAGTCAATCTCAGTCTCTGTCTGTCTGTCTGTCTGTCTCTCTGCCCATCAATCAAGATGCAGTTCTCATCTATTGCTCCAGCACTTGCCTACAGGCTACTATGTTCCACATAGAGTGGCACTATTAGAGGGTATGGCCCTGTTGGAGTAGGTGTGTCACTGTGGGTGTGAGCTTTAAGACCCTCATCCTAGCTGCCTGGAAGCCAGTATTCTGCTAGCAGCCTTCAGATGAAGATGTAGAACTCTCAGCTCCTCCTGTACCATGCTGCCTGGATGCTGCCATGTTCCCACTAAAAGACCAGGAAAAATCCAGACCCCCTAACAAACAGAGTAGAGCCAAGAATGTAGGTTAGTCAGTTCAGTGACTCTGTTCCAGGAACTTGACTATAGAACAGATGATTACACCAGCCGGTTCAATGATTCTGTTCCAGGAACTGGCTGACCACAAAAGTTAGATTAAAATCTTGAGAACAATCTTGAGAAACAGGTGAAAGACCCACAAAGTGAAGACTCCCCCATGTTCTGACTCAGGAGATGCAACACCCCAAATCACTCACAAGAAACAACCTTGATACAAACCGCAAGAGGACTTTTTATTCCAGGTGCGCTCTGGGGCCCACAGTCGTACACCACGCAGGGGGTAGAGGACCGTGGACCCCGAGTAGCTGGGAAAGGGGGGTATTTAAAGGAAAAAAACACAACCCAAGGGGGTGGGGGGCGCGTTATTGGAAAATGCCGAAAATAGCAGTGAAAAATCACAAGGGGGTACTAAAAGTCACAAGGAGAAACTCCCTGCTTCTCAAGATTGTTTTCAAGATTTTAATCTAACTTTTGTGGTTGGCCAGTTCCTGGAACAAGGTCACTGAACCGACTAACCTACATTCTTGGTGCTAGGGGGTCTGATTTTTTCCTGGTCTTTCACAGGGAGTTTCCCCTTGTGATTTTTCACTGGTATTTTTGGTATTTTCCAATGACGCCCTCCCTACCGCCTTGGGTTGTGGTTTCTTCCTTTAAATACCCCTTCTCCCAGCTACTCAGGGTTGAACTCCTCTACCCCTGTGTGGGATATGAGTCTCGGCCCCAGTGCGCTGGTTCCTGTCAATAAACCTCGTGTGATTGCAGCAAAGANTTTCTTCACAGCACTAGAATAGTGACAATACAGGATCTCTGCAAAAATTAGCCTAACTTCCTCAATTTTGCTAGTTGGGTAATTTGGCTTTCATAACTATCTACTTAGTTTACAACTGCAAAAAGGAAACCTTGGGATTTTTCCAGCCAGGATTTGGTTGTCTTGCTTAAATCTAAACCCCAAGAAAGGCTAGGGGTACACTTAGTGCTCCAAATACCCATATGTAGTCACCAGCCAGCTAAAATAAAGATTTCCAATTGGCTCACAGACTGTATCTAAGTGGTCTTTACTGGTGGGAGCCCCACAATAATATGTCTAAGAATAATAAGACTGTTGGACAAAGCTTAAAGTTGAGGCCTTCCAATTTCCAGCCCAGAGATGCCCCAAACCCTTGTGCCCACTCTCACTCCTATATCCTCAAAAACCTTAAGAAAAGGAAACATGGTTCATGCAGACTGTTCTTTTGTATTCTTCCATTCAGATATCACGATTCCTGACTCCCTTCAGTTCCCTGCAGCCCCTATCACTCTACAAAGCTATGGTCAGCATCAAGCAAAATCAGATCTTATGTGAAAAATGGACCTTCTATGACATAAACACATATCCAAAAAGTAATTCTATGATGTATCAATACCTGCTGATCCTACTTTAAGGTGGTTTTCATCTGTAAATTGGAAGGAACACTTTGCTAAAGGGTCCATGATCACAGTCTAGTTCTCAGATACTCAGGTATCAAGAGAATTGACAAGGGAAAGCTCCCCTACATTTCTCAAGCTCACAGTTCAGAAGACCATCTCATTTACAAAAAGGCAAGCAGAACTTACTGTGTACCACCTACCGTCAGTGGTGTTCCATCAAGATCCCTCTGCAGCTCTTCCAGCAGGGCCACAACCTCTGCGCCACTCTCAGGGCAATGGAGTTGGACCCATGTCCGGAGCTCTCCAGGCAAGATGCTCAGGAATTGCTCCAACACCAACAACTCTAACATCTGTGCTTTCGAAAGAACATCAGGCCTCATCCACCAGCGGCAGAGCTCCTGGAGCCGGCTCAGAGTTTCTAGGGGCCCAGAAGATTCATGATAGCGAAGCTGTCTAAAGAGCTGACGAAATAGCTCCTGGCCAGGGCGGTTAAGTGTCTGTGGCCTGGCAGTCTGCACTGAAATATAGCCATCCTCCTCCTCTTCCTTCGAAGAGCAGCCTTGTTCCCTTGACAGCTGAGCTGAGCGGGCAGCATGCCACCTGCCTGGAGACATCACTCCTATCCAGGGTCACCCGATGAACACAAAAGAAATCTGTTGCTTTCACTAAATCACTGCTGTATCCTTGCGAGTATCTTCACAGTATTACAGTGTGTGGCATTATTTGCTAGGTCATCAGAAGTCACTGTAAAAGAATGAACAACCAACACTGATGTTCAGAAGAGAAGAGACAAGAAAATGATATCCGCACACATGATGGAGGTAAGTTCTCTAGGATGTGTGAGAAGACACATGCGCATGAGCACCTGCGGACTGAGACCTAGGGTGCAAATATAGTTAAGACATTCATAGTGCTAGAAAACACAGGTGGCTGATAAAAAAGATTCAAGAGCATCTAAATACGCAGACAGATGCACTAGACTACAGTCACATACTGGGAGACATAGCATGAAAAGCTATCAATTCTTACCAAGTTGATGTTTAGTTTATTTCCTATCAGAATCTCAGAAGGACAGGAGGAAAGCTGGGAATGCAATTCAGTGGTAGAACAATTACCTAGTCCCTAGAATTAATCCCAGAACTGCAGGGAAAAGGAGAAAAGACGCTATGCAGGAGAAGAGCAATATAAAGATGATACTACAATTTATATTAAAAGGCAAAGGAGGGGGGCTGGTGAGATGGCTCAGCGGGTAAGAGCACCCAACTGCTCTTCCGAAGGTGATGAGTTCAAATCCCAGCAACCACATGGTGGCTTACAACCACCCATAATGAGATCTGACACCCTCCTCTGGTGTGTCTGAAGTCAGCTATAGTGTACTTATGAATAATAATAATAAAATGAATCCTTGGACCGGAGAGAACAGGGACTGAGCAAGTGGGACCGACCGGAGCGAGGGGACCAGAGCAAGCAGGG